>VZTE01002610.1:786380-819711 GCA_013397775.1 Eulacestoma nigropectus | reverse complement strand
CGGGCGCTGTAAACACGGCGGCGGCACCGCCCGCCCGGCCCAGCGCCGTCCCCGCAGCGCCCCCTGCGGCCCGGAGGAACAACTGCCGGCCGCGCTGCCCGGGGACACTCGGAACCGCGGCTCGGGACAAGGGGCCCTGCTCGGGAACGAACCTGGGGGCTGATCTGGAACCGCGGCTCGGGACAAGGGGCCCTGCTCGGGAACGAACCTGGGGGCTGATCTGGAACACACCTGAGGGGACCTGGCCCAGAACATGGTTGGGAGGGGAACACGCAGCAGGGCTGTCTCTGGACCCGTGCAGTTGTGATGACAGGGGATCTCATTAATCCATACAAAGACAGGTGCCAAGAGGATGGTGCCAGACTCTTTTCGGTGGTGCCCAGCAACAGGAGGAGGAGCAAATGCCATGAGCCAAAACACAAGAAGTTCCACCTCAAAATGAGGAAGAATTTCTTCACGTTGAGGGTGGCAGAGCCCTGGAACAGCTGCCCGGGGAGGGCGTGGAGTCTTGGGAGACATTCAAGCCCTACCTGGATTTGTTCCTGTGTCACCTGCTCTGGGTGACCCTGCCTTGGCAGGGGGCTGGGCTGGATGATCTCCAGAGGACCCTTCCAACCCTAATATTTCTGTGATTCTGTATGGGCTCCAGGTCTGGAGCAGGTGTGGGATGGTGGAGAGCTGCGTGGGACACACACGGCACAGGGCTGGGCACACAGGCCAGGGCTCTGCTGTGGAAGAGAGGCTTGTGCTAAGCCACTCTAGCAGGAAAGGTGTCCTGGGCTGGTCCTGTGGGTACTGGAGGGGTAGAGTACTCCATAGGGGAAGCCCGTTTCCACAGCCTGGAACCTGGCACAGCTCAGGGCTTCCACAGAAATTTGTGATGGAAGAATTAAGGAGTGCACTGTGGGGAAGGGGAGCCATGCTGACGACCCCCATCCTGGCAGAGAGACCTTGGCCAACACTGCATTACAAGATGCAACAGACTTGAATTCAGGCAGATCAAACCAAGAAAAGCACTGCGCTCAGATTAGTGTTCAGACACCCAGGAGGTGCGTTTTATTGCAAAGAAAACAAAACCACAACCCTGTTATTTCCAGGGCCAGACACAAGTGTTTCTAAGTGTTCTCCGGCAGCAATCCTGAGCAGCGGCCAGGGCTTGCAGACAGTTTGTGTCCACAGCAGGAATGAAGGTGTTGAGAACGGCTCAAAGCCTGGCTGTCAGCTTAGATGAGCGCATGAGGCTCTCATGAGGAGCACAGATGAAGGTGCTTGTTGTGTCTGACTGTTCGAGCTGTCCCAAACCCTCAGTGAAGGAGAGATGTGCTCCTGCATGGCTGCAAAGGCGGACAGGAACAGATGAGCTGCTGACAGCAGTGGCTGCAGTGGGACCCTGCTGCAATGCTCTAAGGTCATGCTGCAATGGTCCTTAGGATAATACCTTCATTTCACACCATATCCTCTGCCAGAGGGATCCTTCACGTGTATCTTGAACCATATTCTCAAGCTGCATTACATCCTTCACAGCACAATTACCAGGTCACTCCTCGTTGTTTCTTTCCACCCTACATACTCCAAGGTGGCATGCAGGATGCAGAGTCCTAGGACATGTCAGACTCCATGTTACAGGCACAGTTCCAGATATCTGGGCAACACTTCGGAGTAATCTGCAGCTTGGCCATCCCAGACCACATCTGGCCACCATCCCACAGAGATGGAGAGCCACTCTGATCTTGGCCGTGCATCCAAATGATGCCATTGCCAGTGTTCCCTGAGGCACTGCACTCCTCACAACAGCACCTGATGCTCTCTCTGAAGAACCACCTCCATTTCAAGGCAGAGTCTCTGCATTCTAGCTGTGACCCCCGAGGAGCAGAAGGAACAAGTGGCAGACAAAGCAGGAAGATGGAGCTGAGACCCTGTGTTGCTACCCAGGGCCTCCATACCGGTGACTCCAGGGAATGTCCCATCTCACTACTTTGCAGACAGGGACGTCCTCACACAAAACATCCTTGACATGCCCAGTACAAGCCCCTCTGCTCACAATCAAGTCCTGCAGTCCCTCGTGAATAAAGCAGGTTATCCTAGGCAAGTCACAGGAAACAAATATCCAAAGCTAAGAGAGGGGAAAAGTTCTCTTTTCTTTTTTTTTAATTTTTCGTTTCCAACTCCCAACCGCCACCAGGTGTCAGTGCGATCAAACATTTGGCAGATGGAACTATGGGGATGTCCGAGTAGGTGGCAAAGAGTTTTCCAGGAATTGCTTTGTCTCCTGCATCTGCTCTGTCGCCTGGCACACTGCTCTGAGAAAGTCCAGCTTTGACAGTTTTTATTAAAAAGAAGTTTAACTACATTAGGGTGATAGAAAAGCTTCCTGTTACAAATGCTAAGACAAAGGTTTCCTTCCTCTTTACAGCCTCCCTGTGCAGAGCTGGAAATGCAAACACTGAACAGAGTAAGTGGGATACCAACAGCCTCTCTACAGTGCTTCCCAGCCCGCAGGTCCCCGGAGATGACCCGTCTCTGCAGAGCTGGCAGGAAAGGGACAACAGTGCAATCGACTTGACAAGATCAGCCTAGTGCAAAAAAATGATACAGAGAAAAAACAAACTGTAAAAGGATAAAAAGCATCACCAGACTAAAGTGAAATTCTATCAACCAGTAGATTTCTGAAGCTAAACTGGGATCATACAGCCAGGTGCACCCTGTCAGAGACAGCAGAAAAGTGTCCTCAGCCTCACAACAGCCACCCCCTTAAAGAGCCTCTCAGATCACCTGGATGCTCCAGACAGAGAAGAGTCTCTGGAAAACCTCCAGGGCATGAGAGGCCAGAAGAGCAAATCAGGAGAATTTGCTAGCTCGTTATTGAGGCCACATAGCCCTCTTGGTTTCTTTAAAGTTTGAAGACTTTACACAAGACTGGGAGGTGCTGAGCCCAGCTGGAAGCATTGCTTTATCAGTGCCTTGTTGTTTCTCTGAATTAGGATAGTGGAGAGAAAACAGGGCAGCAAAGCAGCTCTTAGCAGGGACGTGCACCAAGGAAGTGACTTGTGAATGAAACGATTCACATCTGATTGGTGGCATTATCTTTTTAACAGCCACTGGGCATTAAACACATATTTGATGAGGATTATTGGACTTGGTTTACACGGTGCAGCTGCGTAAAGGCCATGGGCATGCCAGGCCCCATTATGCTAAGTGCTATAAAAACTCAAATTTTAACTCCATGCTTTAATTCACTCACCATAACAACAATTTGCATTTAATCCTGTGAGCCCCAAAGTGCCTTTAACACAGCCAATGGATTTGTGCAGTTTCACTGCACAGACCCATCAAACTCAGCAGGAGTCATCAGTGAGGGATGGTCAGAGACGGCCATGTGTGCCTGTCCATGCACATGGACTGTCCCCCACTACCAACTGCTGAGGCAGGAGAAGGAACTCTGAGCATCTCTGCAACCCTACCAAGATACAAAAGGAGCTGATGATCACTGTCTCCTATATAACACTGGGAAAGATATGGAGACAGGCTAAAACCACTGAAAATTGGAATCTGGATAGGAAACCAAAGGTTATCACCTTTCTTGAATCCCTACTAAACTGGGATCAGAGTGGTCCTACATCAAGGTGATCTGTGATTCAGTTTGTATGCAAAGCGCTACACAAACTGCAACAACAGACTCTTGCACCTTGACTTCAGGCAGACACACCAGGGAGGAACATGCTAGAGGTCTCTATACATACAGTGATAGATTTACAGGCCCAGCATCAGGCTGCACATCTGAGGCCTTTCTATACAAAGGTTCCCTTAAAGACCAAGTGTGAAGCTGCATCTCGCAGCAAGCAAACATGCAGATCACCACAAGGGAGAGAAGGACTGGTGCCTCTGACTGAAGCAAGTCCCTCAATCCCTCAATGACAGAAGAAACAAATGTTCTGGGATTTCAGGCTTGACAGTAGTTTAGGCAGGGCTCAGAAAACAATTATGCATATTCACGTGCCTTTAGCGCACATCTTCAGGGAGCTGGAGCCTCAAAGTTGCCTGAGGCATGCCTGAGAAACATTCATTGGGGAGTTCTTACATCCGATTCTCATCTCATCAGAACTGGCTCTTAAGTTGTTTAAATGCGGTGATTTTAAAGATTTTACCCTGATTTATACCTGTAGGATATTAAACACTTCCACCCTTCCCTCAGGTTAGGATGCTGAAATTGAAACAAAAGGATGAGAAAATTACTTGTTTCCCTATTTAAGAGGTTTCACATAGTCTTTATATTTACCACAAAATAACCAACTGAAACCAAATTATCCTGAAAAATAGAACTGGAGTGGAGAAGGCCAGCCAGTCTAAAACTTACACTTAGACAAGGGATATTTTCCTGCTGATTTCCCAGGCTGTTGTGAAAGAGGCATGTAAACGTCATTTTTGAGCAACTCTCCAACCTAAAGCACATTTCCATCTAAAATGCTGCACCATGGCACTGAATTCTCTGCAATCAGTCAAGCAAGGGTAAAGTGCTCAAACTTTGCAAGTGCAGCTTGGAGTTGCGGAGCTGAAAAAAGGAGTGGGGCTGTTTGTGGTACCAGGGGTGAAATGAGATGATAGCAGGGAGTGGGTGGGAGGGATGTTTTCCCCAAATGTAAACATCAGCTCTCATACAATTAGTAGCTGAATGCTACAGCACTAGAAAACCTGTTTTCACATGGGGAATGCAAACTCTGCCCAGGACATTGACAGAATCTTGGCTCCCCTCCATCCAGAATGCACAGGTTTTACTGCACCTGCACGGACTGAATGTGATCTCAAGGTCAGGATGTGGAAAGTGAATTTACTCCCCAAATCTGGACTCTTGGTGGCAGGCAGTCCCACCATCTTGTTTCTCCAGCCCAGCCACTCTCAGCCACTACCATAGAGCTACAGTAAGTGCATTTAAAGGTGATGAAAGCATTGGTGCTACTGATAGGAACACACACACAGAGATCTATAAACCCACCCCTCCCGCTTCCCTCTGTTCTGTGATCCTTCTGGCTCCAAGCCTCGGATGCAGGCTCAGGACTTCCATAGGGAAAACTTGCCCAAAGACCTGTTCAAAGGTTTTAAGAAGTTCCTGAGAAGCCACCTGATCCCATGGTCCATCAGTCAAGATAGGAGAGAAACAAGTGTGTTCAAGAGAGTGGTTCCCTCCCTTCTTTTTCTAAAGATGCGTGTCTTCCTCAAACACATCCACATCCTCGCTCGCCTGCTTATTGATCAGGACATCCCAGCTGTCGGGGCCATTGATGGTGTTTCCACCATTCACGCTTGGCTTCTTCTCCTGCATTTCCGACTGGCTGTCGCTGGCCACGTCCAAGGTGGGGTTGTCATGGCAGCCGTTCTCAACAAAGCGCAGCTCCTCGCCGTGTGACTGCCAGGAGTGAGAGGACACAAATGGAGACAAAGGAGGACAGGTCTTAATGCTGCTGAGAAGCACAATCAGACCAGACTATGAGGGTCACCAAGAACTTTGCGGGGTCAGTGGGAAAAGGTAAATTATCTCCTAGCTTAATCCTCACAGTGGAAATGAGCTGTCCTAAGTACATTTGCATCTCTCTTACACCTGAATGGACTCTACTGCTGCTCCAGCAGTGTATCCAGCTATGTCCCGGAAGTGGACAGGGGAAAACAATCTCCCTCTTAACTTTCCAATCCCCTCCATCCCAAGGGCTAAGAGTCTGGCCACCTTCTCCACCCATCCAGTGCTCACCATGTTCTTCATCTTGGGCAGGCGTCTCTGCCAGCAGTTGTAGATGAGCCCCAACACGATGATGATGGCGCAGATGGAGCCGATGATCACCAACACCACAAAGAGCTTCCCATAATCACTGCGCGTCTGGTTAGGGTGCGACTGGCAGCTTGTGGTGGTCGAGTAGTTCTGGATACCAATCTGGAAGGAAGGAAGCAGAACACTAAAAGCCCTGACCTGCAGGCAGATAGAATCCTGTTCAGATTCTCCAGGGTCCAAATACAGGACCACAAATGTGGGCAGAAGAATTAAAAGCCAGGGTTGGAGAGTCAGGTTGTGCACTGTGTTACATGACTAGAAAGCACATAACTATACGTAACGCCATTTTCCATGAAAGCTGACACATCAGCAAATGACAGTGGGCACAACCTTATTTTGCTCACCTGCACAAGGATCACACCTTTGTGCATGACAAGGAGGGAGAAACTGTCCAAGATTGAGAGTTCCCAAGACAAACTATGGACCACTAATGGGTGCTGAGGCTTTGGTAACTGCTTGGCAGAGAATGTAACCCTAATAAATAGGTTTCCATTAAAGCTCAGGTCCTAAGAGGGCATAGGGGTCTTTACAAGGTCTTGGAAGTGGACAGCTGCCCGCTGAACCAAAAAGCTTAGGAATAGCTGTCCTAGAAACTGGCCCCCTGTGGCTGTCAGCAAACAGTCCAACGCTGGTCCCAGTGACTTGGCAGATTTGAAACAGGTTACGTATCCATTCCATAGTAAGTGTGACAGGTGTAAGAGAATACCCTTCCTCCTCCTTGCAATCTCATGCTCGTGCAAAGACAGCACAGTGAGCAGAGTTTCATTACTGACAGAGCCAGAGAGTCAGAGGCACATGGCAAGGAGGTTCTGGTAGGATTTATGTTTACATGAGGCCACAGTTGCAAAGTCAAAGCTTGCATCCACACAAATCCCTCTTTCTGGACAGTTCTAGGTGCTGATACTTCAATCATATAATTTCTACAGGGTTGGCTTTTTGCACTTTCTCTGGTATAAGCCAATCAATACACCAGTGAGCACTTAATTTGCTTTGTCTAACTGCACCAGTTTGTTAGGTCAGGGAAAAACCTGAGAGCAGACAGCCAGCAAGGCAGTGACCCAACCTTGCTGCTAAAATCAGCAAAATTATTCCAGTTGTGCAAAAAACTCAAGTAGAATCAGGCCCTCAGTGCCTACCTACCCTGTAGGACAAAGGGGCAAAGCCAGAGATCGTGGGACTGATTTGTCCTCATCTCTATCCTCTTCCAAGCTGCCCAGGGTTAGAAGGGAATATGTGAGGCCTAGAGGCAGCTGGGAGAGGAGTCTGGCATCCACTGACCCAGGTGCTCTGCCTGCCCTTGTGGAGGCATTTGTTTAAGGAGTGAAATGCAGACCCTGGAATTGCAGAAGGCATGTGAACATGTCAAGAGAAGCCAATGTATGTAAAACAGCTGCAGGGTGAGCAAGGCCGAATGTGGGGCTCTGCAGCACCCACATTGCTTTCGACAATGGTATAGAAGGGGTGACACTGAGAATCCCAACAAAATGAATGTGTGAAAAGCAGTCTCACAACCAAGCCAGAAAAGCAGGGACGGAATAACGCATAGTTACTCTCTTAAAAGGAGCAGGCATTTGATGGCCTGGCAACTACCAGTGAGGGGAGAAGGGAGTTTGCCAAGTTTGTCTGACTCATCTGTTTGCTTGCTGTGGGTTCAGCACTTGGTTCGACTGAGATATGCTCCCGGTTTTCAAGTTGCTTATTTTAATTGTATAACCGGTCTTAACAAATGGATGCAGGCAGACAGGCTCTTACCTCAGCTAAGCTCCTCTTAACATCCCCCAGTGCCATGAGAACATCTTTTGTAGGGATAACGCCTGTAAAGTAGAGGAAGAGATAAGTGCTGCTCTCAGCTCAGGTTACTCAAGTGTATTCATCAGTCTAAAATCCGCAGTAGGATGGAGGCAGGGAAACATATTTTTGTGCATTGGTGGTTTATGTCAGGAGGCTGAAAGAACACAGGACCACAGACAAGGGTACCTCCAAACACTCTTTAAAAGAGTAAAAAAATCCAGGGATGAACTGATACCAGAGCCACCTAGGTACCCTCCCCACCACCACAGAAGCTCTCAGGATCTGTGTCTCCTCTAGGAGCAAGCACTCAAAAAGTCATGGAGACAGGTTCATAAAGGTCATAGAGGCCATAATGTCAACATTAGAAGCCTCTGTCACTAGGCAGGCAGCAGAAGCAGTACAGGAAAAGGACCCCTGTACCAAAACGGGAATAAAGAGATGGTTAAATGTTCCAGTCCAGCCCATGTTCACTGTCAGCTTTTGTTTCTTTGGGCATGAGGGGAGGCACTATGAGGACTGTCCTAGTTCAGACAGGACTTAAGAATTGATAGGTTAGGAAGTGAACCAAGAGCAGGCTGTCATCCTGCCACGTAGAGAAGTACATAAGCACTAGGAGAAAGCTGACAGATGCTCCGAGAAAGGCAATCTGGGGAGGGAGCAAAGCGGAAGGCAAAGTACAGAAGATGGAGCTTTGTGCAAGCAGTGAGGGACAACCCGGAAGGCAGATGTGAAGGAAGAGTCGTATGTCCTCAGCCCCTCTCCATCCCTCAAGTCCAGTGAACATTGGGAACTGGTGGGATTGAAATAGATTGGAAAGCAAAAGCTCCTTCCAACATGGCTGTGTACCTCCATTTGAGAGCCCCTTAAATACACTCCCCATCACAGGAAGGCTCCTTCTGCCAGCACTTACCCTGTTCCCCTGCCAGTGTCATTAGCAAGTGCTTGTCATTCTCATTGGGTTTGCTCAGAGAGATGAGCCAGCGCTCCTGCAGGCCCTCCGGCTGCCTGGAGAAGGCATCCTCCACCAGAGCCAACAGCTGGGGACCCCTCTCCAGCCGAAACTCCTCCTGCCACAGGAAAGGAATCTTGGTGAGTGCAGGGTGGGTACAAGGCAGCTGTTGCACTGCAGGGCTGGTACAGCTGAGACCTCACATGTGCCCAAAAGCCAGCAGTGTTAAACCTGATGGAATGCTCTGCTGCACAGTGCCCCAGGCTGGACCCACAAACATCTCCTGATAAACAAACCCTCCTCCTCAGCTCCTGTGGCTGCCGTATGCCCCACACCAAGCCCAGCTCTCCTGGCACACAGGGATCCTGAAGCAACATTACGGTGTAAGGTGAGAAGGAAGCAGCCAGGCTCTTCCCCACAGCCAGCACTGGGTCAGCTGCTGCTCAGGGTGCTGCTCAGCCTGTCATGCTGCAGCCATCCCTCGGCAGCCTCCTTTGCTGCTTTCTCACTCCTGTGTTTCTATTCTCATCTCCAGTTGCCATGCCAACCTGAAGGCCACACAGATGATTAATAAAATGGAGAGTTCTTGTTGCCATGGCAATTTGAAGCGCTCTAGGCAGGCACAGGCCTGTGCCAAAAATGGCCTAATTGGGGAAGACATCAATGACTGGGGCCTGAATCACAAGAGCCTGACAGTGCCTCCTCTCATCAAATTATGGGATTTGGTATGGGGAGGCAGGAGGAGCTGCATGAGGAAGCAGCACCGTGATGCAGCACCACGATGCTCAGCTGCAGCTCCAGCTCATGATCCCACTGCCAGCCTGAGGCGCTCTTTTGGGGGATGCAGAGGAAGGGGGAGCAGCTGAGCCAGGAGCAGGAGGACAGAAGTGAGATGTTTCTGGTGATGGGGAAAGCAGAGATTGCAGAGCACTGATAAATTCTCCATGGTGGAGAGGAGGGAGCAGTGAAGGAGCCTGAATACCCCTGTGCCAAGTGGAGGTCACCTCCCGGTGCATAGCCAACTACCACTGCTGGGTCAGATCCTGCAGTCCTCACTTGGGCAAACTTTCCAGGTATGTTGAGTGGGAGATTTGCCCAGAGAGAGACTGAAGTGAGTCCCTTGCCTGGAGCACACTGGGAAGAAAAATGGGCTTCCAGCTTAACCCAGAAATACAGACATGGTCCCTGCAGCAAGTAAGAGCCTGGTGCCACATAGTGTATTGAAGGTCAAGGTGCAACCCTCTGGAAGGGGCTAAGCACCCTCCTTGTCCCTCAGCTTTTCAGTGGGACTTGAGATACACCAGATCATGGCACCAAAACATGGAAATATGTGAGGAATCCCCATTCACAGTAATTTAAACTACAGGACTTGCAACACAGGTTCTCCCTCTCAACTCCGGCAACCCAAACACCATAGAGCTCAGATACAGAAACCAAAAAACAAAAGGGACAGGCAGACAGTAGGTGAGGTGCTCACACTGAGCAAATTACCAAGAGTAGGAAACAAACTGCATCAACATCAGTGGAAAGGAGAAGAGCTTGATTCCAGCTTCACTCATGCAAAGTGGTAATGGGAGGCAGGGAATAATGTGATGCTCATGTTAAATATGTATGTCGACAAATGTCCCTTTGAATAAGGGGTAGTACAGCACAAATCATTCACTGAGAAATACGTTTTGAAACATGAAATCAAGTAGAAAAACAGTTCAGTCCTGCCTATCCCAGGGCACCATCTTCCTCCAGCAAGGCTGAACTGAGGATTCAACAGCAAAGACATAATTTGATCAAGAGACATCTGCACATCTGCTTTTCAGTTCTTCCCCTTACAGAGGTTTAAACAACACAAGTGACCACAGAAAGGAAGCTACTACATACTACAAAATTACCCAGTATTTAAAGTCCACAGAGATGGGAGAGAGTGTGATGGGGACATGAAGGAAACAGGGCAGAAAAAACCTCTGGTTTTCAAGGACTCATTTTCTGCATTACAATTGTGAACTGTAGCAGAGATAGTTAAAACCCTCCACACTGGTTTGCCTAAATCAGGAGGAAAAAAGACTGATTTTTCATCTATTCTTAGAGCAGTCGGCATGCTTTACTGTGTACAGGAACTTCCCCGTTTTCCCTGTCCCCAAAAAGGTCACCTTTAAAAAAAAGAAAAAGAAACCAACCAAGAACTCACCAGTAGTGGCAACAGGTCAGTGCCACAGAGCAACCCTGCAGGAACAGAACCAGCTGGCTCTGCCCACAGCAGGAGCCCCACAAAGCAGGAGTGCAGATGCACGAGGCCAGAACACAATTCCTCAATGAAACATTTTGGTCTCAGGCTGTCAGGCTCATAACAATTTCTTAGAATTATGAAAGGCACCTTGACCCCAGGCCTTTCACAACTGGTTTTTAAGTGCCTGATAAAAGGCTCAGCAGAAGTGAACAAGCCCTTTTGCCAGGGATCCACAAGGGACTCTGGGCTCATGAATTAACTGCAGCTTTACGAGGATGGATGGACAGGCATTGGATTAGCAGAGCATGGCTGGTTAACAGACCCAAATAACACACAAGATAATAGGGTGGGGAGAAGAGACCCTTAAGGAAGATTTAGTGATAGCTGCTTGATACTTATCCGTCCACAGTGCAAATGGGAGTCTCTATTCCTCTGAGCCATCAGAGGATTGTTACTATATGCTGGAAGGAATGGAAGGAAAAGGAAGAGAAGGAAGGAGAACTACACTTCAGTCCTGTAAGAGGTGCAATGTTAAAAGCTCTCATGTCTCATGACAATCCAGGTGCTGACTGGCACAGACTAGCAGCCAGAAGTCAGTAAAAAATCCAATATGGAACTGACATGTGCTAGACTTGGAGCAAAATCATCTCTCTCCACCCACTCTTTTTCCCTTTTGGAGAACAGGAATATTTCTATCCTCCTCCCCTTCTCTTCACAGTCTCTATAGGTTGAGATTTAGTGCTTTTAAAATGTTTCATGGTGAAAGCAGCAGCAAGAGCTGTGCCTGCCTTCACTTCCCTAAACACCATTGCCCCATGCCATCAAATCTCTTTGGACTGACTTACACAGTCAATGTTATCCGACATGTTCAGGATGATATAGTTCTTTCCTGCGAGGTTGCTCCAGTCTTTGCAGATCACCTGGAGAGACAAGGCAAAGACAGCTAGTTTCAGGTGTGAATGTAACTCTGCTGTTGAAAGCACAGGGTACACAAGGAACAGGAGCAAGGGGCTGTGCCATAGTCCCAGGAACACTTCTCAAAGGATGTGAGTGTTCTCTAACTCTCTGTTCTAAGGAGGAATCACCATTTCAGTGCTAACATGGAACAGGGACAAAGTTACTCTACCAGCTTGCCACAGCTCAGCTTGACCTTCCACCTCTATCTAGACTCAGGGAGGACACAGATTCTCAGTGGAAAGCTCTCTACCCTGCAGCCTTATCAGCACTTAACATAAAACCTAACCAGGAGCCTCTGTGGTCCTTAAACAAACTGGTGAGACAGGGCAGCACTTTGCAGGCAGGATAGGATGCACAGAGGGACGAAGTCACTTCCTCGGGCTCTTGAGTACCATGAGGCAGAAAGCAAAATTAAAAGCTTTGCTTAGTACTTTCTCACCAGTCAGCTCCTGCTACATATTTTCTCTTAACCAGCTGCCAGGATTCAGGAACTGCAGTTCACCCCTCCTCTCCCACAGGCTCTCCTAAACCAACATCCTCACACATAACTCTACTCCACTCCACCTGCTCCCCATCTGGTCCCTGCAGACAGCAGCAGCAAAAACAGCACTTTCTTCTCACTCCCTTTCCAGAAATCCTTGGGGCCATGTTTGTCCTGACACTTCCAATAATGCAGGCTGGGGAAACAAGGAGCTTTCTCTGCTGTGCATGCCCCAGAGAGAAGGTGTTCAGCTTCTGTTTATCAGAAGCAGGATTTTGTGTAGCTGGGAAGATGTGAAGGGGCAGGGCTTTCACCAAGAATGATGGATACCCTTAAGAACTGCTGTGAATAACTCTCCCTGAAAATTCCGTTTTGACTGGGAGAACAGAAAAAACTACTTCCAGCAGTCAGACTTAGGACAGGGTTAAACATCCCCCCAGGAGTGAAGTACCCAAATATCCCCACTGCAGCCTCCCACCCCACTCCCTGCTCCCAGTGCGACCTGTGCCGAGTCCCAGGGCAGCTCAGTTGGCAGCATGGCCATGCGGGCATCCCCAGCCTGTGGTGACGAGCTCCTCTCTGCTGCCGCAGTCTCAGTGGCTGACTCGGTGTCATTCCAAACGGGATCCAGCGCAGGCTCATCAGCTCTGGTCCATGGAGACACGGAAGCAGGGTGCTGCTCACTCCCGGGAAGAGTCTGCGTGCCTGGGGAGCTGCTTGCAGGAGAGGGTGTCCCCACAGGAGTTTCCACTGCCTGCTCCATTTCAGTCAGCATCGTGGGCTCCAGCATCTCCCACCCCACCGTGGGCTCCAAGGCCTCCTCCCCAGCTGAATGCTCTTCCCCACCAGCCTCCACCGTGGTCTCTGCAAGCTCTGCTCCTGTGGCAGCCACAGTCAGCTCTGAATCTGCTCCCCCAACAGCCCAAGTGTCTCCAGTTGTCACCTCCAAGATTTTTTCTGAAACACTGGGAGATCTTGCACCAATAGTAGTAGAAAAAGTAGAGGACACAGGTAAAAGACCTGGTCCCATGCTGCTCCCAAGGTCTAAGCCTGGAGAAACAGAGTCCTCTTCCTGCCCTCCTATGGCTGCCTCAGTCACAACACCTGGCCTAGCAGAGGCTGTAGAAAACAGAAGGGAGAAGGAATCCTCTTGGTCCATTGGTTCAGAAGATGTAACCTCTGGTCCAGAAGTCTGGAGGCTCTCCATTCCTCCTCTTGAGGGGTCTATAGGGAGCAGCCCCTCCTCTTCCTCTAGTGTGGAGAAAGGCGTGTGCAAGTCAGGCTCCACAAATTCTGCCGGTGGCTGGACAGTGGCCATTTCCCAGTTGTCTACTTGTGTCCCATTCCGTTTCAGCAATGCCTTCTGAGATGAAGCAGGAAAGGTATAATCTAAAAAGACATCCAAAAGACTTCATGTCACATCTGAACTAAGAACTCGGAAAGGCAGAGAACATCCCATTATATGTGTTCAGCCACAGGTGGGGGTCAGATGGCAGAGACCCTCTAAGAGCAGGTGGCCTGCCACAGCAAAGAACAATCCCATCCAATATGTGCACTTCTCCATCTCCCCATCCCAGTGAACCCTTATTCCCAAGGGATAATTTTCATGTTTGTTCTCTCCACATCTGTCTGTCCGTAGGCACTTTCACAGACAATAATAAGTAACAGTTTTGACATCTGGCATCTTTAAGTTGAGGTTATGAGTGTCAGGAATCAGGCTGGAATCTAGAGATTCATTTCAGATGGGATTGAGAAAGATATGGGGTGGTAGCAGCAGTCAACCACAAGCTAAATGGGAAATACTAGAGAAGAGAAACTAAAGCACAGAAAACCAAATCCTCCTTCCTGGCACACCCAAGTAATACCACCAAACCCTGAATTGACCTGGGCATCTTTGAAATGCAGAATTCGAGTTTGTACAGCACTTCAGAGCAGAAAAGTCATTCCACTAACATCTGCATTAGTTTTGCGTTGCTACAGCAGCTGAATCTAACTCCCCTCCCTCCAGCTTCAGCCCCGGTTGTTCTGTGGCTCTGACCACGAATGGAAGTGTTGTTGCTAGACAAACATAGATGCTGAAGGAGATGCAAGTCACAGATGTAAGATCAGAGCAGGCAGGGGTTTCTTCTGGAAGCTAACAAGGAGCTGGAACCCCAGGAAAAGGAAAGTATCTGTAAGATTAGATATGTTTAGCTTGGAGTGGCAGGCACAAATCCAGCAAGCATAAATCAACCTTCGTCTTTCTTGAGAAACTGCCCATACCCACGGAGCTCTGTTTCAGGAGTCTGCATCCCAATTAACTCCCCTTCTCCCCAAGACAAGCACAGCACATTCTCACTGAGAAGGGAAGGAAGACGATCCCTTCACAGCCAGAAATCAGCCCCTGCTCTGTCTATGGTTATTAAGTAAATGACTGTCTGAAATTCCCAAGGCTCCCGTCTCCTCTCCTGCCTGCCAAAGCAGATGCTCCACTGAGCACAGTGGGCAGCAGCTGTCTGGATGCCTTACAGAGATCTGCACAAAAAAACTCCGTGCACCCCTGACTCCAATCCATCGCTCGCTGCTGCCAGAGTGGGTGCGAGCTCCCAGGCAGAGAGGGCCATGTCAGCAATCACACCAATTGCCCTGGATATTACCTGGCAATCAGGACTGCACATGCTACTCCTGCCCACCCCTCCTGAGCAGAAAACACACTGTTCCATCCACCCCAAGCAGGAGGTGTAAAGATCCTCCTGTTCAGCTGGCGAATGGCTTTCCTAACCCACAGCTCATTCCCTTTATGGTGTCAGCAGCTCCTCCCAGATGTTGCCCCAAGATGAGAGTGACCCAGAGTCGTGGTGTGGGGACTGGCTCCCAGTTCTGTCTGCAAAGAGGCCACTGGGATTCAGCGCCCAGGGCAGGCAGAAGTCATGTTGCTCTGCTGCTGTGTCTCTCTAGAGAGCACCCCCCGACTGACACCCCACCCAAAGACCCTGAGGATTAAAAGATTTTTGCTTCCCAACAGCCAGCTGGTGATGTGTCCTCATAGGCCAAGGAGGCTGGTAAGAGCAATCAGCAGCAGCACAGACCAAAAAAAACCCATCTCTCCTCCACTGTCTGGCATTGGTCTTCCCAAAGGTCCGTATCAACAGGTAACATCCCAACGTCTGCAGACACAGTCACTGCCTTGCTGGATGGATAGTGGGTAACAGCAGGAACAGCCACAGACTATGGGATTGAGGAGGTTTGAGTTTGACTGTCTTCAGACAGATAGTAAAGCTTAGTGCATCTCCCAGGGCTCTGCTACTCCTCCTGCTGCAGGGATAACTCAGGGTTTGCACCAAGAACCCTCTCTGCCTTGACATGCTGTGGGTGAAAAGTGAGGGTTTCGCCCCTTAAAACAAGGTTCTGTCAGATGAGATGTTATTTTCAAGGATCAGTGATCCAATCTGCCGTCTCCTTTGCCTGACATTCTAAGACATTCTCAACTCCTCTGCACCTCCTCTCTTCTGTGCTCTTCTTCCCACCTGGAGCAGGGCACAAACTGGCAGGCAGATGGGCACAGCAAATAAACAAGCCATGAACAAGCAGCATGAGGTTTGTCCCACGGGAGCGAGAAGTGCTCCTAGCCTGTCAGCTCTCCTTTGAAGTCACACATTCAACCTATCCCTAAAGTGCTCTGTCACAGATTAGTTGGCTCCCATGGGGGAAAGCCCCGCATGGTGCAGCCATGCTGCCTTTCCACCAAGATCTAAAGATCTCGGAGGAACTGCTGCCTCTGCCATCTCTCCTGGGCAAAGAAAGTTTAGGGAGAACCCATCCCACTCTCTCCCAGCAGACTTCTATCTTACAAGGCAGCTGAAGATCGAAACCTGAGCTGCTTCTCTAGGCCAACAAATCAACAGGGTAGAAGCAGACACAGGAATCCTCACACTTGCTACTGAGTTAACATTCCCACTTGTCATCAGTTTCCCCACTACCCTGCATGTTAAGCTGGGAACATCCTCCCGTCTAGGTTGTAAGACCCCACTGATTAGAAACTCAACTCCTCTCAAATCCTGAGAGGGCTGTTACTCAGATTCATGTAGGGAACAGTGAAACTTGAGGTGCTTTGGTCATAGTGGTGCTGGATTGTGCTCCTTAAAACAAGGATCTCTCCAAATAACCCAGTTACCAAAGGGGTTCAATCCCTTCCCAGGTTCAGGAAGGATCACAGAATCATCAGGGTTGGAAGAGACCTTCAAGATCTAGTCCAACCATCAACCCAGCAGCACTATAATCATCCCTAAATCATATTCCAAAGTGCCACATCCAGATGCCAATGATGATGAGTCAATCCTTTCTTCCAGACTCTTCAGCTACAGAGTTCCTGTCTGGAATCAGCTCCTACTGTCTAACTAACAAGGGCATCTGCCAGCTTCTCAAGATCAGGTGTCTTTAAGGCACTCATATTTTGTTTTAGTTTACACCCCTCTTCTATGATTTGAAGGAATTTTTGCACCCTGCCCATCTCCCTGGTATGGTCTCAGCCCCTAAGCTGGTCCCAGCATCTTCTTCCCAAGCCTCCATCCAGACAAGCTGGCTTGTCACTCACCTGTGCAATGCAGAGCTAACAGCTTGCCCATTTGAAGAGTCTTCTTAGCATTTCCCTCGATTCCCCTTCCCTCCAACCCTAAGGGAACTCAAAGGGCATCTCCCATTTTTAGCATCTCTTCCAGCATTCAGGTAGCGGTCCCCCTTCAGCGAGTGGTCTCCTACAACCCCCTTGGCCCACTTGGTTGTCCTCTACCTTCAGCAGACCTGACACACTTGGCCCACATGCTCTGGGCATATGGCAGTGCACCCACAGACGTTCCCACCTTCCGATGCCAGTGCCATCCACTTCTCACCCCTTTCGTGGGGAGAAACAGCAACCACAGAACAGAGAGGCAGAGAGACACAGGCAGCCTGTGCTCCTGCTGCAGAAACAGGACAGTCTTCTGCTAAAGGAGACCGGTATTATGCAGCTGGCTGCAATGCCAGACTTGCCTTGTTTATCAGCTCATCTAACTTCAGGGAGGAAGCAGATCTTTGCCAAACCCAAGGGTGCCCAAGGAGGGAGGAGGTAGCTCAGCTCAGCTCCTTCCCTGCCAGGGTCTGCTGTCTCCCACCAAGACCAGCAGTAGGCTGGAGCACAAGAGGAGCTCGTGGCCACACACAGACATGGCACTTGCCCCTTTCCAGCCACAAACAAGAGCAGCCAAGCCACAATGGAGCTGGCCTGATCACAGAGGGGAACAGCTCGGGAGAACTGACCACTGGAACCATGAAACTGTCCCAGCACCTCTGGCCAAACAGTCTAGCAGGGATAGACCAGAGGAGTGTAGCAGGCAGACACAGCTCTACATCATGTACCCTCCCAGAGCTTCTCAGCCACACCATCCCCTTGGGAGTCCGGTTCACCGATATGAAATTCCACACCTCTATCTCACCTCTTTGCCACCACATCCTTAGCTTCACCCCTTAATGCTCTCCATCAGTGGTGATATTACTCATATTGCAGCACCCAGCCGCCTCCCACAATCCCCCAGCATTTCCCTTCCAAGCTCTCTTACAAAAACCCTCAGGCAGTATTTTTTGAGAAAACTATCTTTCACAGCCTTTCCAAGTCCTGCCCTTTGCACCTCCCAGCAGACCCAGGTCTGGGTCACACAGATGCATTTCCTTCACCTGGGGAGATGATTTTCCCTGGGAGAGGTGAACATGAGCTTCAAACCTCCGCAAAAGCCACCATTCAGGCAATGTCCTGCATCCTCTGAAATCAATGACAAAACTTCCCTGACACCAGATGGGCCAAGACATGGCACTTTGCCAAAGCACAATTCCCCAGCCAGACATTTAATTCATCACATTTCTGCTTCTCCATCATTCAGAAGAGCTGGTCTCAGTTACTGCCCTACAAGGTTCCCTACCCTGTATTTGCTATTAACTATTCAAAGCAACTGTGACAGCTCAGGAAGAATGTGATCCTCATTGTTTTTAGTACACATAACCTGGCCATAAGGTGTTTATTGGATTAAACTAGACGATCATGTTAACCAGTGATTGAATTACTGATAACTAGAAGGTACTGTAATAAAGACAAGACCATTCCTGGCCTCCAATCACAACACATAGCATCATCCACACTAAAACATCTGCCAACTTTGGGAATCACAAGGTGTACTCTACTAAAAATGCAGCAGGTCTGAAAATGTATCTGCTCTCCTTTTTGCAGTATAGAACAGCAAGGCTTACTGCAAAAAAGTCATACTCCAGCTGATTTAAACTGCAGGGGGATTTCAGAGAGGTAAAATACAATTACTGGTGCTGGAATTGAGCCAGTTGGGGCTAATATACTAATCTTTCATAAGAGCTAGGAGACGTTATTATCCACGACTGCAAGACAAGTCCACACACACAAAAGAGATCACGGCCGAAAGAGAGACCCAAAGTAGCAAAGTGGTTAGGCCTCATTATGGTTGAATTTGCTTGAGGTACAGACCAGGCACCAAGGACTACAGATGTTCCCAAACAGCCTCATACCTTATTCCAGCTCAGCACACAGACTGCAATAAAGCCAGAATAAGCTATCCTCACCCAAACACAGTCAGTCAGGGGTAGCTGCACCAGAGTAACACCATGCCCAGAGAAACCCTCTGCCACGGGTCAGCCTTTGGCAGCAATGTCTTGACCAAGCTGGCTGGTCCCAAGACAGATCATCCAATGTGTCCCTGTACACTAAACCAGGGCATAAACAAGAGGCATCCCGGGAGCTGAGCTCGGGCAGGCGGCTGCTCAGCACTAAGCTGCTTATGGAGACAGTCTTTACCAGGTGCTTCATTTCATTAATGCTTAGCTTGAAGATGGTATTAAGAACTGCAGATCTGCTGTCAGTCTGGATGAAGAGGCAGTAGATTTCAGTAAGGATGAGAGATACCGGGATCTCTCTGGCCAGAGGCAAGTAATTCATCACGGAAGGAAGTCAATCTCACTATCAGAGAAGAGGGAAGGTATTTTATTCCAATAGCTGGTCAGAAAACTTACTTTTCCTTGAATATGGTCTTTCTAACTTGTATGTCCTACTATCCCTCATCCTAACTCTCCTGGGAATCCCTTCTGCTAATTACTATGAATAATTAAAAGATTACAATTTCCTCCCCCACCCCACAAAGCATCACATGCTGTCCTAGGAAATCACCAATCTGTAAGACTAGATTTGATAGCTCCCAGTACAGTCATGCCTTGGACTTCAAGTACCTTGGAGCTAAAAGAACAGTCTCTGGCTGTAATGAAGTGAGCTTCATGCCACCCCACTGTAACACTGCAAAATGGGATAATGCACTCCAATCCTTGGGCACTCAGCTGTTGGGCAGGTGCGGAGAGGGACTAAGTGCCCTCATGCACTAGACAGTCACAAGGCTTGTGTCCATTTTCAGGAGCCACACTTCCCAGCAATTAATGATTAGGCTGCCTCAGCCTCGAGCCTTCACTGGAAGAGAGGAACATGTGGGGCAGTGCATCCTGACTGAGCCAAAGGAGAACTCCGAGGGCTGCAAACAGGGAGCACTCCAGGGTGGATACACCACCATGTAACTCCTTCACCAAAAGCAAGGGATTCAAAGAGACCTACAATCCTATTGACTCCTGTCTTCCAGCCCTAAAGCTGGATGAGATGTTTTATCTGTTGCCCAGGATATCTGTGAAACAGTAGGAAACACAGAGGACTGGAAGCCTCCAGGCAAAACAAGATGGAGAAATGGGAAGAAAGGAAAGGAGGATAGGAAGGGCCAGATGCAAGACCCTGTAGGTCCACTCTCTCTTCAGAGTTATCTGTGGCTCAGGCCAATTTGCTACCAAAGGTGAGGCAAAGCAGCCAAACCCAACCTGAGAAGCTCCTGGGTTCCCTGGAAGCCTGAAGGGATGCAGAAGTAACAGGTCCACAGCTCCACTGACTTGCCTTTCGGCCAAAGTACAAATCACATACTGCTTCTCTCCATAAGGATATGGCATCCAAATTCCCACCAGACCTAATCCATCTCTTCCACATGTGGCTCCACTGGGTAGCAGCTGTGCATGGGGTGACACACAAGCAAGTGAACACTTCTGTGCACCCTCAGACAGAATGAGACAAATGTCAGGGCCCTTCCACAGGCTGGTGCTCACTGATGTCAATATAGATTCACTGTTTCGTAGCATCAATCAGCAAAAGCACATTATCCAGGAGAACCAGAGCCCCAGGCTGAGCTGTGCTCTGCCACTGGGAGTTTGTTCTCACTTTCTAATGGACTAACAGGTGGCCCTAGATGCCACATGTTTTCTAGAAATATTTTTAAAGGACAGTTTTTGTGCGCTTAACAAAAAACAAAAAAAGGCAGCAGCTGCAGATTGTTATTGCTTTTTAGCTCTTGCAGCCTCGAAGTCACACAAAGGCAGGGGAGTCTCCCCACACAGAGTTCAGAGGGACATAAAAAAAGGAGAGATGGAGATGACTAATACAGCTTTTGAATAGCAGGAGACCTGGCCTATCTGCAAGACCACCACCAGTTCAGGCCCAGTATCTTTATATAAACACAGAAAGAAGCCAGCACAGATCTCCTTTCATAGCAGGTAATTTTCTCTCTAGGAGTACGACAATCCTGTTCTGTGCCTTGATTGATGCAGTGTTTCCAGTGCGTGTGCCTGGGACAGAGCTACCAACTACGCTGGACAACACTTCACTGAATGAAATCTCACATAAGGAAAACTTACACCATAAACTTTTTTTCCTTAAACAGCAGCTGTTTAAAACTGTTTAACGGGTTTATATATTGAAAATGACCTAACAGATGTCATCACACAGGTCCACAACGTATCACATGGCATCTATCACACATGCAGCATGTAAGTTCCACTGGTTGTGTGCATCTCTCATACAGAGGCTTTGCATGACAGGAGAAGACTGCCCAATTTAGGGATGCCATTACAATATCCTTTATTGTAAAATGACACACGGCAGGTTTCTAATTAAATTTTAAGTAGAAATGCGCTCCCAGCTCTTGAATAATTCAAACTGTTCTATTAACTAAAGTTCTGAAATGCCATTGAGACATGAGCTCTGGACACAGCAATGGTCAGGGGAAGAAACAGCACTTGGAAGCAGAGCAGTGGTTAGCTGGGCAGCGGATAGGGCAGGGTATGCATAAAGGACAACTGAAAGAGCACATCTGTTCCTGGAGGAAAGTACTGCAGGCAAGAACGGAAGGAGAGAGCAGCGTGTTCTGCATGCAAATAGGGCCAGGCACGTGCAGGAGGCAAGGCTGGGTTCGGTACCCAGTCATCTCGCTCTCAATGCACAAGCACATGCTGTTCTCCAAGTCACGTCCAGATCTGTGAGGACATGCAGGTGCCTGCTGGCACACCAAGAAAAGCGCCGCTGAGCGCTGCCAGTGCATGAGAGCGGCTGAGCCAGAGCGCATCCCGGGGATGCGCCGGCAGGAACGGCACCATCCGCCCCCAGCACCGCTGCACTGCACTGCTGCCCCACCGCAGGCCTGCAAGCGCCCCAGGGCAGCGAGACCACGGCCAGACAGGTTTAGCAGCACTGTCAGTAAGCAAAGGGCTTCGGAGACCTAAGCTGGGATGGCCCTTGCCCCACACAGCGTGCACTGTGCCTCAGTGGGCAACCCAAGCCATGGCTCTGTGGCAGCTCTCAGCCCTGTGTGAGCACAGGTGTTTTTTAAGGTCACAGAAATAGGAGTGGGGATAAAATGAGACTTGTGCTTTCTAATAGCAGACCTCAGTCAGACCTGCTGAGACCGATACTGGATAAGGGAAGAGGGATAAGGCTGAAGCGTGGCCCTAGGGTAACACTTAATACATGCCCCACGTGACACTTAAGCGCAGGAGCATGTGACATAATCTCCTAAGCTACTGGAAACCCTGCACCTGTACCTCTTTCTTCATCCCATCCCTCTCCCTGAGGGCATCTCAAAGCCAATGAGGGGCTTGGGGAGAGACTACTGAGGGGACTCCGTGTTCTCAGAAAAACACTCCAGAGAGGAAAGCGAGCTCAAATGCCAATGAAACCCGTTTTGGTCATGACTTCTCAGGAAGTAGCAGGACAGGGTAGGCAACAGGACAGCTGCCCAAGGGGCAAAACCTGCTGTCTTCTCTTGGACCAAATCCCCACTGAAGTCACAGAGTGAGGAATCCAGAATTTGATCCAGGGAACCCAACTCTGACTCAAACCCTAAGATGGCCTTGATCTCAGTTGGACTCTTGAGACCTTAAAGTTGTGCTTAATAGACAGCAACAGAAAAAAGCAAGAGAGAAGAGAGCATAAAAGGGAGAAAGTGAAAAGAGGGCGTAAGGCAATGGGAAACTAGATGGAGGCAATGCTTTTCCCAGCTCATAGCAGCTCAGGCATAAAAGCTCAGCTGTAACTTGGTTTCTAAAGCCTGTGCTTGCTCAGGATTCACTGGGGACACATCAGGCACTGAGGTGAGAAAATAGAGCTGACGTTTAATCTCAGGCCCTCTTAGCCAGAGTTGTGTCAAAGCAGGAAGATAGATCCCTGCATCCTTCCCCTTCCCCAGAGTCCCTGCAGAGTGGGAAGGAAGAATGGGGTAAAAATAACTTACCTGTTGCCGGTCCCAAGTCCAGGCTGGAGTCGTTGAGCTCTCCCCCATCTTCCCAGAAGTACTGTGGGGGCTGCAAGATCTTGGACTCCTCATTCTCCTCGCTGGCAAAGCCTGACCCTGGAGCAGCATGCAGAGAGCCAGGGACAAGGTCCGGCTCTGCAGCCTCCGGGCTGGTTTGCTCGTGGGAGTTCATGGCCTCCAGTTGGGACATCATAGCAAATTCCAGCAGGGAAGTTGATGTGAGGCCATCGGCAGCTGGGTCTTCCGAGGAGGCAAGGCAGAGGCACAAGGTCCCTGTATAATGACAGTAAACACACATCAGAGAGAGGAATGACACCCACTGGGCTTGTCTTCCTCTTGAAGCCTGCTCCTGCCAAACCAACCTGCCCCGAAGATGGGCTGTGCTCTCAGCTGATGAGGAAAATTAGGGTATTCTGGGAAACATCCACAAGCATGCAGAGGAGCATTCACATCCAGGAGGAGTCAGTGCCAAGCAATCATCCAGCCTGGCGCACCTCTCTTTCTGGGATGATGATCCACCCTCTCTGAGGTGTTTTTGCCTCTGTTAAAGGATGGGGTGCCTTGTTAATCACCCATCCTGGAGGGGAGGTGGAATGTCTTATACTTCAGCCATGAAACTCTGGCCTTGTGAAAACAATGACAGTTTCTATCAGACTGTCCTGATCTGCAGCTATATTATATGCAGGGGGACTGATTCAAACCAATATTATTTACAACCAGTACTGATCATGTTTTAAATCGGTAGGGTAAAAATCTATTTTTTTGTTTGAACTTCAATGCACTCACATTGTTGGTCTTCATAAGGAAGGGCTGACCGTTACAGGTAAGAATTATATTGTGACAACAGCAAACATCTACCTAACACTAAGCAGGGAAACAAGCTGCATTTTGCACTTTTCTTTCAACATTATACTCTTATTACTTCCATTTTAACTATTAGAAGGATTGACTGACACTTCTTGATTCCTAGATGAGATTTTAATTGTGATTTGTGTCAAGGTACATTCACATGCATATTGAACTTCAATCAAAATGCAAGAAAACAGCACCTGGAACTTGGCTTTATTCAGCCGATAAATACCATTATAAATATGGAGGCATAAGGAAAAAATAAAATTACCAAAAGCTATTTTACATTTAAAACAGTTTTGTTAAGCAAGCGAAGTAACTAATTTGGGTGAACTGAACCATTTGCTTTGCAGCCCTCTATTATTCAGCATATCAAAACTAGAAGATCTCATCCTCTCACAGCTGATTTTTATTCATAGATTAGAAGAAAAGAAGGACAAATTTTCTTGCTTTCTCAGCTCAGACTCAGTTTCTCAATTGTTAATGAACTAGTCACTGAACTGAACTAATTGAATAAGTTGAAATGAAGACTAATTTGGTATTTTTCTTTGATAACTGATTTTCTAGACAACAGAAATGCAGCAGCTTTAATCCATCTGGACTTCAGTCAAGTATCTGATCCAGGGTCTCATGCAGAATTACAAAAGACACTAGAAAAGACACTTATTAGCAGGAAAACTGTAAGGCATTGGCTATACAAAAAATGACAGAGGCTTGTGCTGGAGGGAGGCTACTAGTGGAATTCCTCAAGGTTTGTCCTTGGATCTGCTGTTCTATCACATTTTCCTAAATGACCTTGGAACAAAAAGTAGGAACATGATAATGAAATTAGCCAAGGATACAAAGCAAGGAGACACCCTCATTACACAGAAAAACTGTAGGTACAGCTAGGTGATCTTGAGAATGGGAATAACAGAAATATTATGAAAAGAAATAGCATAAAGTGATAAGTCACCCCCTTGAGAAATAGCACGAAACATTTCTGATACAACATAGGAAAACATCCATTAGAAATGTCTTAAGAGGAGAAACTCCTGTATTAGGAACAGCTCTGAGATACCACTGGAATGCAGATGTGAAAATCCTTGCAGAGTCGTGAAGTTTCAGAAACAGAGGTTTTCCAAAGCACTGCTGAGACAACACCTGGGTGCTGCACACAGATCTGGATACATGTGGCCTGAAATGATTTAAGCAGAGCTGAACTGCCTTCAGGCAAGGGCACAGAAGAGGCAACCTCCCAATGTTGCTTCCCACTACTGTGCCCTACAGCTCCACATCCCAGAAGCACAAATCCAAATCAGGGCAAGTGCTAAGAGCTATGGGGCAGGGGCAGTGGCAGATGGGCTGGCCCTGGTGCTTTCATTGAAAACACTGGCTTGTTGGCACAGGAAGTTTGGGAGTCACTGCTCACCTGACAGACTGATTTCCAAGCCTGTCCTGGGAATGCTAGAAGCCAGAAATGCATTTCTTAAGTCTTCTGCCTGCTCTGACTCTCTCCACTTTCCTCCACTATTCTCTGAACTCAGTAAAATCCAATATTGGTTACCCTTTCCCTAACACACTTGGGCCAGGCTTCAGCACTTCTCAATCCCATTTATTTTGCCCTATTGATCCAAGGCAAGATCAGCTGAGGCCTGAGCAGCAACAAAAAGGGAATGGCAAAAGAGGCAGAGTATCAAAGGGGAAGGAAGCTACTGCAGCATCACAGAGCCAACCAAACACCTCAGGGCATCTCTAGAGATGTGCTGGTTCCCGAGCCATGCACAAACAGTGAAGTCCACAGCTGGAATCGAGAGCTCACACATCCCTTGTGCATGAGCATGGACCTGGGAAGACGTGGCCAGGCCAGCCCCGTGCTGATCCAGGGGTGCTCAGCAGGTCTGAATGTGAGCTTCCCCAGCTGACAGACAACACCTGCATCACTGAGCAGCCCACCAGAGAGAGCACTCGTCTTGAGGAGCTTACAGCTTAAGCAAACATGACAGAGAGCAGCAAGGAGGAGAAAAGAAACACTATTCTCAAACTTATTCAGCAAAGGAGAGCAGAAGGATAGGGAGAGACCAGGGCAGGTCCAAGGCCACGTGGAATATTTAGTTTATATGTGACTGCAACTGACTGCCTGGATCTTGAGCAAGCTCTTTATCCACCCCAATGCCTCAGTTTCAGAGAAATGGCTGATGTGGCACACACAAAACACATCCTGGGCCTCCCCAGCAGCAAGGCAAAGCCTCAAAATGTACCTCTGTGCCAGCACCTACACTGCCTCAAACCTCTGTTTCCATCAGCTGCACCCTGTTTGGGCTGACTCCAGAGCTCAGCCACAGTCCATCCCACCACTTCTACAACAGACATCTCATGGCAGGTGAACCTCGTAATCCAGAGAGCTATTTCCATCCACGCGGGAAGCTCGGATGCTGGGAGTTTGTTTACCCTCCTTTAACTCTGAAGTGTTTACCCAGTTAAAACCCCCTAAGCTGCATTATCTGGTTTACTGGGATGCTGTGCTTTCCTTACCCCAAGATAAAACTACACCACCTCATCCCTAAGAATGAGTCATGCACAGCCTGAGCAAGACAGGTGTCTCCTGGGGTGGATGTGAGTAACACCTTGGGGCCTGACCTACAGGCACAGGATGCAGAGACTGGTCTGGGGAAACCCTCTGTGCCAGCACAGCCCGAATACCCTAGGGCTAACAGCACCACCACACCAGGCCACCTCTCCAGACACCATCCCGACACCACTTCATTCATACCTTCTGCACCAGCAGCAAAAACTCAAAGGCTTGGGGTGCGAAAAAGCAGCCCCAACATTTGCCATCTTCCCCCTCTCTTTCAAGCCTCCCATAAAGGAGCTCCACGCAGCTGTCAACTCCAAGGCAAAGAAAGAATCAAAGCATGAGCTGAGCTGGGAAGCAGGGGAGCACAGCTGAGAGAGGAAATCTAATGCTCAAGACCACAGTTGCAGGCCATTTTCCTCCTAGGACGGGAAACAGGGATTAGACAACTTCTATCAGCCATCAGTCTCCCGATTTTGTATTCTAAAAGGCAGATCAAGTGATAGGAATAAAGAAACAAATGAATAAAGCCCTGCAACTGTAGATGGGAGGGAGCAGGGAACAGAGCCAGGGCTCACCAGCTGCTTCAATGGGGCGTTTGTCTCTCATTTCTATTTTTGCGGCACCTCTGCGTAACCTGGAGGAGATGAGGCTCTGCATGCTAAAGAGGGCAGCCAGCCTTCGGGGAAACAGCAGGGCTGCGAGCAAGGGAGGAAAAACCCTCCCAGAGCAGACAGAGGAGGGGCAAGGAAGGAGAGAAAGTGGGAGAGGTAGGTGGAGGGGGGAGAGAGAACAAAGGCGGAGAGCACCAAAACCAGGATGGGAGCTCCCGCGCTGGCTGGGCGCTGTCCTGCTGCCAGCACCCACAGAGGTGACGTGGAGGCAATGCAAAAAATGTTTCACCTCCATAAGGAGCAGAATGGGGCAATTCCTACAGCAGGGAATAATGCTGCAGTGCTACCTTTCTGAGGCCACTGAAAAAAAGCCAGCCAGGAGGATACAGATGAAATGAGTTTGCTAGTGCTGACCTCACTGACCCCTCAGAAAACAGTTCTAAGTCAAAGTGGCGAAGCCTGTTCTGTTCAGCTCAGCAGAGGATTCAACACAACAGCTCCAGACAAGGAGATGGGGAAGTTACGCTCAACAGCAGAATAAAAAAAAATCTGAAGAAAGAATATCTGCCATCTTTCTCACAAAGTGCTGTGAGTAAGAGCAGTTTCACAATTCTAAATAATTCTAAAAGAACCCCTAAGTATTTTCTACATTAGCTGACCAAGAATCACTTCATCCCTTTGCCACAAAGCAAGTCACCTCTCCATGGGACCAGGCAGTTATTTAAAAGCTCCCAGCTGGCCTATTGAATAGGACTGGAAGTAAAAGAGGAAATAAGTAATTTTTGTGTCCAGCTGAAATTAGAAGAGGGATTTGGGGAGATGAAATGGAATCTGGCTGTGACTGTGTCAAACAGCCTTTAAAATTTTTTTGCTTTTTAATTAATAACAAGCAAACCTCAATTTCTCTCCAAGGAAATACACAATCATCCCTTAAGATGTCCTCACATCGGCTTGATCTATAGGGGGGCTGGAGTGCTCTTCAGTTTACCCAACATAAGGTTGGTTTTACCTCTCCTTCCTGAGTGTTGTGGCTACACCACAGTGCCACGGAGGCAGGATCAGCCTGCTGAAGGGAAGAACACTTGCCTGGGGCACACTCTGACTTACCTGTCTGTCACCACCAACTAGCAGAGCCTGCACACCCCACCCAAGCATACTTGCACAATGGGTACTGGGGAGGGAGGTCAGAGCATCTTGGTATTGCCAACACAGCAGCCACAAGAATGTCCATCTGGCCCTGCTACCGTTGACTTTCCTTTCAAACCCACCCCACACCCAGGAGCTAGCTGACAACGTTATTTCCTAGGAGAGCTGGGTCAGGAATGGGTCATTTACTGATAATCGGTTAGGACAGAAACACAATGACCAGATGAGGGAAGCATCTGCCAGGGATATTCCCTCCCCCAGACCACCATGCCTGGAAAGGCTGGGGAGCAAGGCCCAAGGGCAGAGAGGAGAGAGGCCCCAGGGCAGAACAGCCAACGGCACAAACCACTTCCAGAACACAGCAAAATGCAGGGTAATTTAAATAACAAAAAAGGATCCCAACCATGGCCAGTGGAGGAAGTGAAGGAAATGTTGTTTGACTGAGGGATGTCCAAGCTGATTTCCACACAGTCACCTGGTGCCTCTGGACTCCAAACCCTCAACAGCTTGCACAGGGAAGCATATGGGATTCATGTGTATCAAACCAAGTTCTTCTGGTGCTCGTTCAGAGTTACAGATCATACCTGTTCTGGGACACTCCACCTAAGAGACCTCTCCCACTCCAGCTCCCACACAGCCTTACTGCTGTCCTCCCCTAGACTACTTACACATCCAGCCATGGCCCTAATCTCTGAGATCATTTCCGATTAGGGCTTCAGAAAACAAGATCAGACTGCCATCCTCCTCTGGTACCGCCAGCAACCAGGTCCCTTACTGAGTGTCCCTCTAAAACCATCCACCCTCCTGTGGCTCCAGTACATTTTACAAAGTGATGGGAAAAGCACTGGGTCTGCACATACTTACCAACCCACACCAACACAAGGGTCAAGACACAACGGAAGAAGCCCATGCAATCAGACAGCTCTTTAGAGGGATGTTGTGCCAGCATCTTTAAGCTTTTACAGCTCCTTACAGCAAGCATGAGAGCTCCAACACCCAGCTGCAGGGAGTGCGTGTCTGCATGTACTGAGTGGGCACTACCTCGCAAAGAACTGCCAACATCTGCTCCCTTGGCATTTCAGCAGAGAACATCCCCAGCACGCAGGCCCAGGTATATCCACGGGAAACAGCAAGGCACTGCCAGGGGATGCACCTGCTTTTGTAGATAACTGCAGATGTGCCCTTTGTCAGCACTGGGGCCCAATGTCCAGGGGTGCTGGGCATCCTCATCCCAGCGCCAAGATGAGTCAGGTCTCCTCTCCTTAGGATCTGTAACATCAGGACTGCTCTAAACACCTCCCTCCATTTGCACCCAGGAGACTCTATGCAAGCAGGTCACAGACACTTCGACAAGCCTGCCTGTCCTCCCCCCTCTGCTCAACCATTCATGCCGGGAGTCACAATCTCACTTCGTTTCAGTCTCCCAGACTGTTTGCCTTCACTCCCTCCCCAGATTGTCTCGTAGCCTTCACACCTCCCTCCTTTGCTGCTGCAACGTCTGCTCTCCTCCATGATTCTCGCTATCGACAATGGCAGCTCCCAGCTCAGGGCCAGGGGAGACGCAGCCCCATGGGAAACAGCATCGGGTAGACAGTTCTACACAGCAGAAGTGAATTTTCTTTCTTCAGTTACCTTTCATAGGCCTCTTCAAACAGCCCACAGGCCCCCAGGGGTTAACAGACCACAAGATGAAAGCCACTGATCTAAGAGAAAAACCGTAGCTCACAGACTTCTTTGCCCTCTCACAGGCCCAAAGCATTTCATCTGTCTCACCAGGCCTGTACCTCCTCTTCTCACTCTGCCCCAGCCTGGACTCTGTACCCCACAGTGCTCAGCCTGATTTGCAGCACACCAAATAAAGGCTCATGGCTGCTTCTTCTGCAAAGCCTCCCTGCCCAGGCAGCGCAAGCACTATCTCAGGTGCCTGAGTGACTTCCCTTGAGACACGGTTGCCTATCAAGATGTAACTGAAACCTTTTACACCCCAAAAGGTCTTTAAAACTCCTGGCACAACACTGAGCACAAAATGGTTACACTCCACTCCAGCCCCTGCAGCAAAGCAATGACAACCACCCTGCCACACACTACACCCCCAAGATGCTCCACTCTCCAAACAACCTCATGTATCCTAGGCAAAAAAAGCTCATGCAAAGGTTTAGTGGTCCCAGGGCACATATATGGGTTCTGACTACCTTCGCAACACCAGGCAGGACAAGAAGAACCATGGTTGCAGTTGGCATATAGAGGGAGGGCTGCAAAGCTGGTTTCCCAACACTAACAAATTAACCCCGACCAACAAAGTACATCCAAAGCCTGGTAACCACAACAGGGCTTCACCAGGCACAGGGACAGCGGGGGGCTGATCTGAGCCCCAGCAGGGTGTACCTTCCTTGCCAGCATCCCTGGCCCTCTGAACAAACCAACACATGTGTTTGCTTGGCCTCGGTGCAGGCTGTGCTTGTGTGGCTGACAAATAGCATCTCTCCATTCTTTTGGGATTACGTGTTTCAATAGTGCCCTGGTTTCAACGAACAGCCAGCAAGAACGAGGAGCCAGCTCACCCAAGCACCAGCTGCGAGCCATGATGCACCTTCCTCCAGCCCCTCTGCCCCAGCCCTGCAGCAGGGCTGTCAGTGCTGCTGCTTCTCATCCAAGTACCCACAAAGTGCCGGAGCTTCTTCCCATACAGAGTGAGTGGGAAAACTTCTGTGCACTCTGATCTGCAGCTCGTCGCCAGCAGCTTCCCCTTGAGGGCTTAATGTAGTTATTTCTACCCCTGATGCCTATAATTAAATGAACATTTCCTTATGGCAGTGAGGCGGCCAAGGAAAAACCGACTACAGGGAATTTTCATTCATCCTGATCTATACTCCCTCATCTCTGGCTTGTTCACACAATGCTAACAAGACATCTTCTAAGCAGGCAGAAAGAAAAAAAAAAACCTTAAATAGCCCACATGCAGACAAGCACCTGGGGAGACAAAAAGAGGAAGGAGACCAATTCCCTCCTTCTCCCCCTGCATCATTTTTCTACTTGCAAGACCAAAGGGGCTCAGATACCCTAGAGCCTGGAGAGATGTTTCCACACTCTGCCAACAGACTTGTGCTGCCTAGCAGTCTGATGGGACCCTGATGAGGCACATGCCCCATTTCAGCACATCCTGCAGGTTTGTGGAGGCTCCCAGTGCAGGGAAATGTGGGGAAACTACACACAGTCAATCCAGCTCTCTCTCAGGTATTAACTATTCCTGTCCTGTGGGACTGGAGAAGTGAGGCCAGAGTGCACTGAATTATTTCAGACTGGAACTGACCCTGAACCACTGAGCAAAGCTACTAACCAGAACAGAGCCTGATGTACAAATTCCCAGCAGTCTGCATTTCCACTTCTGACGTCCCATCTAGGCAGGAGCTCAGTTGTCTGGGGATGCCTGACCAACTGAGTCCAGCCCCACAGTGCTGCCACAGCCCACCAGGATTACAAATTTCACTAGATTAGGAACGGAGCTGTCCCTCGGAGCTGCTCCTCACCTCCCACCCCTATGCCTCTCTCTGCTAGGACAGCAGAGAGGATCACAGGGAAAACCAAGGACCCAAATCCTCCATATCACCACCAGCTGGATAACAGTACTAGAAAGTTTCTAGCAGCCTCAGCAGAATAGGAAGCATACCGTCCCCTCAGCACAGCAGTACCAGTGGTGGTCCTTTTGGCTGCCACATTTTAAAACCACCATGAGGTCCATCTCCTTCCTGTGCAGAGCAAATGTAGCTTTCAAGCTATGGGGATGCGGCCAACCCTTGCTGGCAGATTGGCAGGGTGGGAATGTGGCAGCTCCCCCCCCCCCGCCTCACATCCTACACTCTTCTCTGGAGCAAGCAGAGGTTTGGCTGAATTTGGGGACACAGGTTTCCTGCTGAGATGCGGGTGAAGAACCTCTGCCAGCTGTGCCCGAGGTTTTCCCTTAATGCAGACAACCTGCCTGGACGAAGCCACAGAACTGGCTCCCTGCTCCGCACTGGAAAGACTTATTGCTTCTGTGCCACAGAGTATTGGCACAAAACCCCAACAGGTTTTCAGATCCATTTTGTTCTTTAAGCTCGCTATTGTTTGCAAACCTAAAAGGCTTTATCTCTTCTCTTTAGGGAGCCCCATACGACAGAGACTCACAGCCCATGGACAGAGCGGCTCTACAGATGACACATTCCCCCAAGAACATTTTCAGGAGATTGGGGTAATAGGAGAGATGTGCCAGGGAACTGGATGTCACTGTATCACAGCTCGGTCGTGCTGGAAGACAGCGACTGGTTGGTAAGTCAGCCCTTCCCTCCCTGCCAGAATGACTCAAGACAAAGACTCCCCCACACTTCACATGTCCCCGTTCAGAACTCCTGTTCCACACTAACCAGATTTCTGTACAATGGGATGGATTAGGGAGGAAGAGGACAATCTCAGCCTCACAGATCTTTGGGAGATCCCTTTGTTGGGAAATTTCCCCAGACTATTTAAAAATAGAAGCAGAGCCTTCATAACTATTCCGAGCATAATTATTCCTGCACTTAATTGCCTTTCCCTGGCACCCTACCTCTCCTCCAAATTTCAAGAGGAGGCTCTTGGGGAAAAGCGGAGCAATTTGTGGTCGCTCCGTTCTTTGTATCAGTTTCGCGGTAGTTCGCAAAATCACCACGACGCCAGACGAAGCCATCGATACCCGGGCGGGCGGTCTGGGGCAGCGCTGCCGCAGCCGAGGCTGCCGGGCCGGGCCGCGACCACCCGCCCCCCGCTGCCGGTGCCCCACGGCTTGCGGGGTCCCCGCGGGTCCCGCGCCAGGCGCCCCATCTCCGGGACAAGAGAGCCGGGAGAGCTCCCGTCCCCGCGGGGTGCAACCCACGTGCATGCAGCCCGCCATGCCGGGAACGCGGGGGGCCCCTGTCAGCCCCCGGGGGTCCCGCGGCACACATCGGCTGCCCCACAGGGCTCTGGTGCCCAGGTGGGGGGCAGTGCCCGGCACCCAGGGAGAGCTCCGGGGTGCGAGACTGGGAGCCGGCGCAATTCGCGGTACCCGGAGTCTACGGTGCCTGCGGCGAACAGTGGGGTGATGGAGACCTGCCTGCTGCAGAGGTCCCGGTGCCCCGGGGCGCCGGACCCATGGTGGACCGCTGTTCCCCGGGGTGGGGGGGTGAGCAGCCCCGCCTCCCGCCGGAGGTCCCGGTGCCCGCGGAGGGGACCGACACCCACTCGCCGCCCAGCCCGCCGCGGGAGGTCTCGCCCCGGCCCGCAGGGATGGCGGCGACCCCCGCCCCGCCAGCCTCACTCA
>VZTE01002610.1:769911-785451 GCA_013397775.1 Eulacestoma nigropectus | reverse complement strand
GGGCCGGCAGCGACGGCCCCCAAACCAGAGACCCTCCGCATCCGCCTGCTGACCTCTCTTTAGCTACCTACGGCTCGCGGGGCCACCGCTTTTCCCTCACGCCTCAGCTCCCTCCTGACTTCATCACCTGGAAAAACTTCTCCCGCTGGGCAAATTCATTTCCCCACCTCTGGAGGCCATTTGGTCCAGCCCCTGCTCAGGTGGGACGCCTACAGACAGTGTCCTAGGACCATGACCGGATGGCTTTTGCGTATCCCCGAGGTTGGAGACCCCACACCTTCTCTGGGCAACCTGTGCCACTGCTCAGCCACCCTCACAGTAAAAATGTGTTTCCTAGTGTTCAGAAGGAACCTCCCGTGTTTTGGTTTGTGCCCATTGCCTCTGGCCCTGCCACTGGGCACCACTGGAAGGAAATGCAGCCCTGGATACATCAGTACCTTTGTGGCAAAGGCACATTGCTGGCTCACATTTTATTTGGTGTTTCCACTACCTCCAGGTCGTTTCCTGCCAAGCTGGTTCCCAGCTGGGTGCCCCCAGCATATACTGGTGCATGAGACTGTTCCTCCCCAGGTGCAGCCCTTTGAAAGCCTTGCTGAACTGCAGGAGGTTGCTGTCAGTCCACTTCTCCAGCCTGTCGAGGTCCCTCTGGATGGAAGCTTGACTCTCTGGTTTATCAGCCAGATAAAGACATGCAGATATGCAGCTCTTCCCAGTTTTGTGTTGGGATCCTGAACTCCACCATCTCATGGTCACTGCAGCCAAGGCTGCCTTTGACCTTCACAGCCCCAAGGAGCCTCTCATTGCTGTTTAGTATGAGGTCCAGCAGAGCATCTCTTCTTGTTGGTTCCTTTATCACTCCTGAGGCTTGGGGTATTGCATCTGTTTTCTGAAGCTGGGTCCGTGTTGGAGCCTCTGCCCTAGCAGGGATAGCTGCTTCAACACCTGTGGGAAAACCATTCCATGGTGTGTCACCACCATATCTGAGGCTGTCACATTGATACTAATTCAGCTGATGTCCCCTTCTTCATGCCCTTCTGTGCAAACTGCTGTGTCTGTTAAAAAATTAATAAATCTATATTGCAGCGGTTCTTGGGTTTGTAGCTCCTGGAGCAGTTCTGGTGGATAGCACAGCGAAGGAACATGCTGAATATCCTGCTGAAAATCATTATCACAGCAACAAGGCCAGCTGCTCCAATTACGCTAAATTTCAAATTAAACACATCTTTAGTGGCCTCGGGGCACAACATTACAGTAAATGACTCAAGCAAGGGCTTTGTCAGACAGGTGCCCAAGAAATAAGGCTCAACAGGTCCTGTAATACCACAGCAGTTGAGAGGGAACACATGCCAGCTCCCTGCACTTCAACCGCTCTTGCCAGCTGGATGGGCTGCAGCCGTCCCACTCCCCTCCTGCAGGCCTATAGTGTGTGGCCCCTCAGAAAAGCTGTGCAACTCTTGGTTCACCCCCAAATATTTGAGATCTGGTCAAGCATCACAAGACTGCAAACATGATATGACTCCAAACAAAGGACCTGAAAGCATACTGGTCCCTTCTCTACAAGGCACTCAGCTCATATTTTCAAGTTTTCCTCAGCAGTGGCTAGGAACCTTTCTCTTCCATTTCAAAACAGTGTTCTCATCACACATTCAGAAGGGCAGGGGATGCTAAAATCCAACAGTGCAAGTTCAGAGTGAGGAAACAGCTGTACTGTCACGGCCTCACCAAATGTCTTTGTGCTTGCAGTGCTTGTACTGTGTGCCCAGTGCTCTGCTTCTCCCATACAGCATGTCACTGAGGCAGCAGGGCATAGGTCTGAAGGTGACCAGGATTTTAAATTCAAACATTCTTATTCTTCAAGTAAGTGTTCATTAAAAACACTCTGAAGTCTTTATTTCTCTGTAATAAATTGATCTTTTTTTGTTGTTGTTTGAAGAGTGACTCTCCTGAAGGAAAAATTGATGGTATTTTTTTCTGGCATGAACTTGCTGTTTTTCAACAACTAGAGAAAGGTGTCAGTGTGCCACAGCCTGCTGAACTCTATAATGAATCAAACAGCCACCTGAGGGTACTCAGTATTATCGATACTGACCTTTACAACTCCTACCAGACTGGCACTGGCACACGTCACCCCTTTGTGCAATTGCCAGCCTCTTTTTGCCAGCTCTTTCCTTCCATCATCTGCTCCGGTGCTGCAGTTTCCCCCAGTATGACTAGGGCAGGTAACATACTGGCTGCACCCCTTCCCCAGCATGGCAAGGCAAAGCCAACAGGTTTGGATCAAAGTACTTGCTTTTGGCTTCTTTTAGACCACATCCATCCAGGGCTCTGAAAGTCCTTTTTATCCCAGAATCAATGCAGCCCCCAGCCCCCACCGAGCAGGATATGCAGCAGGAACTACCGAGCTGTCGCTTGCCCATTAGATGAGATAAAAACACTTTAGTGCACTCAGATTCTAGCCCAGGCATGGCATTTAATGAATGCTCTTGTCATTTTTCACTTTGTTGCTGCTAATTTGGCTGTCTTCGCATGCAGGTGGCTTACTACAAGTGGGTAACTAAAAGCCTTTCAGATCTCCTGACCCTGCCACATCCAGCTCCCAAATCTCAGAAGCTCATGGCGCTCCCTGGATTTATTTTGACGTTATACATCAATCTCAGACTGAGCAACAAAGAGGGAGTATGAAAGGAGAAGATACATCTTAGGCAAGAAAATTAAATAAAATTAGTGGCAACATCGATCAGCCAGGTCAGAGCTGCCAGCGGAGCAGAAAACAGCTGGCAGAGATGGGCAACACCAGTTCTCTTTAAAAAGCAGCACCAACTTCAACCCAGCACAGCCCCTGCATCTCCATTTCACACTCCCTGGAATAGGTGCAGCTGGCTTGGCTCTCTTCTGAGGCATTGACAGCTTTATAGTCAAAGGCTTGTCATTTCTCATTTGATCTCCCTCCAGCGTCCCTACCTGGTATATATTCTCGTATGATGTTCAGGGCACTGGTAAAAGAGACTTTACAATTGCACAAAATGCTTTTTTAATAGCTGCTTCAAAGCTGTTCAGAAATTTTTCTTAGTATTACCATTATCTGTGCTTTTCTGTTCTTCCCCAGAATTGTTCAATTTCACAGTTACGTCTGTTAGGCAGAATCAGAAAGCAAGCATGTATTTTAGGCTGGCAAAACTGAAAATCCTTCTGCTGTCTCCCCCTGTGAATTACTGTAACAGCTTTTGCCTACAGGAAATTTAACCAGCTTTCCCATTTCAGTGTAAGGGTCACGTTTTGTTCCAAGATGCCTGTAAACAAATACTACGGAGGTAGTGGAATGAGGTGATAGCTAAGGGAAAGAATTTGGTACCTAAGACTAGTCAATTAAAAAGAAACTAACCACAAAGTCTAATCTCAAGAGAAATTTAACTTATTTTGAAACTCCACTTGAAAAAAAAAGCAGCAACTCATTGAAAGTTGAAATATGCTGGTGAGATGTTTTATTCTCCTAAATACAGCAAAACTGAGTTCACCTACAAAGGTGAAAGTGATCTATTGCCTGTGCTCAGCAGAGCAAGAAAGTAAACAATAAGCAAAACAAATAAACAGTCAGATGTTAAGTTCTGGTAGTGTTAGAAAATGCAAGATGTCACTAGTACCAGGAAGAGGATTTAACCCTTCTTTCTTTGCTCACTGACACTTGTCAGGGCAGCAAAAGGTGATCTGTGCCCGTTCTTAGATCAGAAGGAAAAAATGGGCTGTTCCCATTACCTTGATTGCCGGCTCTTTGGGACAGAGGCTGGGTGGCACAGCAGGCTTGTGGCACACCATTGTGTTAAATTGCCACAATCTTCTATCAAGCTGTACAGGCTTTTGGCACCTCATCCCTCTAGAAGAGGAAAATTCCCTGCCCAGCCCCTCCTTCCTTAGGCACAAGGAAATATTTAACCTCTCCCTTGTTCCATAATTTGTGAATTTACTTCAGAGCCTCCGACAAGCTTTATATAAGCTCATTTGCTGACTTAGCCTTTTTAATTCTGGTACACTGTGAAACATTTTGACTGTACCAAGCAGGGGCGGGTACCCGCTCTATTCCTGCACAGCCCAGGCATACAGCCATTCTCTGGGCAAAACACACAGTTCCTGCTGTCATCCAAAATCCTGCTGGGGAAGATGTGTAATAAACACTTCAAGAGGAGTGACCTGGAGCAACTAATGCCTTTCAGGATAGGCTGTAATTAGAAGGGAAGAGATTCTGCTCTATTTAGAGCCCCAGCAAGATTTTTCTGTACCAGTTTGAGCCTTTCTTAATCTCTGCATCAGCTTGTTCCCCTTAGGGGAGGGCACACTGCCCACCTGGGACACAGTGCTGCTACCAGCCCTGCTTGTTTCCCATCCTCTGTTGTAAAGTGCAGGTGAAGAACAAGCACAAGTTGTACTTTACTTTCGCAGTTTCAACGTGTCCCTGCTGTCTCCCATCCCTGAAGATTCCCGTTTCTCTCCCCACCAAAGCAGAGCTGATTGCTGCATTAATAGCCACTCTGACAGCAAACCTCAGCAGATTCCTAGAGGGCAGAGCAAAACTGAGCTAAATTGAATTTGATTAAGGGGCCAGAATAACCTTTAACAGAGTCACCTGGGGCAAGGAGGCAGACAGCTCTCCAGCTGAAAGCTCACACAGGTTTCCTCACAGCCCAGGGGACAGGGCTCCTCACTCGAGGGGAATGGCAACCTGGTCACATTGCTCTGTCAGATCTGGTGTGCAGAGGGATGGTCGCAGCCCTCCAATTACAGAAGAGGTGACTTCTGATCTCCCAGCCAGGAAGGAGAAAGTAGCACATCTGTTTGGGGCTATTCACATCATTTAATCTGGGCCTCTGTACAGCTTAGAGAACCCCTTTATCTCTGTGTTGAGCTTATCGACTCAGACAGTAAGCAAATGGCTTTCTGGAAGGGATGAAAAATCTTCATAAGTGAAGATGTCATGAGGGCAGCAAGCCTCAGATCTTCTAAAGCTTTTGACTGGGGCAGAAGGACAAGCAAGATAAAGCCCAGTAAAGCCAAAAGGTTGATGACAAGGCATAGGACGTTTAGTCTTAGGTCTGCCTGTTTTAGAGATATGACCAAAGCCCAAAGAAGTGACTGTCAAACCCTTGCTGTACCAGGTTTGAGGAGCACACAGCAAGGAGCTGAGCACAGCAGCCAGCAGGACAGGCCCCCCAGTACCCAAGACAGATGAGCAGCTCAGAGTTGACACCCAGATTCAACCAGAAGTCCAGATCATCAGAGAAGCTCACAGGGATAAAGCCAGACCAACACCAAACCAGTCAGTCCCTAGGTTAGAGCCACGATCTGCTGATGGCAGCCAAAGTCAGACATCATCCAGGAATTACTTGGCACTTCCATAGCAGTAGAAGATGACCAAGATCAGGAAGGCAGTCCATGGATCACAGCCCAAAGCAATAGGTACTGTGAGCAGGCACAGGAAGACATAAACCAGTATACCCCCCTCAAAGCTCACATAGGCCCCAGGCTGAGCTTAAATAGAGCACCAGGCCATAGGTGTGGATAGAGGCCCAGGAGAGCCTTGTCAGGGCAATTAAGGCTTATTAGTACCCTCAGTACTAATAGGTAATTATTGTCTAGGTAATTAGTACCTAGACAATATAAACCTCTCCTTGAACAGTGATTAAAGAAGGTGAGGAGGAGTTCCTATCTTTCAATGGGTGGAACCCAGAGGTGGTTTATAGCTTTCCTTGCTGAACTGAAAAGGCTAATGTAATTTTCAGAAAAACTCTTGGTGTTTTAATAGCTGACTAAGCTGGAATGTGGGTGTGTATTTTCAGAGTGGAGAGAGCAGCCTGTATCTGAAAAGGGCTGGTAACTCTTGGCTCTGAGGAGAGCCAGTCACTGACTCATGGGGACTATTGGTACCCCTACATATGTGTTTCTATGGGATTTGGTGGGACTGAAGTTCTTCAGCATCTTTTAGACAGGACAGTTATTGTCAGATCTCCCTGAGCCCTACATCACCCAGAGAAGAAACTTGGCACTTCCTCTGGGTTCCCCCAACAGCCTCACCTCTCCTTTAGGGAGAAGTGACTTGCAAGACGAGCAGAAAGGAGCACAAGCCTTTCCAATGTGCTTTTGCTGTAAAGATGCAGAGCTCAGCAGCCCCTTAAGGCTGCTCACAGCTGTTTACTAGAGGCCGAGGAGCATGCTGGATGGCTGGAGTCCTTGGCAGACCAGTGCTCCATGATAATGGAGACATTAAATCAGTGATGGCAGCAAGAACTGCATAATAGATGCAAAATACAGCAGAAGCCTGATCCAATTTTGGCTCTGCCTTGTTAAGTAGAAAAGTATTTTGGAAAATGGAAAAATACTAAGTTCAGAGTGCATCCTCGCTGCAGCACAGTAGGAGATGTAGCTGTTTGCAGTGACTCACCTGTATCTGTGGATACACATCTGCTGTAAACATATTCCCACGCTGTTTTCACATGCTGGAATTCAGGTGAGTTGAGGTCAACAAGGGCAGAGCTGTAAGCACCTGAAATAGCCCTCTTGGCTGGACTGCTCTAGGGTGGGAAGATGAGTGATCCAACACAACGGCTGCACCTTGAGTGCTGTTACACTGGAAAGTTCTTGTCAACCAGTTTCCAGACAGCTCTTTAGTGAACACAGTGGAGATGGACAGAGCAGGTTCCAGCCAAGGTCTGGCATGGGAGAAAGTGAAAACACTGCCGGTCCAGAAATGCTGAATATGCTAGTTTTTCCAAGAGGCTTTGGCATTAATTTCAGGAAAAACACACATTACTGAATGTAGAACTTCAACTCTTCAGGGGCATCTGACAGGCAAACTCAGAAACAACCTATGGCATGCTGGATAAGCCCAGGACTTGCAGATGTAATGTGTTGGTTTATGATCACAAAAAAGGTGTAAGCTAAACCCTGCTAGTACGAATGAAAAGCCCTTTCTTGCAAGCTCTATCTGTCCCTTTTTCGCAGATCACACATGCTGATTGATTAGCTGGTAGCTGCAGGCACTTCCTCATGCACTCCGAGCAGGTGCACTGTTTGTGTGTGTTGTATGTGTATTTGCTCCGTGCTGAGCTAAAGTCAAACAGCTTATTATGAGATGCAGAGAGCCCTGCTGCTCTCTCAGGAGTGTGCATGCAGCTTGTTCAGATTAAACTGGATCAGGATCTGGCCCATCATGCCCTTTTCAAATCCAGATGCTCTTTGAAGGCAGATTGACCCAGCATTTGCCAACAATCACAGTCCCAAGGGGAAGATGACCACAAGAAGGGACACCCCTTGTCTCCATAAAGCCCTGTCTCCTTTACAAGGAGCAACCTTATCATCTTCCGTCTGAGCCCAGGCATAGCTTGCTGTGGGCAGACCTCACCTTCCCCAGAATCTTGCCTTTGCCCCTGGCTACCAGGAGCACTGTGCAGTTTGAATCACAGCAGCAAGAAGCCAAGTGCACAAGCTTGGCTAAACTCAAGGTTGTCAGGGGTGCAACTCCTCGTTCCACGAGTGTGGCTTGGCTTGCTGAGCTCCAGAGCCCCGCAGCAAAATCCTCGGTATGTTCAGTGGGAACATGGCTCCTGGAAGGCAGTCCCTGCTCAGAGCAGCATCTGTTTTCACCCCTGTCTGCACCCCTGTCCAGACCAGACACCTGATGCTGTCAACAGCCAAAGCTTGCTCCAGGGAACCTGAAAAGCTCAGTGGCCGTGAGAGGGGGAACATGCCTTCAGACTGGCATTAACACTCCACTGAGCGGCTGATGCCAGCATTAGCGAGGGCGCAGCTGCAAGAATTCATTGCGCTGCTGGATGCTGGCAACACAACAGGGTGGGAGGGCACAACTGCCTTTGTGTGGAAGATTTGGGAGGCAGAGTGAGCAAAATGACAAACAAGTGACTCCAACAAAGGCATCTCTCTGTTGCCACTGCTCACTTCATGTGCCAAGTGAGGTGGGACCAGAGCAGAGGAAGCAGGAGAACGCTGTAGGACAAGACTGAATGGTGCCTGTCAACAGCCCTGTCCAGCAGCAGGGAAAGAAGTTGGGAAAATCAGGAGTCTCACTCCATTCCTGTGTATCTCTCATGGTTTGCAGTGACGTTTGGCCACCTATTTAACTGTGGGTCACTACAGGCATAGCAGAGGCTTCCCAAGGTTGCAAGGGTTTAGGAAGCATTTTCTATTTCTCCAGTGTGACACAAAGCCTCTTTCTCCTCCCACACCCAATATTCATCCCCACAACACACTAGTTTGCTTGACAAGCTTGCTTCATCCCTTGTTATTGCTAGTTTTGCTCTCTTAGGGCCAGGACCGTTCCCAGCAAGGTATGTGGGTTCCCACAGAGCTGGGCAGAGTGTGTAAGTGCTTGAAGTTTCTGCCCCCAGGGACAGTCTCTGTGGCCTCTGGCATTAGGAGATAAGGTGCTAACAGCTGTGTCAGGCCTGAGGAACCACACTGGACCTCACCAGGCAGTTACAGGCACACAGCAGCTCGGCCATCCCCAGCACAGACCCAACCCAGGCCTACATTCAGGGTCAAAGGCTTGCTCAGGCAGGGAAGAAATACCAGGGAAGTGTCTCTCTGGGCTGCCTGCAGCAAGTCCTGGTAGGCAGAGACCCAGTAGGAAGGGAAAAAAACAGCCAAAACAGTTAAACAAATACACAGGAGGGAGCTGGCAGTCAGAGGAGGCAACACGCAGAGCCAATTTCAGGCTGAGAGTCATGTGCTCAGCCCCCCAGCAGGGCTCAAGCCCTGCTGGCTCCAGGCTGGGAGGACACATATGCACACACATCACTGTGACAAACCCCACGGTGGCAGTGTCCACAGCCAGGGACACCTCTGCTTGGCCAGCACACAACTGCAGCAGCCAGCTCACAAATCCTCCCGAGCTCAGGTGGGAGGCTGGAGATGCCATAAGGTCCCACGACTCCGGCCAGGAAAAGCACATTCACTGCAGAGCTCAGCTGCGTCCTGGAGAGGGGTTACTGCTGCTCCCAGACTGGAATCCAAGTGGCAGCCAAGGCACGAGATCAAGGCTGTCTAACCCAAGTGTGTGTAAGGAGGGGAGGTGGGAAATACTGTGATGGGACAGTCTCAGTGGGATACAAATATAAACAGGCAAGGAGCCACTAAGGGCAGGCCCTTGGGGGAAAAGGCAGCATTCATGGCACTGTCCAGGGCAGCTGTGTCCTGCTATCAGTACACAGACGTCTCAGCTAGAGACATCTAGCATGGCTGAGAGCCAGCACTTGCAGTTCCTACTAACCTGAAGAGCAAATATGAGATGTGATAGTACCCAAACCCAACCCCCCAAACTGCTGAGCAGCTCATGCAGCACCCCAGGTTGCTCATTTAAGCTCTGACTTCCACTCTTGGTGGCAGGAGTTACCAAAAGAGGAGGAAACACAGAAGTATTGAAAAACAAATGTATTTAAAACACATCTACTAAGAAAATCGCATGTGAACGCTTGAGCCCATCCTGTTCTCCCTGAACACGTCCAGCTTAGGCTTCCTCCACTGCCATGCCCAAAACCAGCACCATGGGTACTTCACCCTCAACAAATGGGTGTCAGAGAGGGTGTTCAGTTTAGGTGTCAAAGGTAGCACTTGGATTCAGCTGTAAATTCACATCTGCTGACAGCTGCACAGAGGTAACACCCACGAAGGCAAGGGAAGCCTCTCCACTAGGGCTTCTGGAGATTCCCCAGCAGGTACTGAAGGAGTTTTCACTGCCCACACGGATCACCATAATGATCAGAAAGAGCTATGTTTTGTTTCAGTTCTTATCTTCCTCTACCTCCCCCCTCCTCCCCTGCAGAAACCAGCACAAGGCCAACCCATGTGGGCACCTGGGGAAATGTGAAGTGTCAGGCACGAAGGCCTAGAGCAGAGAGGCTGGCTGGTTCATGGAGAGTTGAAAGCAGTTTCAGTTATCACCCATCAGGCTGGACAGTCACCCGAGATGGGAACAGAGAATCCCTGAGGGTGCTTGCAATCCAAGGGGCATAGATAATGCTTTCCAAATGCTCCTGCTTGGTCCCTCCTGCAGAGGAGCCTGTAACAACTAGTGACAAACAGAAAACATGCCATGTATATGGCCAGCCATTCTCTCCCTGCTGTGCTTAGCTACAAGGCAAAATAGTGAACGAAGCTGCTAAACAGACTTGACAGGGCATTTAACTACTTAATTCTGTTCTATTTACAAGGTCTTCAGCAGCTCAGCATTCCCTTAATCCATAAGGCACAAAGCAAGCAAGAGGATGTGCATCCTAGTCCCTCTGGCTCAGGATCTCTGTAGCATTCCTGGAGGGCTGGAAGATGGAGGTCTCATCTCACAGAAGCACATGGCAGACTCTGCTGCCAGCCTCAGAACTGCTGGACAATCAGCTTCCGCTTCACATCCCGGCTGAACCTGTTCATCTTGAACACTTCACTGTCATAGAAGGCTGAGAGGTTGTGGATGTTGATCTGCCGAGCCTGGGAGGAAGAGGAGGGGAGAGGTAAATGTTTATTCAATCAAAGTAAGAACCATGTGGTTTTCCATAGCAGAGGCTGCATAAAATTTGACAGTCAGCAATCACTGCTCTGCTCAGCAGGAACCAGAACTGCAGTAGCAGGGCAGACTGCAGGTCAGGAGGAAGGAGCATTGGCAGTGCTGAGCTGAGCCAAGAGAGGATGCTAGCTCAGCATCTCCCTGCTCTCAGCTTGTCCTTTTATTTCCACCAGAGCTAGAATGTAACTGCTATCCAAAAACCCCCAAAACCTCACCCAGTGGGACAGTTTTGCAAGGCAGACATCAGACTGGGGGTGGTCACCCTGGCAACACCAAGCTGTGGCTTTGGAAGTAGTTACCTTGCACATCTGATGCAAAGAGCAGAAAAGCACTAACCCAGGAATCAACACTGCTTTAGTGCCGAGCAAGCTCAAGACTTTACACAGAAAGGCCAAGTCAGAAGTGCAGCCTTTTGATCAGGATGAAGATGCATTAAGGAGGAGGCAAGTGAACCTCAGGAGGGACTGGAAAAGTTCATACACACAGGTTTTTCTGCTTTTTGCTTCTTCAAATGCAGATGCCAGGGAACTTGAGTTCTCATTCACCTGCATGAGCACCATACAGCAGGATTTACCATTCCAACCCCAAAACTTTATGGGGGGGGCATGAGAACAGAGACGGAAGAATACGGCACTTCCAAACAAGAAAGAAGATGCAGAGGGGACAATCCTGATGCTGAGTTATATTGATTAACACCATTCTTTTTTATGGTATCATAAATGCAAGAAGGGAATGTAAAAGTCTGAGAATTCCTCTGGTTCTGAGGCTGCAGAGAGAGCATGAACCAGTCCTAGAGGCAGCTTGTTATAAGCCCATACCTTGTCCACCAGGTCCTTCTCTGGGACTTCTATAGTGTCTTGCTGGGCTCCATAGCGATTTCTCTGGTACATCACCTGCTCTGCAACCAGCTGCTTCAGGATGAACAGCAGCAGCTCATTGTTGTCTCGCTTGAATGAAAGGTAGCGGGAGAATGTCTGGGAGGGAGGATGAGATGAGCCATGAGGATCAGAACAGTGACACACTGCAGTGCCCAACATCAACCAACCCCCTCCTCTCACAGAGCACATGGGGAACCAAACGACACTGCTGTCACCTGTGCCCTTAGTGTTTCTGAAGAGACTCTTGCCTTGCCAATCTGCCACCTACACGTGCAGTGGCAGCCCTCTGACAGCCACAACTCCTCTGCTCTTACTCCCATCTGGAATCTCCGTAGGGGCCCTGGTGCCTCTTGGGGGCCAGCAGTTCACTGCTGTGGAATTGTGCTGCCCACAGGGACACAGCCATGGGAGGGCTGGCCCTGGGTAAGGCACAGAGCAGTTTCCCTTAACCCAGACTGCCCTGTGCCTCCCCAGCAGACGCTCACACTTGGCTGGCTGTTTGAGGCCAAAGAGAGAGGCCACGAGTCGTCCAGACAAGAGGGCAGACACTCAGCAGTGGATAAATGCCAGCCTGTGGCCAGCCAAGAACTGTTCGGAGCCAGCCCCTGCTACTCAGAGAACAGGGCAGACAGCACACTAACCCACAGTCACTGCTGCCCTGTGGTTAACTGTACCCTGAGAGCTCAATAAAAACGTGAAGAAACAAACTGCCTGCTCAGCTTGATCACCTGGCAGCAGCAGCAGCGGGAGCCCTGTGCCAAAATAGCAGGGAAGGTGTCAAAAAAGAGACATGGCAGTGCTTTTGACTCACAGGCTTGAGGTATACTTCCTTCTCAGGCCCAACAAAAACATTGCCTCACCACAGATTAACGAAGGGCAGTCACGGAACAGTGCCTTGTTAGGGGTTCCTCCTCAAAGGCACCCAGCTTGAGCTGTTGTTACTGCACCACGATTAAATTATTTTAAGTATCCAGATGTCTGAGGCTCTGCTGTGGGAAACCTGTGGTCAAGCTGGTAAGGAAACCTTGTCTGACTCTGAGTGTGGTGTGTGTAGCTGTGAAGTGGCCTTGGTCCCAGCTCAGGTGGCGTTAGTGTGACTGCCAAGAGTGGCTCCTGGATGGTCAGACAAGGCACTTCCTTTACACTTCAGACGCAGAGTATTCCATTTACACAGGCTCAGTGCTTGTCTCCACAGGACAGAGCCCCTGCAGAGCATGGAAGTCTCTTCCCACAGCCCGGGCAGTACAAGGAGGCTGCAGCTGAACCCACAGGTCTGGGGTGCAGCCACAGCCCCCGGCTCAGCCGGTGCCCACCTTGCGCATGCTCCGCATGACGCTGAACTTCTGTGTGTCGATGAAGCTCTCCAGCATCACCCTGATGGCCATGTTGACATCGTCCTCCACCACGTAATCGCGCAGGTGCATCCGGGCGTGCGCCTCGGCCATGCGGATCATGGACTCGATGTGCCGCACCGTGATGGGGATGCTGCCCGTTGCCTGAGGGCAAAGGGGAGGAGGCAACACGTTACTGAAGGATACAAGACATGGGGCAAAACAGGTGCCTTCTGGCCCAGGATCCAGTTCCTTTCACACTGCAGGGAGCTCTCTGCACCTCCCAGGGTGACTCAGGCTAAGGAGGCTCTGCCACCTGCTGGCACAGCCACACAGCCTGGCACAGCTTCCCTGTTCATCTGAATTCATCACAGTGCAAGGGGATGTTGTGGGGTCACTCTGTGACACTGTTTAGGGCCTTTCCAAGATTAGCAATCCAGTTTCCTCCAGCGGATTTTAGGAGTTAAAGAAACAAAAGCCAATCAAAACAGGTAGTTTTCCCAAGCTCCAAAAATCTCCCTCTCACCTCAACAAATTCCTCTTTCACTTGGAGAGCATGAAATGGGCCTCAGACACCCCATGGACTAAAGAGAAGGGCATTTCTACAGATAATGGCTCTCTGTAATGTACCAAGAGCACATGGATCTGAGTGAATGCAAACATCCTCCTGTGGGCCTGCCAGACTGGGTGACAACAAAAGGACTTTGCCATGGCAGGCACTGTACATGTGTCCAGTCCATCAGTCCACACATCACCAACAGGCAAGACTCTGCATTTAGATGAAGAATCATCTGTTCAGCAGACACTGCAGGATCTGCCTCTCACAAAACAGTGGCACAGACTTTTGTGATGGGAATGGCAGGAATGTGTCAACATATGCTGGAGCAGTCTCAGGCTGATTTGCAGTCTAGATACATACAGTTCTTCCCTCCTTTCCTCAGTATTCTCACCATAGACTCCTTCCTGAGATCACTGTACATCCTGGCCACCTTGTCCTGGTCCATCTGGTTGAGTTTGGGGTGGACCTTCTCTTTGGCATAGATGATATATTTCCTCAGGATCTCTTGAGGAATGGGTTCAACCCCATACGTGTTGGGAAGGATGACCTCATTAGCATCCCCATTCACTGCCTCCTTGCTGCCTGGGTGGTGCTTGACATGGCTGCCAACAACGAACCGGGCAAGCATTTCATCCTACAAGAGAGCAGTGCACCAACAGACACTGAGCACACTCACTGAACAGAAAAAATTCAACGGGCAGCTGCAGCTGAGCATCTCAACAGCAGCATTAAAGCCCAGCACACGCTCAGATTCCTGGCACAGCCCCTACCTGCACTGAGTCCACTGCGTCTCTCACCACACACAGGATGTCGAATCGAGAGATGATGGGCTCTGTCAGGTCTACGTTCTCCGAGAACGTCAGCGACGGGTCGTATCGCCCACCTAGGTCACACAATCCAAGTCAAACAGGCTTCAAGGCTGCAGCTTTGGAGGAAGGACAGACCTCCAGTACATTACTGAAGATTTTTCTGCTTGCTTGATATCTTCTCCAGACTGGAGGAACCAAGCAGAGGGAAGGGAAGTTGTGCCACAGCTCTCATGACGGTGGATTTATGTTGAGAGCCTGAGATGGTCCTGTAGTCTCTCAGCACTTACCTATGGGATTGGCAGCAGCAATAATGGTGCAACGAGCTTGCAAGGATGTGACAATGCCTGCTTTGGAGATGGAAATGCTTTGCTGTTCCATGGCTTCATGGATGCTGGTCCTATCCTGATCATTCATCTACAGGAAAGCAAGAATGATTCAGAGTGAATCTATGCCTATATCCCACTGCCAAACACACCAAGGGGTATCAGCTCCAGATGCTCTGAAAAGGCAGCAAACTGCTCTATGGACCAGCAAGGGCCTAAGCAAACTGCAGGAACTTTGGTCACCTGGGAGATGTCACCATGAGTTAGTGTGTCCTCAGAGGACAGAGGTTACAGCTAGTCCCTTCACAGCTAATCCTTCCCAGAGGGATGAAGCTGGGCTCACCTTGTCGAATTCATCAATCAGGCAGACACCTCTGTCAGCCAGCACGAGGGCTCCTGCCTCCAAAGTCCACTCCTTGCTGACCGGGTGCCTCTGCACATAGGCTGTGAGGCCCACAGCAGAAGCACCCTGGCCAGTGGTGAAAATTGCCCTGCTCGACGCCTTCTCCACGTATTTAAGAAACTGTGATTTTGCAGTACCAGGGTCTCCACACAGAAGCACGTTGATGTCACCCCGAACCTTGTGTTTGCCACCTACAAAAGCAATGGGAAAGCCATGTGGCAGCTGAGTGCATGGCTTGACAGCAACCCTGCCCTGAGCACTACAAAGCTGAAGGGAGGGCAACCAGAAGGCATGGCAACCAGTTTACAGGAAAGTTACAGGGGAGAGAAAGTCAGTTTTGGAGGCAGTCATCTTTGCAAAACAGACTTCCTAGCCTTGCTGACACATCCTAACACATCCTTCTGAGATGATGATAAATCGGGGTGCCAGAAGGTCAAACCTCTGAAGGAGCATTAAACGTGACCTCCTAAAGGAGGGATAAAAACTTGCCCGGGTTTGCAGCAGGAGCTATTTTCAGTTGTAGCATTTCTACTGTCACACCAGAGTTTTCAATGTGATAAAACAGCCAGTTCAATCACAGATATCCCTCAGTCTGTTAAACCTTGTCTGTTACCAAGCCACACAGACAACTCAAACCGCTCTTGTTGCAACAGCACAGACAAACCCAGGTCCCTTT
>VZTE01002610.1:740366-763381 GCA_013397775.1 Eulacestoma nigropectus | reverse complement strand
CTCGGCTCGGCCCGGCCCGGCCGCTCACCGCCATCACCGCCGCTTCCTACTCCGCCAGATTCCGCGCGAAAACTGACCCACGTGGTCAGAAAAGCGCGCGAAACCTCATGAATAATGGATAGCCCGGGACCGGCCCCGCCCCCTTGTGAATATGGATGAGGCGGGGGGCGGAAGCCTGGAGCGGGAGGGACCCAGGGCCACCCCCGGCCGAGTGGGCTCGGGGCTGGTGGGCGGCACTGGCAAGCTTTGGCAAACATTTCCCTCTGGGCTCGAGGGGTGTCCTCCTGCCGGGAACCCGAGTCACCAGAGAGATCCCACTGTTAATTCCCGTGCTCACGTCTGCCTCTTTGGCAGCTAAAATCAAGCCTGTCTTGACCGGGTTTGCCACTGGCCCAGTTGAATCACCTTTGTTCTGATTCTCGCTGAAACAAGAGGTGGGAAAGAGGTTCTGGCATTTTGTTGTTGTTTTTTTGTTGTTTTTTTTTTCTTATGTTAGCCTGTATGTGCTAACAGTAACAGGGAGCTGATTGGAGCTATTCTGGAGAAACATCTGTCTGCACAGCTGTTCAGCGCAGCAAGCAAATGCCATTTGGGAGAGGAACTGCAGAAGACCACCTGTCCCATAGAGACTGGAAGAGGAATTTAGAGAGACAAAACAAGCAATGGGCTGATGTTTGGCAAGGAGGTGGAATGCTTCCTCCCAGGCCACAGGATCTTGCATAACAGTAGGTGGTTTGGATTTTGGAGGTCTGCATTTTCTGAAGGGTTTCTGATCACTATTTAGTATCAGGCTATTTCTGCTCTTGGCTGCACTGAAGCGTGGGACAGTGACCCTGAAACAGGAGACACCAGAAGCAAAAGTGACTGAAGAGGCAGCTGACAATCTGAAATGGCTCTTCCAGGAGCCCAGCTGGATGATTCAGGCTGGTACTAATACAGCAAAGCAGGAGCATCATGATATAAATAGGAGAGTGGCTCAGCCTCTTCGCTGTGGCCCATGACAGGGAGCTGGCTGGTGCTCAGAGTGAAACAGACACAGGGACACCCCCAAGATGCCCTCACTTGTAGGCTCCTAGAGACCACCATGGGTTTGGTGATCTTAGAGGTCACAGAGTCACAGAACCATGAAGGTTGGAAAAGATCCTCAAGGTCATGGAATCTAACCGTTAACCCAGCCCTGCCAAGTCCACCACTAAAACACGTCTCTAAGCACCACATCTCCATGGTTTTGGAGCACTTCCAGGGATGGTGAATCCATCACCTCCTTGGGAAACCTGTCCAATGCTTGAGCACCCTTCCAGAATTGTTTCCTGATGTCCACTCTTTTCCAACCTAAATTCTATAGCTTAAGGGAAGGCAGCCCAGGACCTGGCTAAGGTGGTGCTGTCTCACAAGGCCCAGATTACTGTGATGAGCCAGTGTCACCACAGGGTGCCACTGTCTCTCCAGGCACTGGACAGCTGGATGGACAGACAGCTTTTCTGTCTGTCCTTCCTGGAAGACCACACACCATGTCCATATTTTCACTGCTAACTTTGGGTGCCACCTACAAGTGGTCCTGTGCTTGAGCTGGGGTGCTCTGTCTCTTTGACAAGAGCTGAGCTTAGGCAGCTAAAACCACCCCTAAAACCAGGCAGCTACCATGTATGGGATAGGGCTCCTGCTACACTAGAGACATGGACTAGGGGATGTGAGAGGGCTGAGATGCAGACAGAGCCCATGCTGCTCACTGGGGTGACCTCTCCTGAGCACCAAACCTCTGAATATCCAACCATACCACTAGGATTTTACAGACTCGTGGCTTCTTGCAGCACAGGAAGAGCCTTAGGGACTGAATTCCCCTTGAAAAAAAAAGGGCAGAGACACAGGAGCACAGCTCAGGTGGTATCCTGTGGTGCAAATTTATGCCCAATACTAGAAATCAGTAGGCTGGTAGAGCAGCTCTAAAACAAGACAGGCACATCTGTCCCTGCAGTTGCTCAGCACCCGAGCAGCAAATCAGTTTCAGATGAGAAGTAATATCCTGTTCAGTAGACTGATCTAATAAAAGCTGAAAGAGTATTTGAGAGAGATAAAATGTCCCAGAAGAGTGGAATTTGGTGATGACACAAAGGTGTAATGCTGTCCTGGACGCCATGTCTGCACCTTCTACCTCTGACACCTGCAAGGCAAGTGAGATTGCCAAAGCACAGCAGGCTGAAGCAGGTACAGCAACAAGTGCCAGCTTTCACTGGGGCCCTCAAGGTTGTATCAAGGCTGCTGAACATCACCTCTTGTCCTGCTTCAGCCTGGCAACACCAAGTGACACAGCAAGGACAAAGGGAGTGAGCCCTGCCATCTTTATGCACTGGCTGGAGGAGATGATGCGGAGAGCAGCAGTGCTCAGCTGAAGTGGAAAGATGTGTGCAGTGAAGAACATGGAGCAGTCCTTGGAGACGGGAACAGGAGAGTTATGTTTGCACACACCACGTTAGGGCTGACAGGCAAGGCTGGTTAATACAAAGGAACCGTAAGTGTGGATCCCCCACCTCATGTTTCACACAAGCAGTGAGGAAGGCAGGAGCTAAAGTGTCACGGTCCTTGCAGTAGCACCCAGCAGTCTCCTGACCATGAAACAGCTCTTGGGTCTGGTGTCCAAAATACTGGGCTCTAGCCTCAAATTGAATCAGATGGGAACAGCAGGTGGATTGGAAAGCAAAATCTCTCCTTCTGACACAGTTATGTGGGAGGTAACATGTTCAACTAGTTAGTGCCTGAGGCTACAAATGAGAAGATATGGATTTTACTTGTCTGTTACCAAGGCACTTCCTAGGCAGAAACACTCTACCTCTCTTTAAACAGAAGTGCTCCTTCTGTAACTCAGAGATCTTGGTGTCAGCCAAGCCTTTGAGCTTGGATCCATCAATGGAACGTGTCAAAATATTGCAACATATCATTAACCTGCACGACAGTGTGAGGTGAGACAAACTAAGGACTGGCTTCTCCAGATGTCATTCCAAAGGCATGACACAAGCATGAAAACCTGTTTCAACCCAGTGGAAAATCAGAGGAATAGGGCTGAGGCAGGCAAGTCTCCAGGTACAACCCCTTCATGAGGCTTGCTGAGGTGTAGCTGGAAATTTTCACCTGAGAAGAGGATCAAGCAGATTTAAGCTGAGGAAGACCTATGTGCAAGGAGGGCCTGGAACCCTCTGTGTGTGGTGTTTGCTAGAGCAGAACGTGCAAACTTGACCAGTGTATGGATCTTCTAAAGAGGCGTAGGCTCTGTACAGCAAACTTCAGCTTAGCAAAAGCCTTGCATTCCTACAGAAGCAGTGCCTGCAGCCACGGGTGAGCCACAGGTAGAAAACCATGTCAGAATGTATCCTCCAGTCCCTAGAATGACTCAGATAACAAACATGCTCCTTGAAACTTCCCTGTCAGCCAGCTCTTACTGCTGAGAATAATGTGCTGGTGCTTAGCTGGTAATTTCCTTTAATTTCCTACATCAATCTTGGCTCATTTGTCGCAGTTACTTCCTTGTTTACTATACTAAGCGTCTCTTTTGTCTGCCTGGTATTTGCACCTCCAAATCTTGCTAATTATTGATCGTGTTTCCCTTTAGCAGCTCTTGTCCATGCTACGCCGAGTTTCTTCAGTCAGCTTTAAACTCTCCTTAAAAGCCAAACTCCAAGGTTGTTAATCATTCTCCCCTGCAGGGACTCATTATCGGCTCTCCTTCAATTATTAACTCCCTGCCTTGCATCCACAGGCCGTACAGAATTCCTGCGCAGGTGTATGCTGTTTCCCCGCCGGAGGTGAGTGACGGTGGGTGCTGAACCGCAGAGCGCTCACTGTTGGGTGGGATGTCGGGCTGGCCCGGGGATGGGATCGGGCTGTAAAGGACAGAGCCTGTTCGGCACGGGCAGACCCGAGACCGCAAGACCCGAGACCCGAGACCGCCAGACCCGCCGAGCCCCGGGGTCACCTCCCAGCCCGTCTCCCGCGCGGCATGGCGCGGGGGGCGCTGAGGACCCGCAGGTGGCTGGGGGACGAGGCGCCTTTAAAGCGCGGCAGGCCTACCCCCTTAGTCCCGCCTCCCGACCCTTCCTATTGGCTCCCTCCGCTATTTCTTTTGGCCCGTTTGACAGTCCCCGTTCTCTGATTGGTCCAGCTGGAGCCTTCTCGGGGACCATCTCTCAATAGCGCCCCTGGGCTCGGCCGACAAGCTCTGGCTGTGGCGGCAGCATCTCTGCTTGGCTGCGCGGCGCTGCGCTCGGGCTGGTCTTCAGCGACGCTCCCTGGCTGAGGGGAGCGGCAGGGCCGGGGCTGGGATGGCCGGGCCGGGGCCCCGGGACTGAGCGGCGGCGGCGGGAGCGGGGCCGGGTGCGAGCGGGGCCCGGCGGGTACGAGCGGAGCGGGGCCGGCGGGAGGGGTAACCGGGAGGGAGGGGCGCTGGGGCGCCTCGGAGCGGGGCGGCGGGGCCGTGCTGCGCGGGGGCCGCGGGCCTCCGAGGGCCTCCTAGTGCAGCCCGGGAGCCCCATGGCCGGAGCCTCCGGGGCACCTCTGGCCTGCTGAAGGGTGGGGTGGAACTGCAGCGGGTCTCCAGCTCTGCTGCTTTAGCAGCCCGTGAAACAGATGGCGCGTCCTCGCCAGCCTAGAACCAAGTCACCGCGCACTGCTACTTTTCTTTCGTGTTATGCACCCGCCTCCGAGAGGAATCAAAACCAAAACAGAAGAAAACCCGGGATATGCATTTCTAAAAATCCACCTCTGGGCCGGGGCTCTCTGAGGGTTTGGGCTCATTGTTGGTACTTCGGCTTTCGGTATTTTTTATCGTTTTGGTTTTTTTCCCGTTGCAGTTCCTTTCTTTTTAAGCTTAGTTCAGAACGAGATGTGAGACTGAAACTAAAAGAGAGCACCTCCATCACTGAGGGAAAATCCCTGTCTTAAATTCTAAGAGTGAAATGAAAAATGCAACTGTTGTGACCAAAACAGAGGGTTGAAAAGCCTTCTTAAAAAGGAAGAGAACAAAAAAAGGCTTCTTTTCTTTTTTGTGTTGGTGGGGGTTTTTGTTGTTGTTTCTTTTGTGTTGTTTTTTTGTTGTTGTTTTGTGGGTTTTTTTGTTTTTTTTTTTTTTTTTACTTTTAGTGTTCTGGGGTATTTTTAAGCATTTAAGTTACTGCAGTAACAGTTATATTTGAGCAGGGATCTGGTCAGTGCAGTTTTTATTGCACAATTAGAGTATTTTAAGAAGCAGCCTTAACCCTATCACGATCTGTACTTAAGAGACTTTCTGATGCTGTTTGCAGAAAGAAAGAAATGTTTCGATTTTTTATTACAGCTGCAACTTGTGCAGTGTGTAGTTCACCTTTCTGTAGGTGGGCTTTGAAAGAAGATGGAATTGCCAGTGATGTGAGCTCTCTGATATTGTTACAGTGCCATGGTTCAAGGAACAATATCCATTGGTGAGATAACATTTCCCTGAAGGTGTAGCAGAGCCTTTCCCAGAGCTCTGTCCCTGCAGCCCAGTAGTCATGCCTGTGGTCTTGTTCCAAATGCAGCTTGTCCAGGGCCTGGAGTGAGGAATTGGCCTCGACCAAGTCAGCCTGACTTCATTTGGAGTATAGAAAAACATTTTATTTTTTTTTCTGGTGTACAGAGCTGCCTGCTGGATGAAAAGGGGAGACCACGACTGCAGTACTGGTTTCTTTTCATGCGGCTCTGGGTGATTTTATCCCATTGCGTGGGCTGGGCTGGCTGAAGCCGGCAGTCCCCTGGAGGCAGGGTGTGGCCAGTGAGCTCTTGGATATGCTCAGATGACTGGATTTATTTAGTTCTGGACAGGGCAAGGACAGTGTGCTGAAGGGAGCAGTGTTGCTGGACGTGACATCCCCTAGCTGGATCCTTTCCATCAGTTCGTGGTTCTGTTGCTGTGGGATTTTTGCTGTTGATTTAGACAGGAGTGGGCCAGTTCTCCACATCCTTGCTGTAGGCCTTAGCTATTAGAAAAGCATGACCACAGTGTCTGATGGCCTTGGCTGCCCTCTCTTATCATGTTGGATGTTCTGTTGCTCTGCTTTGTGTACACTTTATCTGGGGAGGAAGAATACAAGCCAGGCTGTAGTGAGCAGCCTGGCTGAGAGGTGAGCTTGATTCTGCTTTGCCCTTTGAAACCTCGACTGGAGTTCTGTTATGTGTGGCCAACTCCACTCCTTATCAGCAGCTGCTGTTGCGTGATAATGGTGGCTTCTAGTGAAAAATAATGGAGCCTGTTTGCTCTTTTCATAAGTTGTTTTTCTAATGTAAACCTCTCACTTGAGCTCTTTTCAGTGTGGCAGGCAGATGGAATTCTTTGTCCCAGAAGAGCTGCTAGGAGGTTGTGATGGTTCACAGTTGCTAATGTTATTCTGCCCATGGTCTGTGAGGTTTTTCGTCTACTTTTCCCCATCTTTTTAAAAAAATCATGTAGAAATTTTTCTGTGTTGGCAAATGTGACCGTACTTGCCCTTGCTTCTATTGAGATGTAGAGGTGTTACAGAGGAAGAGAATGGAGAAAAATTGTTAAAAGAAAATCCTCTTAACAATTCAGAGAAGTGAGTAGCTGGAGGGAAGAGAGGACATTTCCAGTTTGGAATGTGAAGGTTGTTTGCTGGAACCTCTACTTAGAAGTTTTTGGCCCAGGTTTTGCCATCTTGGTGTGAAGCTCCTTCCAGGTCTGTGTGTTTATTAGCTGTGATGTGCAGCATAGCATACGGCAGTCACAAAAGAAAATCCTAGCTCAGGGAGTATCTGTCAGCAAGGATGAATCAAAGGGAGGGTTTGTTGGCTGAGGGTGGGATGATTCCCTTGCCCCTTAGAGAACCTGGGAAGAGTCTCAGCCTCTGAAGGGAAAGAAGAGCCTGTTAATGACAGTCTCGAGCAATTTGTGGAGAAGGTGCTACTGAACTCCAAAAGCTCTAAAAGATGACACAGGGCTGTACTGATGCTTTCCAGCTTGTGACTCACCCAGGACCTCTAAGGGAAAATACCTTCTGAGCCCTGTCATGGGGGCTGTCAGTTTTCACCACGCAAGTCAGGGCTGGAGTGAAACAGAGAGAATTTTTTTTGAGATAAATCCTGGATTAGCTATAACACACAGACTGCTCAAATGTTGTCCCTGGCAATGTGCATCTTTAAGGTGCTGGCTGACAGAGATTTATCATTTTTGCGTCTGTGGGTTGTCTGTGATTTCTTCTTTAGGGATTGTCAGGAGGGGTGACTGGACCCTGTGTTTGTATTCAGCTTGTAGCTACTGAAGTACCTTAACAGTCAGGGTTCTGCTTTAGGGTGGGAAGAGGTTTGCTCAAAACCAGAATAGTTCTGGTGTCTCGCAGAGGGTTAGAAAAAGAATGCTGAATCTTGGTTTTTGCCAGTGTTGGGTTTGAAAGTTGAAGACTCTGTACAGTCCCTTTAGGTGGATGTATGTGAGGCTCTCCCTGTTCTCAGACTTCAGGGCTGGTAACAGCAATGGGTTTTTGGTAGGGGCCTTCATCTTTTCTTTGCAGTAGTTGAAATCAAGTCATTGACTGTCACTTCTTGATCTTGGGACCAAGAATGAGTGTCCTGGTAGAGTGTTTGTCTCCATCTGGTTATGCCATATATTACTGTCGAGTCTTGATTTCTTCTAGGAATCTGCCAAAGCTCAAAGAATCACAAAATTTAATCCCACCGCAGCGCCATGTGAAGGTGCTTGTTACTCTGATATCGAAGTGTGATTTTGTGCTGACCACTCTAATGGCTGTGTGCCGACTTAAGGCAGGTGGCATTTCATTGTGTAATACAGTCTTTGACATGATGATTATTGGCTGTACCAAGCAGGAAGCAGTTGTGCAGGGGTTTAATGTCAAGGATGTGGTTTTTTAGCTCTGACTCACAACTGATTTAATATTGCTAATTTTCCCTGCTGTGGTTGCCTTGCTCTGTTTGACCTGGACCAGAAGGAAGACGGGATGCTCCAGTCCATGATGTCTGTGATGACATTCTCCATGTCTGACAACATCACACATTCAACTGCCCTGGTGACAGCACTGGATAATGTGACAACTCTGTCCCCGATGACAACGCAGGTGATCAACGACACGAACATCACAGTGCCACACAAGTGCCTGTTGTTGCTGTATGAAGACATTGGGAAGTCCAGGTGAGTTGGAGGAAATGGGACCACAGTGTGACCCTGGAACAAGGGAAAGAGCTTTGTTTCTCAGTTTGGCTGAGAAGGGACTGGGGCTGGTGCCTTCCCTTCTAGAGGCTGAAGAACAGGGATAAAACCTGTTTTATTTACTTCTTGCAGAGTCCGCTACTGGGATCTTCTTCTCCTGGTTCCCAATGTGCTTTTCTTTATGTTTCTTCTCTGGAAGCTGCCCTCTGCCAGGGCCAAAATCCGGGTCACTTCCAGCCCAATCTTCACTACATTCTACATACTAGTGAGTACCGCTCTGTGCCTTTGAACTGAGGAGTGGTTTTTTATTACCGCTCATGAACAATGTCACTGAACTAGTGGAGAGAGCCTAGACCAGCTCTTGCAGGGTTAAAATCTGCTTTTTGTTGAAGGTGTACTACAAGAAGTAGACACAGACGGTTTTTTGCACTCTCTGAATTCAGCTTTTAGTAGATACTGGAACCATATCTGCTGGATTTGAGTGGATTTTGTTCTCCTGTGGTGATTTCGTTTTTCTTTTCCTTTTTTTTCTTCCTTTGTTACTTTGATGTCTTGGAATCTAGTATCTTATGCTTTCTTTGCTGCTTGCAGTAAGTAGCATGGGACACAAACCCAGCTTTTCATTGAGATAGGGAAAGGAGAATAATTTGTGTGAAGCTGTTGAAAAGCTTGGTCACCTGCTGGAGAAAATGGTGATGTGACGGGGTTCTGGTTAGTCTGGGAATGTAGAAATGCAACCCTGTTAGTTTCTTTCACATCATGTTAAAGTGGCCCCTGACTTGATCATGTTCTTGATAGTTCTTGAGGTGGAAACAGAATATACAGTACAGTTACAGTTCACAAACATCTAAGATCTTGCTGTTCTCCTCTCACTGGTTCTGTGATGCCCTGTGATACTGCTTACAAGACATCATAATTGCAAGGACCTACTTGAATTCGTTTAAAAATAGCATTCATAAGCTTTCTGAATGGCTTGCCTCAGTATGTAACACAATGTGATTGCTCTTCCTCAGTGAGATTAGTGGAAGATTGTGGAAGTGAATGTGTGTTTGAGTTGGGTTAGATGGACACCTCTTTCCCTGGTCTGCGTACAGGTGCTGGCATGGCAAAGCCCAAGAAGCTCAAAACCAAATCTGACCTAGTAGCCTCACCTGAATCTTTGTTGGGAAGTCTTGTTAGCTCTTTCAGGCTAAGAGTTGGGGTTCTGGGCTTCTGCAATGTTTTGGATAGCCATGTATACACACAAATGTTTCAGCCTTTTAGAAATATTACCATCCCATTCCAGTCTTGATTTAAACCTTCCTACGTGTTTCCAGTAATGCACATGGTCAGTAGAAGTTTGTGCCAAAGGCTTTGAAAAACAAAACTCTTGATAAACCAAAGGGAGGAAAGTGAGTTGACTTTATGCTCTGGATGGCAACTCAGCCCCACACAGCTGCTCTCACTCCCCCTCACTGGAACAGGGGAGAGAATCAGAAGAGTAAAAGTGAGGAAACTTGTAGGTTGAGATAAAGACAGTTTAATAAGCCGAAGCAAAAGCTGTGCACACAGGGAAAGCAAAGCAAGACATTCATTTACCACTTTCCATGAGCAGGCAGGTGTTCAGCTGTTTCCAGGAAAGCAGGGCTCTATCACATGGTTACTAGGAAAGACAAACACCATTACTCTGAAAGTCTTTTCCTTCCTCCTTCTTCCTGGCTTTATGTGCTGAGCGTGATGCCATATGGGATATTCCTTGGGCCAGTTGGGGTCAACTGTCCCAGTTGTCCCCCCTTAACTTCTTGTGCCCCTCCAGCCAACTTGCTGCTGGAGTGGGGTGACAGGCAAAAAATGCCTTACAGTCTGTGTAAGAGCAGTGCAGCAGTAATGAAAACATTTGTGTTATCAACAGTTTTCAGCACAAAAATCCCAAACACAGCCCCATACCAGCTATTGTGAAGGAAATTCACTCTATCCCAGCCAAGTCCCGCACAGAGTCTTAGAGGAAAGCGCTCTAACTCAGTTTCATACTCATTTCTTGAGTATATTATTGGGAAATAAGGATGGAAATGTGTTCTGTGAGGACTTCCTTTAAATTGACTGCTTGTCATGTCCTAAAGGAATGCTTTCCTGTGGAGTTGGTGGTTAATGAGGAGCTAGCAGATTGGGAAGAGTCTCTACCTGCTTAGAGAGGAAACAAAACAGTGTATATTCCTCTCCAGTGAGTTGTTGCAGCTCTAGAACACCATTATATTCAGGGACCCTTCTTTTTTGTTGGTGTTTTGTCATGGAGTTTTCCACCCCAGGAGGGATTATTGTATTCTTCTTTCATGCCATTGCCATCCCTTCGTCCTCTAAGAAAGAGATACTAATCTGTGGGTCACTTATTGTCATTTCCATTCTGCAGCCACCTTAGAATCAGCTTGGACTCTTGGTTCTCTGATAGGTTTAGCTGTCTTCTACCTTCATCATTAGGATCAGCCTGTGACTCAGAGAATTTTATCTGGAAAAATCCACTTTCTTAGAGTGCAAGTCTGCACAGTGGAGTGTAGATATATCCAACTTAATTGTTGAGCTCTTAATTGCATAGTGTGGCTGTGACAGCACAGCATAACTGAGCCTCGCTGAGCTGTCATGCTTAAATGGTACATGAAGTGAGTTGGGGATCTCTATGTTGCACTGTGCAGCAGGGTAAGATGTTTTAAAGCTAGGGGCTGCAGGTGACTTTTCCTCTGCATTCCTGAGCATTGTCAATGTGGAGTGAGAGAACTGCAGGTTTAGTTTTGTCACAGTTGTGAAGTGTTGTAGTTGATGTTGAGTGGTTTCTGTTACCTGATGTGATTGGTTTAGTCAGACATACCAACCATTTGGTTTTGTAATTTGGAGGGATATGTTTTCTGTCTGTTTCTTTTTCTCCTCCCCTGCCCCAGTGGAATGAAGGGTGGGAAGACTGTAAAGATCCTGTTGTAAAGACTGGGTGAAGAACTCTTTGGAGCTTAATCTGACAGCTAAGGCAGTTGTTACTTCCTGAGTTCTAAGGCACTACTCCTATTTAACAGGTCTGAGGAATCTTTTTCAGGAAACTAGCTCTAGTCTGCAGCAGGAAATTCTTAGTACACATTATCAGGCTTGAAAGCTGACCTGGAAATGGTATTCCAAAAGGGTTTCTGATCTCTACTGCATATGTGCCTTTTGACATGAGCTCACTTTTGCTCTTTTTTTGCAGGTGTTTGTGGTGGCTTTAGTTGGCATTGCCCGTGCTGTTGTCTCCATGACTGTGAGCGCCTCTGATGCTGCCATGGTTGCTGACAAGGTAGGTGCAACACTGACTTTAAAGACTGTGCTTTGTGTACTTCTGATCCCAGCAGTCTGCTCTGGCTTCCCTCTTACATGTGTACAAGAATAATGTGGTTTTTTGCAGTACTCTTAGCTATGTGTACTATGGAATCCTGTTTTGATAGCTGGATCTAAATCATCACAACATCCAGGATGGTAAAACAATGGATTTCCTAAAATAGACACACAAATAGTGGCAGCAAAAGTTTCCTGTTACAGGGATGAAATGATTCTCTTTTGCAAGATGTAAACATTCAGATACCTCTAGTGGATAGGCAAGACCTGGCCTTTGTTGCAGTATTTCTTGCAGTATTCCAGTGGCTTTTTGGAAGTATTTTAAGTTTTTGTATTGAATGTAAATAAAACCGACTTCGCTTTTGAGACTGACACCTGAATGTCCTTGCAGCCACTCTGAGCACAGGGTGAACCCTTAGCAAACAGGAAGTATCTTTGTACATGCTTTTCTTTGTAGTAATTGGAGTTGTAGCAGAATATTACTTAAAACAAATGTTCTGCAGTTCTTGAGCTGTTAGAAGAGCCACACACCGAGTACAGGTCTTTGGGCTTTATTCTCTGGGATCAGTGTGGTTCCCTTGGTTTTCCCTTTAATGTGACTGTCAAAGCATTGTGATGAGCTGCTGTTGGGAGTGGCTGTATGTTTTTAGCATTTTCATTCACCTTTGTCCAACAGATGTAGGTCCAGGAATTGAAGAAGAGGTAGAAAGGTGTTTTTCTTCAGCTCTGGTGTTGCTGCTAAGTGCAGCAACTGGGAAATCATGTAGCAAGACAGATACTGACAGTTTTTTCTGTAAACACGTCCTATCCTGTCTATTATGTTTCTTTTGTGTTCTCTCATATATATGCACACACAACGGTGTATTTGCTGGGATTAGAAGTGTCTTATCCAATGCCTCTTAAAATATTACGTATCTTCAAGAGAGTACCATTCAGAGGTAGAGGGTTAATAAGCCAGAATCTGTGTCCTTGTTCTAGGTTTGGCACTGATTTATTGCGTGACTCCCTGAAAAGATGCCTCACCTGCTTTTTATTGGCCTTGTTTCATCAAATAAAACATGAGATTGCAAATGACAGGCTGGAACGGGGAGTGCTTTTTACTTAAATATGCTTTAGATTTAAGGACCAATAGCTTTGGAAGAGGGCAGAATACAGAGTTTGTTCAGGCATATCTACTGCTTTAAGAACTGGCATTGTTTAATATTACACTTTTGAGGTCATCATGGGCTTGTGCTCTTTGGGAGCACAGCAGCAAGAACGTATCTGAGACAAGTGACAGATCCTCAGCTGAGGCAAACCATGGCCACTTCCTCTCTGTAGACCTGCTGTTTGCTTGTTCCCACACAACTGTTCTGTTCCACAGGCACGAACAGGGCTTGGAACAAGCATGTGATCAGTATCCCTACAAAGCATGAGAAGGACTTGTGGAAATGACCAGCCATTCAGAGATTGCCATCCCCTGGAGTTTTGCTTTATTAACTTCTAACTGGTTCTTGGCTACATCTAATCATGTTTGTCTGGTCTCTGTTATCCCTCAGATCCTGTGGGAGATCACACGGTTCTTCCTTCTGGCGATTGAACTGAGCGTGGTGATTCTAGGCCTTGCCTTTGGTATGTGTCAGGAGGGTTTTGAGTGCTTTGAATGTTTCCTATTCCCGTTCCTTCCACAGAGTCTGCATTTTTAAGTTCATGGTGATGCTGATTCTATAAAGTGAGGAGGCTGTAGAATAAATACAAAAGACAAATTGTGGAGTTGTAGTTAGAAGTGGCTGAAGGCCTGATTATACCTTACAGATCTATGGCTTGTGCGATTTAAGGGTTTATATGAGCTTTGTTTGTCCTGCACTCATATGATGGAGTGTGCAGTTTAGGTAAGATTTTTATGCCAAGTTGAACAGTCTGATCTTTGCTTCAACCCTGTTTTATTTAAGATGGTCGTTTTGGGGGTCCTTCTATCCCGTTTATCCCGTCCTTGATTGGTTTGATCCATCCTGGCTGCATTCAAATGCTTTATCTGTACCTGCAATTGTAATTCTACTTTTTTCAGTTGTGCAAGTGAAAATGCCTCTCCCTGTGGGTCAGGGTAGAGGAGAGGGTAGGTGTCACTGTTGCATCTGTCAGTGGGACACATGAGCAGTATCCTTTTCATCTTTTGAGGGCTCATAGAATAATTTAGATTGAAAGGAGCTTCTGGAAATTGCCTGCTTCAGTATATTCCAGTACAGATTTCTCTACCCCAGCCTCTGATCAACTCTTCTCCCTGAGAAGAAGCTTTATAGCATCTCAGTGTACATGATGCTGGAGTAATTACTTTTTTTTTCTCTCCTGTAACCCCAGCAGAAGGACTTAGTGGTTTTCTCTATATTAGTGTGGACAGGAGGAAAGCACGTAAAAGTCTGTTGTTCTGTAAGTAGGATTTTGCCTGTGAAAGGCTCAACTCTCCAAACAGGGTTTAGTGAGCTTTAACCTTCCCTTGAAGGCCTCTGGAAATACAAGTGTTTTCCTTTATTCGTTCTGGAAAGAACTGATTTTAACCAGTGCTGGGATTACATCCTGAGTCACTTCTGTACCCTGTAATTACAGGTCACCTGGAGAGCAAGTCAAGCGTGAAACGTGTGCTGGCAATCACCACTGTGCTGTCTCTGGCATATTCTGTCACCCAGGTGAGTACATTGAAGCGGAAGAATTTGCAAAAGAAAAGACTTTGCTTGAAGTTAAGCGATTAAGAGTGCGACTCCTATCTGAAAGTGGCAGCTTTGCTCTTCGGATGAGGTTTTGGAGGAAGACTGAATGCTTGTGGCAGTGTATAAGCAGATAGTATCTGCTTGTCCTCTTTACTGCATAAATAGCTCAGATAAGGCGAAGAAATAAGATGAGGTTTGGATGGACTGCCTTGTTTAGTGAATCTTGGAACAAGAGTGAGGTTTTCCACACCTGAGCCGCAAGTTCTGGATCTGGCCTCAAGGGCCATGAAAACCATGTGCTTGCCAAGTAAGGGCACTGCAGTGGTCTCTTGTCTGCTTAGTCTTTGAGAGCTGAGAGCTCTTGCTTCTCTTCAGACTAGCAGCTGGCTTGCTGGCTCAGGTTATTAGGCATGTCTTCATGTCCCTGAACAATGCAATCTGTGTCTGGGTTTATTCTCCTCCTCGGCATGTTAGTGGTCAGCCCATGTCTCTGTACTCAGGGCAGCGCCAGACTAACACACAGAGCTTTGTTCTGGGACCAGTCTCTTGGCTGCGGAGGCAGTGAGCTGATCATTACCACATGATAAAGCTGGAGGAGCCTCATAAAATATCAAGTGTTTGAGCTATATCTGGGTTCAGTAGTGCTTACAAGCGCTTTTGTCTCCACTGTCTGTATGGTAGCTCCTAAACAAGACAGTGTCCTTTCCCAAACTGACTATATTCTGGATGTTTCAGCAGAAAGGTCTACTTTAAAGATGGAAATGGAGCTCTTGGTCTATTTTAGATAAGTGCTTGCATCCCCTGTCCACCTCAGTCTCTCGTCTGGAGTGTTATTGATGCCAGTTTCCTTCAGATGCAGATTCCTGCCACTCGTTTTCTCCTCGCTTCTTGTCTTCAGTTTCTTCCTCTTCTATGTGAGCGTAACTTGGTCTAAGCAGGGCAGGGCTTGGTTGGGTCATGGGGGCAGGCCAGCTGTTTTCTGAACTTCTGTAAACATAGTGTCCCTTGTCCAGACATGCATTTCAGTGAGGATATTGCCTGTAACAGAATCATGTTGGTGCCACTTCTCTCCTAGGGCACCCTGGAAATCCTGTACCCTGATGCCCACCTCTCAGCAGAAGACTTCAATATCTATGGCCATGGAGGGAGACACTTTTGGCTTGCCAGCTCCTGTTTCTTCTTTCTGGTAAGTACTGGGAATGTGTTCTGCACTCTGGTAGCTTCTTTGTATTTTCTAAATGGAGCAAGGAGGATGATTTGAGTACAATAATGCCCTAATCCCCCTCCTGCCTCATACAGCACAGCATTGATGCTTCTCATGTGGCAGGGAAGCTGAAACAATTAAAGGTGCAGTGGGAGTGATGTAAGCTGGAGCAGCTAGATTCCATCTGAACTCAGATGTTCTTCCCTCCCTTGTTTCTCAGTGACCAGCTCTTTTACCCTGATGGGGGTGAGTTGTGGGGCTTCACATCTGTGCTGTGTTTAATGTTGAGGGTTTGTGCCTCTGCCTCAAGACATGTAGGGAGTAGTGCATGATACCACACACTATCTCTGCAAAGATTGTTGAGTTCAGTTGCCAAGCAGCCATGGAACTGTTAGTTCTTTGTCTCAACAGGTCTATTCTTTGGTGGTGATTCTTCCAAAAACTCCTCTGAAAGACCGGATTTCTTTGCCCTGTAAGTAACTTTAATGTTTTCCATAGTATAGATGGGTACAGGGTCAGGATAAAGCATAGGTGGGAGTAGAAGGTTCCTGTATGTGTTTGTGCTGCAGATGCATTCCATGTATCCAGGTTCAGATAACATGGCAAAGGACTGATAACTTGCCCTAGAAAAATTAGTATATTGTGTCTTTTGGAGAGTAGAGTAAGAGCAGTTACACTGCTACTTTAGTAGCTAAACGATTATCTTAAGAAAACAAGACCTACTGCTCAGTTAATGATACAGGTATAATGTAAATATATAATCTTCTGAGATCCTTAAGAAATGGCTTCTTAATAACAGCTTCCATTGAAATGCACGCATGATGTTAAAGTGCTGGTCATCCCCTGGGACGGGAAGGCTAAATGGGAGCTGCTCAACAATTTTTATCTGGGCTTTTACTTTATTAAGATGTTTCTGTTTGTTTGGTTTTTGTTGCTGTTGCAGAATATCTGCAGTTCTTGAATAGCTAAAGAAGCTGTTATTAAGGTGTTTACACTGACCTCTTATCTCTCTAACTAGTGTTGGCATCCATGTGTGGGTACCCTGAGGGAGGGGATATGTATGTCACAGGGGCAGGTCCTGGGCCTGATCTGCCTGGTGTCCAGCATACCCTGCTGCTCCTTTCGGGGTCTCCTGAGCAGTTTTATTAGTGCTGTACATTGGAAGGGCACAGCTTCTGGTTCAGCTGGGTTGTCTTTGTTTTTCTTGTATTCAGTTATGTGACTGACCCTGGTTCCAGGTGCTTACCAATTGAATCTTTGCATGTGTTGCCATAACCATGCTTTCAAAACCCATCTTGTGTGTGTATATACACATGCAAGAGGGTATGGTTTAGTCCATTATACCACCATCAATCCTGCCAGCATGGGACAGGAAAATGCAGTCTTAATTCTTCAGCAGTTCTTAAAGAGACAAGGTGGTGAGAAGCTTCTGTTGGATTTGGCATCTCCATCAAACAGATTTCCACTGGTCTGGTGTTTGAGGTTGAGTTTCATGTGTATCCATGTCTTTCCCACAGCCAGGAAGAGTTTTTATGTTTATGCTGGCATTCTGGCACTGCTGAACCTGGTGCAGGGCCTGGGCAGTGCCCTCCTCTGTGTGGATATCATAGAAGGACTGTGGTATGTACTCTGGGGGAGGAGGTCTGCAGCCCTGGATCTTGTGTTGTGTTTGAGTGTCCTTCAGCACTGCCTCTCCCAAGAAAACAAACCTATGCTGTGTTCCTAAGAAGGAATAAACCTGTTGGTTCTGTTTTGTGCCAAAGACCTCTAAGTAATCAGGAAACTCCCAGTGGAGAGGTTGTGGAGCTGCATGTGCTGCAGTGGTCTTGAGGTGGTGAGTGAGAGTAATAGTGTGAATCCAGTGATGTCTGGCCATTAACAGGTAATAAGAGAGGAAATTATCTGTTTGCTAGAAATATGGAGACACCCTTATATCTGGAGTCTTGTTCTGCAGGGAACAGTGTCAGAACTGTGAGTCAAATTTGGGAGCACTGAGACTCTACTCTTGGTCAGACCTTGGGTTTTGGCATGGTTCCCCTGAGTGTCTAGAGGCAGTGACACATATTGATGACAATGGCTGTTACTTTGCATCAGTGTAAATTTGTTTAGCATGATTTTTCTTGATCTCTGGACACCCTGGAGGGAAATTGGATCATTTGGGAGGATGTGAGTGGTGTTATCCAGCTATATTGTGCTTAAGTGCTAAATCTCTTCATGTTCTCTTTTGCTGTTGACAGCTGTGTTGATGCTACCACGTTCCTTTACTTCAGCTTCTTTGCACCTCTCATCTATGTGGCATTCCTGAAAGGTTTCTTTGGGTGAGTAGCCAGGAAGAGGAGTTTAGATGGGTATATATTGTCATTTAACTGTTTTGCACTCAGGTTCTCTCAACCTGTACAATAAAGACAGCAGCTAGAATGCCAGTTAGAGAACCAGTCTTAATTTCTGCCTTTGAAGAACTTCTTGTGTGACCCAGGGCTGCTCACTTCTGTGCAGGGCTCCTTTGTATGCAGAGCAGAGCTGATGGCTGTATTCCTCTCACACATTTCAGAGGATCACTTCTTCAGCATCAGTATCCTGTGTAGTACAAAGTTTTTCTGCTGAAGTTGATAGCTAAATGCTTCATGAGGGATTGAGTCCTGGGAGCTTAAACGGTCTTCTGGGTGGGTTTTGGGGTAAATTTGTAGAAAGGATGTGGGGGTTGAGTAACTCTTTAGCCAAGGACTCTACCATGGGCCCAAAAATCACCAGTGAAAAACCCTGGGAAGGGCGATTCTCTGGCCGGGGTCGCCGTCGTGTGGCCACTCACAGGAAATGCACCTTGGAGGGAAAACGCCAGTGGTTAAGTGTTTGTTGGTCATTAGCAAGAAACAGGAGGCTTTAAAATAACTTAGAACATAAATTACTTTTAAAATATAAAAATGTACCTCTGCATCCCTTTGAAATTAGAAGGGAACACTGTCTGGAGCTAAAGATGGAAACTGCTGATCCACAAGTGTTTGTAGTTTGGTTTTCATGATGTGCATTGGTAGAACTTGAAGTGTACTCCTGTTCTGACTCATTTTGGTGTCAGTAGCCAGGCTGCTGTGGAGTTCAGTAGTGTTTGGGTGCTGTTGCCCTCAGTAATTCAAAACTCCCAAAGATGAGAACACTTTTCCCATAGTAGAGTCAGGATTCTGCCATTTGTATTTCTCTTAAGTGACTTTATCCAAAGCTTCATTTAGCATTACTTTATTTAGTCTGCCACAAATTTCTAGACCAAAAGCTCATTTAAAGAGTGTTTAAGGTCTGAATGCACAATTTCTTAATGCTGATGAGCTACAATCAAGGATAGGTGACTGTAATACCACATTGGTTAAACATGCATTTTAAATCTTTCATCACTCCAGGTCTGAACCAAAGATCCTTTTCTCCTACAAATGTCAGGTGGATGAACCTGAGGATGTGGATGTGCACCTACCCCACCCTTATGCTGTTGCCAAGAAGGAAGGAATGGATTCTGGGTTCTACTCGAGCACTCAGATTGACACCACAGCCTACCTGGACGACGTGGCCTCTATGCCATACCACGTGGGCAGCATCAACAGTGTAGACAGTGACCGCTGGAAATCCATCAATGCCTGAGGCAGGGCGCCTGAATCACATGATGCCTCATTCCTTTCCTTCCAAACTCCCTGATATCACAGCTGTTAGGATGTCCACTGGAAATCTGTCCTTGGCTACCTGCCATGGCTTTCCTCTTGTCCTTAGGATTTCCAAAACCTATCGTGGAACTAAGTTGGCAGCCCAGACCCTTTTGGAAAGAACACTTTCTGTTTCTACCTGAGAATAATGTAGAGCAGTTTTGTTCATAAACCTTTAAACACTGAACTTTCCTGGTCCTCCACGTTCCAGATGTGAATATGACTCAGAAGATAGCCCTGGCTGGCACCTCTTCATTTTCAGTGACTGAAAGCACTTGTCTGCCACTTAGGGGAATAGTGTTTAGGGATGAGGGTGCTGATTTGACTGCTGTATTGTACATATACGGAAAGATTTTGGTGGTTGAAACCAAAGATGGTCTTCCTGGGCTTTTTCAAGCAGCATGGCTGCCTGCATCTTGCCATAAGGCAACAGCACAGGTGGTGATAGTGTCTGAAGAGGAAAGCTGGTCCCTGGGGCTCACCTCTGGTTTCAGCTAACACTGATGAAAATTGTGAATTGGAGTTAAAAGGAGTGTTCTGAGTGTGTGGGGAAAAAAGAGGTATGAAGAGGAATGAGCTGTTCTCTGTGCCCAGGGAACATTTGGGAAAGGCTGGTAGCTCACAACATGGATGTGAAGTGACTGAACAGGAGGGAGACAGGATGACAGACAGTGCTGCTGTCTAGCTGAGGTGAAGGAGCTGTGAACCAGGCTGTGGAGGCTGTAGTGCTGTGCATTTGAGCTCACAGGAAAATCTAAGTAACAACACTGAATCAGGGCTGAGTTTCAAGAGTAAAACCTGTGAGGTAGGTGCATCTTCTGTCTGCACCCTGCTTCATGGCTTTGGCAGGGGCCAGAGAGTGCTGTGGAGGAGGATGAAGATGAAGGCTCTTCTCTCTGCTCTTCTGCAGATGAAGGCTCCAGAGACATTCAGGTGCTTGAGGCAGAGCAGAAGCCTATGATGAGTCCAAGCTGTCAGAATTCAGTGACTGGAAACTCAAACACCTTAGGGGTGCTAGAATCAAACTGGCTGGTGTGCTGCAGTGGGAGAGGAGTGGGAGATGGATGTGTATCTCTGGCAGCGTCCCCTTACGTTGCAGTTCAGATCCTCAGGCTGCTGCTGGTCTGAGTAAGTTCTATGGCTTGATATGTTGAAAATACTTAGATGCATGTGGAGAGTGGTCCTTTTAAAGACTTTCTGGTACTTCTTATTAACCTCTTCCATGCTGGAAAAAGGGACTACTGTTGTCTGAACTGTCTGGCATGCAGTTTCAAGACATGGTGTTCCAATCCAGCGGCTGTTCATATACAGGCTGCATCAGTCTGGTTTCTGGGATATCCTGTTCTTTCCAAGGATGAAGATGTGTATGCCTCTGGCTGTGGGGGTGCTTTCCTACCTGAGTCCTCCAGGTAGGTGGAGATCTGCTATAAGCAGCTTTCCACTAGGCATGGTAGAAAGAGGGAGTTTGCAATGTTTGGGGACTGTGTGAATCTCTTGCCCCAACTTACTGCTGTTCCTGGAGAATGCCGAGGTAAGAGTTTCTGGGAAATTTTTATGCAGGGTGCAGTGTGGCGGTGTTGGTTTGGGTCATTAGCAGATAGAGGAAGGTGTTCACTACCAGGTGTTCCCACCACAGGGAAAGAAAACATGGATGAGAACATGGAGTTCATATTGGTTGCCAAAACTATGCAGGCCTTTGCTCATCTTTTTGTTAATGAGCAATGCAGCTTCTCTGCCTGGGGACTTTGCCCTGTAGGCCTAAGTAGCACTGGCACCGTGAAAACAAACAATGCCCCTCCCCCTCCCCCCCCCCCCCTTTTTTTTTTAAATTTACTTTTGGGGAAAAAAGGCTTCCATCTGTCTATGTGCTAGAGCTGAGTAGTTTCTATTAGGTCACTGCCTTTCACATTTCCACTTTATGCAATGACTTCAAGGGCTGGACAAGCAGCTTGCCAAGTCAGCCCTTGTCACCTTAGAGAAGCGTTCCAATGCTCCTCTGTCACTGCTGTCAGTTGGCCTGAGCCACGCTGGACTGCTTGCTGTAAAAGGGATGGATGATGTGATGCCTGACTTGCTGTGCTGCTGCTTCTAATGCTGCTTACAACACTGATCCCGAGCTGCTGTTGGTTAGAAGGGGTGGGGGAACCTGCAAAGCTTCCCTGGGCCTTGGACAGAGTCAAGAGAGATGAAGATTTTCCATCCCAAGAGTATTTGTTGACTTTCAACACCCTGACTGTGAAAGGACTTCTGTGCTCTCCTTGATGATGTTATAAGAGCCTGTTACGAATTTGCCTTTTTACCATCTGAATTCAGTGCTGAAGGATCACCTGTGCAGGTTGTCAACACATCCATCCTGTCCTTTGCTGGCAGGACTCCAGTATTTCTGGAATGTCCCATGTTCTGCTGCTGAGGAGCTTCTGCACTAGGTCATGGACTGACCTTCCTCCTGTTGTATATTTATGTATATATGATGCTTTGGGCCATCTTTAAAGTGGTTCTTGAGCAGAAGTGTGTTATGTGTGGGGGGGTGGTAAAAAGAGAAAATATAGAATAAATGTATATTTTTGTTTGTAAAATAAATTAAGTTTGGCATAAATGCTCATGCTTTGTTTCTCAAATGAAACATAATTGGGTGAAAAAATAACTTGAAGTTAAAAAAAAAGAAAAGATTGCAGGAAGGCATGGGTGCAGGTGTGAAGTGGTTTTGTTTGCCTTTGCCTGCTCTCCCTCCTGGATCCTTGCAGGTAACTCCACCTGGCTGCAGTTATACCTGGAAAAGGCCTAGGGAAGGATGACAGGAATAATCACAGTTATGGAAAGACCTCTGGAGGAGTAATTACATGGTTGAGAACTTGCCAGCCTGGAGGAGCAATGGTGCAGGCCTGTGAAACCCTTAGAGAGGACAGAAAAGGTGAATAAGGAATATCACGGACTCTTTCAGTACAAAACCTGAGTGCCATCAAATGAAGTGAGCAGGTGGCAGGTGAGTGTGTTCTGGGAGGGAGCTTCAGCCTCACCTGTGCTCTTGCCTGGCTGTGTGCAGTGTTTCTGGGGTGCCAATAGCTGCTGGTGCACGATGCAGTGCCCTTGTCTTGAGAACTCAAGCAATGGGCCAAGTCTCCAGCATACAAAGTACTGCACAGTTAACAAAAATATTCCCTGCTTCCAAGAATGTGCTCTAGAAAAGGCCTGGATGTCCAGGGGGGGTTTGGGGGGTGCAGAGTCCCAGATACTCCCTTAATGCTGGCTCAAGTCCCACTCTGAGGCAAAGCTCTGGTTGCCACATTAACTGCAGTGAGGAATAAGCATTAAACAGTTCAAACTGCTCCCATGCACTACTGAGGACTAGTGTGTTGAGCAGATAAGTAGCACGTTCATACCAACTGGCCCGTATTTCTGGCAGTGCAGAAGGCTTGTTTGAGAAAGATTGTCCAAAGCTGTTATTTCTCGGTCCAGCTGCCTCTGTGTTGCATTATCGCATTCCTTTGGTCTAGGCTGTGGATCAGCTATGCCTGGCAATGGGGACTGTGTCAGCGGCGGCCTGACCCGTGCAGGACCCACCAGTGTGTGTCAGGGCAGGTGCCGGCACGGTCTTGCTGGAGCAGAGTGGCTGGAAGGAGCAGAGCTGAATTCTGCCCCCAGCGCAGCTGCTGTTACCTGGCGAGAGGTCATTCTCCCTCAACTTGGGAAAACCCCTTGAGTTGGACGCGTACCAGTGGAAGCTGTACGGGCAGTTTTGATGCCGCGCTCACTCCCAGGGCGGTGTGGAGGGCAGGCACACCGGGACAGGAGCGGGGATCTCCGCTCTACCGGACCCGCGTTGGCGCCCTGCGCTTCCCCGGCGCCGGGCGGGCCGCCCGCTCCCGGCACAGACTACACCCCCCAGCGTGCACCGCGCCCGGCCGCCAGCACCGCGCCGCGCTATTGGCCGCTCC
>VZTE01002610.1:618776-740340 GCA_013397775.1 Eulacestoma nigropectus | reverse complement strand
CCCCGCCGCGCCTTTGCCCCGCCCCGCGCCCCCCGCCAATGGGGAGAGGGTATATTGGCAGGCGCTGCGAGGGCAGAGGCGCTGCTGGCAGCCGGTGCGGGAGAGGGGCGCGGTGGGGACAGGCGACCTCGGCCGGCATGGGTGGCAGCGAGAGCAGCCACGACGGCAGGAGGGTCACCTTCGGGCTGGATGAGCGGGAGCAAGTCCGGGTGCTGCAGGGCATCCGAGTAAGGCGGCCCGGGGCTGTCGTGGGGCCGGGTGATGGAGGCGGGGAGGCTGCGGGGGCCGGGGCGGAGGGAGCTGGGCTGGGGAAGGGTCTGGCCGGGAGGTCCGGGGAGCGAGGTGCAGGGCTGGAAGGGACGAATGGGGGAAACCAGCAGGGAGGAGGGGAGGGAAACCTGTAAGGCTGAAGGAGTAGGGGGTTGGAGAAGTGATGGGGGACTGGTGAGTGGTGGGAAAGAGGGCTGGGGGCCTGGGCATGGCTGTTGTCGAGCGGGCGCACGCCAGCTCTTTATGTCCACTTCCAAACTCTGCTCTCAACCCTCTTCCCCTCCTCGCTGCTTAATGACCTCATTTTGCCCCTGCCTTGTGCTTTGCGAGCAGTTGATGCTAACGGCGCTGCGCGGCTCTGAGGGCATCCGAGAGGAGACAGCTCTGCCCTTGCTCATGGTGCCAAGAGCCCGGGCAAAACACCGATGTGTGAACAGGCGGGGAGATAAGAGCGTGTGGAGATAGGGAGGTGTGTCTGGGAGGGACACTGGGAAACTGCTCCGTGACCTTCGGTCGGAAATTGACAAGGGTGTGTTGTGGAAACAAGCCCTAGAGAGTGGTGGTGGTATCATTAAGGAATATTTTTTTTCCCCATTAATATTTTTCTTTGGTTTTTTTACATGTTAGTTTTGGCGGTTTTTTATTACTACCATCATTTTCATTGCTCTTGCTTCTTGATGCTTTTATGTGATTTCCCCCTAAAATCTGCCAGAAATGAACTTAAAGAGTGTGTTTTGCAGTGGCTACTTACTTTTCATCCCATTTTGACTAATTATTTGACAAAAGTTAGGTAAGATTGTGCCTATCTCCTTGTTAAAGTGTTTGATGGACGTAAAGTTGTCTTTGGCTAATTCCTCTTTATAGGATATAGACAGGGATTTAAAATCAGGAATTGGGCACAATAACAATGTATAATGAAGATGTTAAAAATGCTGTTAAGTTGGATAGTATTGGCATAGCTGAAAATACACTTTCTACTGTGGCAAGTCTAGGTGGGGGAACAGCCTCATTTTGTTCTGTTCTACAGCCAGACCCTGTGACCTTGGGAGGAGGAAGGGGTCAATTTTAACAGTGCTGTGAGAAGCCTTTTGGATTGAATTGCCAGAAAACTTCAAGTTAACTTTTCTATCTTTTTCTTGGGTTTGAACCCAAGTCAGGGAGTGAGAATGAAGTTGAGATTGCAAAAATGTCTGCAGCCTTATGTGAGTGGGAGGTCTGCATGGCTGTTCTCTGTCATACGGCTTGCAGCATGTCTGCCATGCTGAGCTGGGTTAGCAAGCACAGAGCAAGAAGAGAAAAAATGGATATATGGACTTAAAACCTGCTTAGTTCCTTTCCTCCCGCTTCTGGTAAATTTGCCCCTCTACAAAGGGTTGACTAGTTTAGGGGTGCTCTCTGCCTTTGTTGGTGTTTGTGGAAGATTGTCTAGTGAAGTTTTTAGAGTCAGGCAGTAGATTGGAGGGTTTGTCACTTACTGATAGGATATGGGTTTTAAAAATGTAAAGTCAACATACAAGTGCTGACTGCCTGGATTGGAGGGACGTTACAATGAGGTAACTGGCAATACTTTTGTAATTTCATGGGAACTAACAAACAGAGAGGTTCACAGTGAAATACACACCAGAAACTGACTTCGTTGATGTCTTCCCTGGTTCTGTGTTTCAGCTCACTGAAGATGTAGTGAACCGAATGAAAGAATCCTCTCAAGGTAAAAGGGACTACCAGAGATCGCCCCGTGCATCCAATGGCACAGCCCCGTCTTCACTGGCTGTAGCAGGGAGACCCAGACCCACAGGTACTGTCGGGGTGCTGCTGCCACTGCGTGTTACAGAGGTTGCTGGTATTTTTCAGTGCTACCTCATTGTGAGAGGAACTCTTTGATTAGCCTGTATCACCCTGTAAACATTTCTAGCATTTCAGATGAACGTGCAATAAACAAGGCAGAAATATTTTGCCTTTTGTTTCTGGAAAGCTGCCTTGTTGTCTGTTTTACATAAACAGGGAGTATATTGTGCATGGGTGAGGGAAGTAGTGCTTTTTATTCTTTGGAGGGAAGCTCATAGGGAAGGATCGCCTGTCCAAGCACAGCTGGCTAAGTGGATGATGAAAACTTGGTTTCTGAACTTGTCTTTCTTTACAGGTCAAAAAATGATTTGATTTCTATTGGTTCTCAAATAGGCATTGTTGATATAGATCAGCAGTGTGGATTTGTTTAAGGCATCCAGACTAACATGAAGCTAGGGAACTAGGCCTTTGCTTTTAGGGATTTGTTTGCTGTCAGCCTATGTCTTTCCTGAATGTAGATTTAGTCTTATGGATGGCCTGAACTCCATCAGATAATTTCATCTCCACTTGTGGAATCCCTTGTAATTACAAGGAGAGCAAGAGGTCAAGGGGAAGACTTACTGGAACTAGAGGAAGAAAATGGAAAGTAGGTCTACAACCATGCTTGTGTTTCAGTATATATAACGGTTTGAGGAGTTAACATCCTCACATAAAAGTTTTCTGTAGCATGCTTTATTCAGTGTGCCTGGTTGAAGATGATGTTGTTGGTGTCTCTGTTTCATAAATTCAGACTCTGTCCATCAAACTGAAATTTTCTTGACTTTTTTTTTTCTTTTGATAGATAATACGAAATTCTAAAATAATTTATGATATGATGAAGGACTGTGTTTGTAGTACTATTAGTTGTCACAGGTTTCTATTCTGCTTTTTAGGAATCCGGCCACCAATGGCAAGTGACTCTGCTGCAGAGCAGGAACTCTACAGGAGGTGAGGTGAAGCTCTTGGAAAAGACAACAGTTTAGCTCATTTGGGAGTGTATCTATGTATGCATATGTTTGTGTTTTACTTCAGTCTGAGCATAATGAATGTGTGTTTGACGGTGGCTGAAGATGAGCCCAGGAGTGCCCAGGTGGCCAGGAAGCCCAGTGGCATCCTGGCTGTATCAGCAACAGTGTGGCCAGCAGGACCAGGGCCTGACTGTCCCCCCTGCTGAGCCCTTGTGATGCCACACCTCAAATCCTGGGTTCAGTTTTGGGCCCCTCACTACACGAAAGACATTGAAGTGCTGGAGTGTGTCCAGAGAAGAGCAATGGAGCTGGGGAAGGGGCTGCAGCACAAGTCTCCTTGGGAGTAGCTGGGACTGTTTAGCCTGGAGAAAAGGAGGTTCAGGGGGGACCTTATGGCTCTACAACACCTGAAAGGAGATTGTAGACAGGTGGGAGTCAGTCTCTTCTCCCAGGTAACAAGTGACAGGACAAGAGGAAATGGCCTCAAGTTGTGCCAGGGGAAGTTTAGGTTGAGTATGAGGAAAAATTTCTTCACTGAAAGGGTGGTCAGGCATTGAAACAGGCTACCCAGGGAAGTGGTGGAATCACCATTCCTGGAAGTATTCAGAAGGCTTGTGGATGTGGCACTTGGAGACATGGTTTAGTGGTGAGCATGGTGGTGTTGGGTTAATGGTTGGACTTGGTCTTTTCCAACCTTAACAATTCTTTGATTCTATTCTATGATTATGTTTTAATGCCTGAGAATCCCCTTTGAAGCCTTTCTCAGTTCAGGGCTGCTTGTCTTAGTGCTGTTGCTGCATGCATTTTGTGTGATTTTTCATTCCTGTGTAAGAGCCGAAGAACAGCATTGTCAGCCAGGCTGACTCCTTTTGTCATTGTGTCCCCCTTGATCTTTTCCAACGCAGCATCTATTTGTTTAGCTAACTGCTTCCTATTTTCACTGTTTTCAGGTGATAATTAAGTACTTAATAGAGCTAAATATAACTGAAGTATAAGCTTATGTGGTGCTATGTCTGCTGTTGTTGCCAGAGTTGTGCCTCACTGGAGTTGCAGGTCATATTTAAAGTTTGTTGGGCTTTTGAATTCCTGCTGATATGGGATTGTGAGTAGATTTTGTGTCAGATAGATTCTGGATTTGTGTTTCGGCTCTAAGCAGGGGTACTCCATGACAAGACATGACCCTGTTGCCACAAGTCTGCTGATGACCTTCACTCTGCTTTTGGTGCTCATACAGGTATGAGCAAGAACAGGCACTGGTCCAAGAGGAGTTGATCCGACTGGCCAAAAGAGAAAGGGAAGCAGCCAGTGAGGCCCAGGAAAGGAGCAGCATTAATGAGGAGAGGCAGAGAACAGCCCAGCTGGTGAGTAACAAACCTGCTGCTATGCTTCCATGCCGGACAGGCTAAAATGGCTCTGCTTGAGGGGATTAATTTAATGTCACTTGTGTGATGAACTTGGAAACTAGGCTGAAACACTCCTCATCTCACTCATCACTTAGCATTTGGCTCACAGTGCAGCTGCAAGCTCCACTTGCAGCATGTCACTCAGTGCTGCGAAGGCATGAACAATGGCTGTGCTGGGGACAGCTTTACCAGTGGCAGGGAGTATGGTGTGTGTATATGGGGTCCTTGTCTAGCTACAGAGAACTCTTTTGAACTCTCAGGTGTATGAAATAAATGTTTCAATATATGCAGGATCACATTCTTTTTACCTGATGTATCCTGAGACTTTGCTCTGTTTTTTTCTAGGCTATAACTGTGCATGTACACAAATTAATAAAAAGCAATAATGTCTTCGTTTGTTTGAGTCTTTTATAAATCTGGTAACAGAAGAACTGTTATAAAACTGTCAAGTATTGTAACGTTTTGAAGAAGGTCTAGAATTGATTTTTAGGGACTAGGAATCATAAACCCTTTTTGTACACACCACTGACTCCCAAACCAATTTGTTCTTGCCCAGCAGGCAGACTTACTTTTGGGGACTTCTTGCTGCAGCTTTTACTATTAGTCAGGCACCTTGGTATTGTTGAGATGACCCATTGGGTTGCTGTCATACCAGTGCTGAGAAGAGCAGTGCTGGAGGCAGAAGTACAGTGAGGTGAAGCTGAGTAGAGCAAAAGGCTTCTATCAATCACTGCAGTACACTGAGATTGTCATTGGTGCTTAATATTCACATGATACTATTTGATATTGTTTTCTTTCATATACCGCCATTCCTATGGTGATGGTGTACTGCCTGTAAACAGTGCAGAGTCTAATTGGAACTGCCACTCTTTCCTGACCTGCAGTGGTGTCAGGGGGGTGACAGTGAGGTGGGACCATGCTTGCCACAGTGAGATCAAACTGCCCATTCATTTAGACTATGCTGTTAAAACTTTATTGAGAGAACTAGACCAAGAGATTTCTCCTTGCCTGGTGCATACTGAAAGGATGGTTTAGGGAAAGGGCAGACTGGAGTATGGATAGACTTCATTGTGGTTCTTCCATGCTACTGATCTGTAGCTTAATCCATCTGTGCTTGATTTAAATGAAGAATCCTTCTGTGAAGTTTGGGTTTTTTTCTGTATGTTGAATGCTAACAGGCCTGGCTTACCCAGGCAAAATGTGAAGCATTTTGAGGTTATAATATAAAGATATTTTTGGAGACTGAATAAATAAAATTTATTTAAGAATGGCCATAGTGGTTCAAAGAAAAGGTCATTATAGCTGTAGTCCATCTCTGATAGTGATCCCTAGCAGCTGCTAATGGAAAGCATGTGAACAGAGCAGGTATATAACAGTATTTCTCACCTATACCCTTGCAAATTCTGCTGTTCTAAGCAAGAGGTTGTATTTTCACTTTGGTGGTTGACAGTCTTTAAGGAAATTGTCTTCTGTGAATTGGTCTGTTTGTGGTCTTGGACCTGATTGTACTTTGTCTCCATGATAAAATTTGTATGTGATTGGATTGGTAGGTGTCTGAGATTGCTCTCCTAGATGGATTTAGCTTGTGAACGGCTGCTTTGTCGCAGGAAATTTCCTCTTGGCAGATTGTATCCTGACCATGGGGTGTTGCATCATTGCTGAGTTTCATAGCAGTGATGTCTGAGGCAGGTGATTGCTGCTCCTCTGCAAAGGACATCTGGGTCTGCAGGTGCAATATTAACTCTATTTTCACTAGAAAGAGAATATTCTCTTTATGAATGCAATTAACTGGCTTCTGTAAGAGCAAAGGGAAGAAGCTGGTGGATTTATTGTCCAATCTAAAGATCTGGCTTTGCTCAAAGTAGAGCCCTGCCCTCCTGCAACGAGGTGGAGTGTAATCCTGGAGAAATGTGACTAGCAGAGTCATGCAATATTTGTGAAATGCAAAGAGGGCACCTCTAAAATGAGCTGGGACCTGACAGCATACATACAAAAGCTGTTCTATTATCTGAATTAGCTTTTAATCCTGTGGTGGTGCATACCCAGATATTATGTACTTGATGCTCTGTAAAAATCTGATCAGGGTCCCCTTGTGATAAAAAGGGACCATGGTATGTTAGCCCAGAATGTGGTGCAAGAATGAGAAACTGTTAAATTTCATTGCTCTTTAACTATCTTTTCATCAGTCATAAATTTACAATCCTTAAAAAATGGGATAGTCTAGTCTGTCCTTGCGAAGATGAGGGCAGAGCTATTGTTTGTCAGCTTCTAGATATCTTCCTGAACAGGAACTCTTTGGCCAGACTGAAATTATTGGGATCCCTATCAGACTTGCTGTATCTCAGCTACAGTTTCCTTTTGGGCAAGACCTTATTGTATTGACTCAGTCCTACTCAAACCACGTCTGTCCTTTGTCTTCTAGTGTTATCTTCCTTTATTATGAATAGGGCTTGAGTGTTTCTTGCTTTTCTGTTTTTTAGCACCAGCAAATGAGGCAAATATTGGATATGAGCTACTTATCCCTGTCTTGTGTCAGTCTTCTCTTTCAGGTAGAAGATAGTAGTGGAACTCAAGGTACCTAGTGGTAATCCAGGTGCAGATAGCAATGGAAATTATCTGCTTACATATATAAGGGAGAAACTTCCAGGTTTGTTGTTGTTGTTGTTGTTGTGACCTATTAAGGAAGTGAGATTAAAAATGGGGCAACTCCCATGAAAGAAATAACAAATGAATAATTTGCTTCTAGCAGCACTTAATTTGGTAAAAATTGAAAGTCATGCTACATATAATTAGAAAGTTTATTTATTTTTTGGTATTTGCAGTAAGATTTTGAGCTGCCCTGTGCCCTTAACATATCGACAGTTCAGTGGTTAGTAGCCCTCTCTTGTACTGTTGTCTGCAGCAGTGCTGGAACATTCTCCTGTAACCATACCACTTGTATAAATCCAAGTACCATAGCTGTATTTTGAAGTGATTTCATTTTGATCATGTTGAACGTTGCTTGTCATTTAATCTGTTCTTTATTGTTTTCACTCACTGGCTTTTATTACTGGAAATATCGCTATGAGCACTTCAGTGTTATTATATAGTGCACACAAAGAGAGGGTGGACTAGAATTAACCTTTGATATGGAGCTTGCTGTCAGCTTCTGGGGCCAGTTACTTGATTGTTTATGGGGCAGGGTGCAGATTAAAACTTGCTGTTATTTTATTGTGGTCTGTGTGTTTTGTTTTGCTTATTTTTTCTCCTTGAAGTGTACTGGTTTCAAGAGGGATTTAGAGTTAAATACCTGGGTCCTGTTCTACATTTTTGTCTTGATCTTTTCTTTTAATGACTTTGAACAAGGTACTTAGCTTCTAGATACCTTAGGTTTTGAGTAAAACTCCTTACAGCTTTAGTTTAAGAAGCAAAACAGCTCTGTAAGTAATAGTGCAGCATTCACTTTCCTCTCTGAGTGAATATGGCTTTTTGATTAACCCTGGGGACTGGCTCAAATGGAAGTAGTCTGCTAAGCTGCTGTTGAAGGACTCTCCCCAGTTTGTATTAGAGATAAAATGTTTTGTTCATTTGTACAGCCCTGCAGGATCATGGTGCTGACTGGACTCTTTGAATAATTTAATGCTGTGGGTACTTACAACACAACAAGGATTATATGTACAGTACTTCAGAGCAAGGCCTAGGGTGTTTAGCTAATGCTGCTGGCATGCCCTAAGTCTCATGTGAAATACCCAAGAATTAGCACAGCTATCTTTAAATCCTTTTCTATTTCTAGCATGAGGAACTTGCAAAGTTGTCAGTCAAGTTACTTAATTGCTTCACTATGTTGTGAATAGTCTCACCATTCCCCTATACCAGAAGTCTTTCTTTTTTCACTTCCAATTAATCAAAACGTCTTCTCTTAACTTCTCAGTTCTTTTGGGTTTCTTTTTGGTTTTTTCCTCCTTCTTACCAATAAAGGAAACTTTGCAAGCAAAGCTGCTCTTTTTTCTCCTTTTTGCTTTTGTAATCTCTGAAGGTTGAGCAGCATATGCAGCGGGAGCCTCTTGGAGCCAGTGACTCTCTGCCTGATGGTTTTCACTGAAACCTTTAAGACAAATCAATGTGGAATGGAAATGGATAAAAGCAGAAGCTGGGGGGGGGTGAATAAACGCGATTAAGTGAAGACATCTCATTACTACTCTAGAAAGGGAGGATTATAACTTATAAAATAGGAGGATCTCATTTAGAGGCCATGTGCACTTGTGTTATCAGGACAGAGGGAGAGCAAATAGAATAAATGAAATTAATACTTTGAAAAGAAGCATTACCCGGATTTGAGAATTGAACTTAATATGATTTGTGCAAAGCCCTGAAGTTCTTATCTCCCCATTTAAAACCCCAAGGATAATGGCTTTGTCAGAGTTATTGACCAAAAGTTGTCGTCTTCCTTCTCACTTTGAAAGAATGAGTTCAGAAATGGGGTGATAGTAGGACAGACTTTGCACTATGACCAGCTGTTTCAGACAAGACTGACGGGCACTGGTTGCTGCATGAAAACAGACTGGGCACAGAATTCCTAAATTGCTGGCAAAATTTATCCAGCTGTCCATGATGGATGGCTTGCTATTCTCAGTGTTTCTGATCATGCCTGCTCACTGGCTTGTTGGATGGCAACCTTTGCTTCCTGATGGTTCCAGCATTGGACTGTTGTGACTAGCGTGGCTCAAATTATGGGCATGGAAGGAAATACAAGGATATGGATTTGTCTCTGGTTACTCCAGTAGCTGATTATAATTGGTCATAGGCTGTTGAATTCCTTCAGATGATTTCTTGCCCAGATATAATCTCTTTGTTTTTCAGAGCCTCTCGTCTCCTCTTCTTGATTCAGGAAAGATGGGATGAAGGAAGAATGCGTGATTGGGAATGCCTTTGATCGAGCAGTGGGTTTTGATAGTGGTGTCACCTTATGGATGTGGCATTCTGAACTCTTGGGCTTTGCTGTGGCATACTTTGGACACTTCCACCCTTGGTTTAGTGTATATTGAGCTGCTGACATTTCAACTAGTATGTTTTCTTCTCCATTTCAAAGAATGTGGAGGTAAAACTGCTTAAAATTGCAGAAAACAGTGTGAACAGCCAATTCATAGATTGGTACAATGGAGGAGAGTTTTGGTGTTCGGAAGTGATCAGAGGTTTTCTTTTTCACTTTGTAGGGATGGAGGAATGATCCAATCAGCCCATTTGTGCAAAGTTTCCTTTATATTTCTGGTAATTGATGAAGCTTTAAGTGAATTGTGTTGGGTTTTTTGCTGTGAATTGCCCACTGTTGTTGATCAGTGTCAGCTGTAGATGCAGCTGAGCTGGTACTGAAGATTGTTTTAGAAATGGTGCTGAACATGATTTAGTTTGTTAAGGCTTTCATTTACTTTGTGATAAGCTGGGGGGGATCAGCTTCATCCTGGCTGATTAGCCATAGGTAAGCATTCCTAGATTAACTGGGGTTTTATTGTGTGTAATCTCCTATCATTGTGACGAGCTGTAGTGACCGGATGAGGCCCAGCAGTAGCATGATGTTTGTTGGAACTGTGACAGCGTGGAGGCATCAATGAAGTGACACTGCTGGTTTCAAAGTCGGGCCTCTATTGTCAAAATTTGTCTTTTTTTCCCTCCCTGTTTATTTGAGTTGATGTAATGAAAGGTATTGTCTCTGTGAGCTTTGCATTATGGTTTGGAATCTGCTCACCTCAGGGACAGTTTATTTGGTTCTGTCGGTTCTACAGCTAAGATGCAGCACACTGAGCGGAACCTTTCCCTTTCTAAAGTTGTAAACCTGTGTGTAGGAAATGGGTTGGTTCTGGGAGGAGAGACATGGCTAACATAGGAGGTTTGGTGTTTCCTGGCTTTTTATTTTCTGTAAATATTTCTTGATTGAAGTTTTTCATGGGCGAGGCAGAAAACATTGATTGAAATCTGAAAGTATGGAGGCTTGTTTTAAATAATAGTGTAAAATGAGGAAAAGGCCCATTAAGTTTGATTTTCATTGATGTTGCTGTTGTTAGCAACAGGTATCTACATGTGTTTATGAAAGATACCTCTTTTTTTTAGATTAGTTTATATGTTTTCTTTAGAAAATGAAAAATCTCTTTTCTTTAGAGTGGTGCGTTTAGTTATTAGAACCTTCATTCCTACCTACAGTGTGGGTGGCACCAGTCGTGGATGCAGCACCTCCTCGTGAACATGGTTTGCTCTGGTTTGGCTCTTTGCAGAGCGTTCACAGGCTGTGTGTCAAACATCCAGACCTGCCCTCAGTGCCTGCAGAACCAGGTAAGGTCGTAACTAGGTTAGCAAGAGTGGCAGTATCTTGGGCTGGAAGTTGCAATGCAGTTGTTTTTGATTGCTCTTGCTAATTGACAGCTAATTCTTTCACTAATTGAATAAAGCTGCCTTTTAAATATGTTGATACAAATGGAAAGATGTATTTTTAGGTTTGAGACTTAATGATTTATTACCAAATGTTGCAAGCTATTGACAGCGGGATTTAAATAGCTTCAGTCCTTGTGCCTTGCATCCCTCTCCTTCTTGCCGTGTGAGCTTGAGACACTTTTCCAGACTTTCTCCTGAAGAAAATATATTAGTGTGTGGAGACATTAAAGTTAGTGGTCTGTTATTCTATAGTCTCAGGCCAGAACATCCCTCCTTTTCCCTACAAATGGGCTCCTCTTCGTCTGCTACTTTCTACTATAAAAGTGGGTATATTTTTTCAGTGAAAGAATTACTTAGTGAAACCATTAAAACATTAAACATTTAAGGGATCCCTATAGAAAATAATCTTGAAGTGTTAAATGATGGACTTTGGAAAGGTTTGCATTAAATTTAAGCTTGGCATGGTGAGGATCTACATGTCTTCTACCTTTAGCAAGCTAATAACTTCTGGTCTCTGGAGCATCAGTGAGGTCTAAATTTAACTAAAGCAATTTTGGAGAATGTGCATTACAATAAAGGCAGAAAGTGGAAACACAGCCAACACAAAAGAGAACCTCCTCTTGAGGGGAGGAGAAGGTGTTATCTGGCTAAGGGTAAGATTCTGCCTATGTACTGCTTATTTTCCTGCTGCTGCGGCTCTGATTTGTCAGACATTTATAGCATTTTTTTAGCAACTTCCAATTTCTGCAGCTAGTCTTTTATCTCCTGACTGAAGGTTAATTTGTGTTTGGAGAGTTTTTGCAAATTTCAGCAGCTGATGGTCGTTTGAGCTTCTCATTTTTGTAGTCTCTTGAGCTAAGAGACCTTATCACAAGGTTGGCCTTTTTTTAAATCCAACAGCTGCAACAAATGGAAGTTGTCTGTAGTGCTGCCTTCTTCCCCTGTCTTGCCTTCAATTTTCCATGCCTGTATTTCACACTTTTTTTTTTTGTCTACCAAGTTTATATACTCCACAGAAACTTCTTCAAGATTCATTTGTTCTGACTTAGGGTTACTGTAAAGCCATTTCATAATTTAAGAAGTAAAGACAAGATTAGCCTTAATTTTCCTCTATGTATAACTACAAATATTCAATTCATGAAGAAATAGGAGAATAATATGTTGATATTTTTCTGTGGCTGGTCCAGCGAAGCTAATACTGAGTCGTCTTATTCTGCTGTCAGACTGCTGTGGAGTAGTAGAATTCTGCTCTAATTTACAACTCATTGAGGGGGGCATAAGCAGCACAAGACAGGCCCAAAGGCCATTCTTTATCTAACTGTTCCATGGATCACCATCTCCTCCATGCACTGTGGTGTCCCAGTTAGAATCACTACATTCCACTCCTCCATCCGCATACATTTTACCTTTCTCAAGCATAGGTAAGTTACAGATTAAATTAGCAAGATGTTCAGCTAATAGGAAGATTCCTAATGGTCTGGAATGTATCTGTGTGATAGCACCTGTCAGTGTACAGCACAACTGGCTTGGGTATTCCAGTGGGTTCCCATACATCAGCTGCTCATGGTGACACATGGGCTTCTCAAGGCACAAGAGCCAGGCCCAGCAGAGCAGGTGTGTCCTAGTCAAGATCATGTTTCCTCAAATACAGTGTCTTCCGCAAGTCCCAGTACAAACGGCTTTGTTGGATCACACTAGTAGATCAAACTGAGTCTAAATGGTATGGTCTGAGTAATCAAAATAAACACTGATGTAACTTTTTATTTCTCACTTTAAAGAAAAGTTAAAGTTAGCTGATACAAAGATTAAATTTCACTGAGGTTTTTTCCGGTTTGTTTATTCCCTCTGCTACAGCTGGGCATCCTCAAACCTGCCCCAATTTGCTGATGTTTATTTTAATTTTTGCTTGCTTCCTTCTTTCTCTCTCCATCTTTTTACTTTCCCAAAGCTGCAGGACGGTTTGCTCCTGCTGCCTCTCCTTGTTGGTGGTGTTATCAGGCACATGTGCAGCGGGTGAGATTGCAAATGCCGCTGTTCTCTGGGATTCTAAGCATCAGACAATGTTTTACACGGCGTCCCATTCTCTAGCTGGCTGGTTGGACATGATGTTGGTACCTTATCTTCATGCTGACACACACTGGACATTAATAGAAATACATTGCTGAGGCACATGTGTGGAATTTCAAGCAGCCTTTCTAGCTGTGCTTTAGATAGTCTATTGTGTGCTTAACCTCTTGGAAGAGGTTTTGATGAGAAACGCGTGATGTTAACTCTTGGGTGACTGGGTGGACTCTCCCAGAGTTCCTTATTACTGTCAGCATAATATCCTCCTAATTGAACGCTGCTTATCTGTTTTGGAGTTTCAGCAGTTTCAAACCTATCTTTCTATGACCAGTATTCCTCCTTCCTAATGCAAATTTTTAGGGAAGAAATAGCTGTGTTTTGCACATGAGGATGAGGTAGGAAATGTGTTGCTGCAGAGGGAACTGAGCTGCCAGCACCCTTGTGTAGCTTTGACTAAAGTCTGTCCCTGTATTATTTTTGGCTCTCTGATTGCCATACATCAGCTAAAAAAATGACCTGGATGCAGCTGCTTCTATTTGCCAGGAATTCTTTCTGCTTTTGGAGCACATTAGAATTTTTATTGTTTCCTTTGTACTGTATCTGTGTACTTTCTCTGCTTGTTTGCTATGACCATCTGCAATTATCTATATTATTTATGAGTGCTGAGTAAAACATGATGGAAAGTAGCTTCTTAAAAGGGACTAGACTAAAGGAAAGGAAATGAGCTGATGACTTTTGATTTTTAGACAATGAAAATAGAACACCTGCAAGCTTGTGAGGGAGGGAAGGAATTAGAGTTAGCCGGATTTCTTTTTCCTGCCTGTGCATTACATGGGGGGTTTAGAGCCTTTTTAGCCTTGAAGACTTTGTGATAATGGGCAAACTTGAAGGATGATACAGTAGGAATTGAGTAAAAATTGATCAAACAGACTGAGCAAGGCTATGTATAATTACTGTCCAAAAGAAAAATGCTTAAAAAAGTTTAATACTTACTTGAATAGAACATTAGACTAAGGATACATTTGTTAAATAACCAGTGCTCTTCCAATTAGGACTGAGCCTGCCATGTACATTCACTGCATCTTCAGCCTAATGCTTTTGCCGTGGAAAAAGTGTTTTACTGTCTGGCAGATGATTTCAAGCCCCTTTATTTTTTCAAACAGGTTCACATCTCTTCTTTACCATTCTCTCTGTCCTCTGAGCAGAATGGATTTGTTCCTTGGTTCACCTTGCTGTAGCTGTAATTGGCACTGTCAAGCTGAAACTCTGACTGCCCCCCCTGGCTTCCAAACTTCCAATACACAAAAGGTTCTTTACAAAAGCTGTTCCCTTCCCAGCTGAGGACCTGAGTAATCACTCATTTTTGTATTTTCATATGATATGCTCTCCTAGTTTAACAGCTAAATGTGGAAAAAGGGAGATTGGGAATAACGATACGTTAAAAAATACCAAACCAAAGCAACCAAACCTTCAAAAACAACAAACCACACAAAGCAGCACCCTGAAAAAACCCCAAAATCAGAAAAATTCCCCCCAAAGCAACAACAATAACAACAGCAATCACTATATCAGCTGAAAATAAGCTTGCATGTTTCTTAAACCCTTTTTCCTAATTTTTCAGAGTAAAAGAATTTTGTTTCAAGTACAAAACTCGAAAAAGCATGAGAGCTTTAAACTGCAAAGCCAGCTACAATTTTAAAGATAATGAACATCAGTCCAGCCTATAGTTTTCTGTCATTTAAAAAGTTGTCTCCCCAGCTGCTGTGCTGTTTCCTGTTCAAGACTCAGCATTTTGCAGTGTAATTTTTCAAAGCTTTGTGTTACTGAAGGTTATCATAGAGTTCTGTTAAAAACCTGCTTGCCTGTGATTTCCTGTTAAACAATGATCTGCAAAAGGAGGTGGTTCCCTGGTCAAGTAAGAATTTGATGCCGTTCCTTTCCTGGGAACAGAACCGGGATGCATCAACACACTTTCCCATCTGATGGCTGTTCAGAAGCCGCCTCTCAGGTCACTGCCCTTGTTCCAAATTGTGCTGAGTGTCTAAATGCAACCTTGAAACTGTTGCCAACCATTTACATTTTCTTTTTTTTAGACTAGTTTAGTAGTCCATCAAATTTCAATGCATCTGGTGTAAAAAGAAGAGTTTTCATTGTAATTAATATAGGTGGAGTTGTCGGTTTGTGCCCAAATGAAGTGGGGACCATTAGCTGTGCTTCTGCTCCAATGTCATACTGCCATAGCAGGTTTTTTTACTGAGCTTAATAAGGAGAATAGTAAGGTAGCTGGAGGGAGAGGAGCTCTAATGGTCTTAGCTGCCATTCTCCTCTGTGTGGATGGGACTAATGTGGTTGATAAATACTTCCCTGCCTCAGGCCTTGCAAGTGCAGGCTGCTCCCTTAGGAAAGAAAGTAGCTCAAGGTGTACCATGTGTGTTCTTCAGGTGTGATTGAACCAGAAAGACAGAAGAGATTTCCCCCAGCACAGAGGAATTTTAATCCCCCTTAATTTCAGTGTTCTACTCTGAAGTATCTTGGTGAGCAGGTAATGGTAGATGATAGGTTTTTCTGACCACATGCACACTCAAGCTTAGGAAAAATTTTAGCTTGTTGTTTGCATATCCGTTTAGAAGTTACATCTGCTTTTAGTACAAGAAACGTATCTTACTGGGCATTCTAAAACTGTAGCAAAAGTTCACATGTTTATAAGAAGGGGTAATAAACTTTAATATAATCAGACTAATTTCCTCTAGTTGCTCGTTGCCCAGCAGATGTTGCTGTTGAGCTTGGTTAGACCTCACTGTGCAGCTCATCAAGTCATCTGCCTATTTTAAGAGCTATGATGCAGAGTGACTGGGAGCTAAGTTTCCTCCTTGATAATTCATGTCATCTACTGGTAAGTCAATACACTGTCCAGAAGCTTAAGGTACATCTTATGTGGGCATGTGTGTAAATAAATAAATGATATTAGAATTGTTTTTTTTGACCCATGCGCTATGTTTTTCACTTCATTAATGACTCTGAATCCTTATGAAACTTTCTGCTTTCATTAGCAAAGCAGTTTTGATAGCTTGATTTTTATAACTGTTTTTGAGGGGAGGGTGTTTTTTGGCTTTTCAAGACAGTCTTTAAAATGTGGTGGTGCAAAGGGATAAACAATCCATAAACAGCATATCCTCATTAATATCCCTTGGAATGTAGAATCTGGGAAAATCTATCACCTGCCTCATGCAGAATCTAGGAGATGAATTATGTTTCTTATTTGGGGTCAAACCCACTGCTCAGTCCAGCAGCTGCTCTGGGTATTGATCTTGCAGACTCTGTGCTCTGCTCCACAGTTCTTTGGGATGTGAGTCTCATTGAAATACCCGTATTTTGGAACTAAAATGTTTTTAATGTGCATCTCGCTTGCCTGCCGGCGATGATGCCTTCTCTGAGTTCATACTTTTTTCCAGCAGTGTCGAGAGCACTTGGAAAGCAGCAATGAATATTTCCTGAAGGTGGCACTGAAGGGACACCCATGAAGGCTCCTTTTCAGGGGTGGAGCGGGAACTGCTGAGCCTTCAAATTGCTTGCATACCAATGAAGTGTCTCAAAGTTGTTGCTTATTTGTTTTCATTCTGACTCTAGGTTCTCCAGGAGTTTCCATAATATTTTTCAGCATGAGTTTACACTAAGTTTTTGAAGTTCATTGCTTTCTACAGAAATTGTAGAATCACAGAATAGTTTGGACTGGAAAGGACCCTAAGGATCATCTGATTCCAGCCCTTCTGCCATGGGCAGGGATTCCATTCTCTAGATCAGGTTGCTCAGGGCCCCATCCAACCTGGCCTTGAACACTTCCAAGGATGGGGCATCCACAGCTTCTCTGGACAACCTGTTGCAGTGCTTCATCACCCTCTGAGTAATGAATTTCTCCCTAACATCTAATCTAAACCTGCCCTCTTTCAATTTAAAAACATTGCCCCTTGTCTGTCATCATTTGGAGTTGTGAGGCAACTGTGTACTGATGTAATTTACAAACTGCTTCTGTCTTTTATTTTCTGACCATGCTGCCTGGGGCTCACTTTCCTGCTTAATGCACAGATCTAGAGCTTGTGATATTGCTGCATGTTCAGGCTGCAGAAGGGAAGACAAGGTTGTTGTGAAGACAGTGCAGGTTTTCACACAAATGGTGTGTTATGTTCTCAGCCACCTCAGATCGCTTTGTTTTTCAGCTCTCTAGTTGGTTTCTAGGAGTGTTTCTTGGAGGGGTGGGTAACAGCTGTTGAGGACAAGTTTGGTTTTGGAAGTGGTGGAAGAAAGTGGCAAATGTTGTCCTGATGACATCTCACATTTGCTATCAAAAGGGAGATCTCTGCCTCCATTCCTCAGATCCTCTTTAGGATTCCCTGATTTGACCTACACCCTAGCCTTCTAATGAGATACTGCCTCTAAAGCCTGCTCTGTAAAAAATTCCCATTACATCTGTGTCTCTTTGGCTTTGACTATCTGCAGTCAGACTATGTAGACTGAGAAGGCCCATAGTGATAAAAAAAGAAGTTTCTCTCAGCAGGAGTTTGAAATGTATCTGCAGTGCTTTTGTAAAGGTAGTATTTCAGGTCAGTCTTCACTGATATGGTAAGTTTCTGAGTGATTTGAGTAATTTGGAGCTTAAAACATAAAGATGATCTAGCTGGCCTTGGCTGAAATGAATTATTGCTTTTAGCACAGAATTTTCTCTTGAGAGAGAAGCTGGTGGTTGACTGGAATTCCTGCAGATTCTTAGGCAGGAGATTTGTATCTTTTCATCTGTTTTCAAGAAGGAGAAACAAGTTATAAAAACCACTTAAAGTTTTAGTTAAGATTTATTCTGGCTGCATAACTGCCTCCCATGATAACTTTAATATGCATCATCCTGAAATTCCTAATTGGCCCTGTGTTGGCAGGGCTTTCAGACCCAGCAGAATCTCCAATGTTCAGCATCTTTTAGGAAGGAATGTAGCCAGAGAAGCACAAAAGATGAAATGGCTGCCTTATAAATTCTGACTGACCTTGAGAGTCCTTGTTTTAACAAGCAGGAGGATGCTGTTGAAGCCATCTAGATGAGACCAGTGGTGGGAATTGTGTGTAGATGGGCAATTGGTGAGGCGGGAGGAGTGGACGGGCAAAGGCCTTGTGGGTTTGGTTGGAGGAGGTGGTTTCATTGTGGGCCATGTACCTATTTATCCTGTTGTTTCTGTTGTTGATTGGAGTTTTGTCTGTACTGACACTAATTAATTCTTTTTTTCTGATGAGTGCTTGTGGGGTTGGGCTGTGGTTTGAACTAACCCATTTTGTCAGGGCTGGTTTCTTTATTTAGGAAATTACTCCAGTCAGTTGTTCTTCTCTGCTTAGTGACTGCCTGGTCTCTGTGTGGGTGCCCATCAGACGGACCAGAGCCTGACTGACTGGGAAGGTCGAAATTTTCCTTAGCTTCTCCTCTGCTCCCCTTTTACCTGGGTGGAGGTGGAAGCCTGCCAGGCTGTGCTGGGGTTGTGTGGTTTCTGTGAATGATGGAGGACTGTCGTTCTCACTGTCCTGGGCTGTCAGTTGGACACCTTTTGCAGGCCCTAAATTCCCTTTAAAACAAAGCATTTGGCTTAGTTTATTTCATTCCATTAAGTAATTTCACTGCTAATGCATAATTATCTACAGCAGTGACACTCGTCTATGCTTTAATTATCACAAAGCTGCACAACTCCCCCTCCCCCCTGCCTGGAAGTTGTCACTTGTGCAGGGTGGTTTTGCAGAGATAAGTGTGTAATACACGGCAGTGCTTTGGGTCTCTCAATACTCAGACAGCTGCTGATTGCTAAATGTAGGCAATAGAAGAGGCAAGGACTTTGGTTTTCTATTAGTGGTTTTTATCTATGTGGAGTGAGAGACATTGGGAAGGAAAAAGCTTATCAAAACTTCATAATACTGGCTTGAAGATAAAGATGTGAGCAAGTGCTGATTGGAGGCATTAAGCTTACAGGTGTTAGGAAAATTTGGAAGCATAAGCATTTGTTTTTCTTTTGAAGAAATGCAAGAAATGAAACATCAGTGATCCTGGGCAGAAGCCCAAGAGCCCTGTTTGTGTTTAAGGAAGATTCTTTGTATTTATCTTTTTTTTTCCTCCCCCTCCCTGCTTTGTTACTGACTCTTTTTGGTAAACACCCTCTCAGAGTGCAGAAGAGCCCAGTAAAAATTATTGATCCAGCCAGTCATTGTGAGGAAATATAGCAGAGATTCAGGGTATTTACTCCTGAACTGGGAGAAGATGCATACTTGAGTGAAATACCTGCTATTTCCTAACACCACACACTTGTTTGTTAAGGAGTGATTTTGTTAAAGGAGAGGACAAGGTCAGCCTGATCTGAGTAGAGGTTATGTGGGCAGTTTGATACTTGTGTCATTGGAAGGTAAAGGTCTGTTTGGGAATAAAGTGATCTATAAAAGATTTCTAAACACTTGCAAAATGAAGGCAGAAAAAGCCGGAGGGGGCTCATAATTGTACTTCTCTAGTTTCACAAAGCTGAGGGAACTGGGTTGGAGACACCTCATTTAACTTGCAATGATGCGCTGAGGTTTGTGGATGAAGAACACCTGGAGCACATATCAAAAAGAGAGCAAATCTTGAGAGGGACCTGATAGAAATGAGGATGGTATGAGGAAGCAAAACCTATGTATTATCTTATAATAGATGGAAATGAGGCCATTTGTTGGTGTTATCTGCTGGCAGAAATGTTCTGCCAACTACCTTTGTTTGGCACTCTGGCCAAGACGTGCAGTATGTAATTGTGCTCCAGCTTCTATCCTGACTGAATTCTTAGGATTGAAATTACATTTTTTCACATACAAAAGCATTGAATTTTTTTCCTTTGTATTGTTATAATGAAGGCAATTTTTGGTTGCTGACTGTCAGGAATGAGGAAGGGAGGACTATACAGCTTGTGTTACAACATGCATCCTCAGTCTCTACTGCACTTGGCTGGCAGCAGTGGCACCCGTTTGAGCAAGATTCCTTTGGCCTAGAAGTATGTGGTGTATTTGCTTTGGCCCAAGGACACAGTGTTAAGTATGTCACTTGAAGACCTCACAGCTTGCTAAGCTCTAAACCTTACCATCAATCTCATACGTGTTTTCTGTGGTACTTACCACTATAGTGGTTTATGTACTTCTCAGATAAGTAGACTGGCATAATATGGTGGTCAGTTTGGCTTTCATCCTCTCAGGAAGAACTGTACTTCCTAAAGAGATTATATACTCCCCCTACAGTAATTGAGTCTTGGACCTTTCTTTGTGGGAACCTGAACATGATTGACAAATTTCCAAATGTGTCTTCTCTAAATGCTATTGGTTGAAATACCTTTCACATCAGGCAATGGGTGCTCACATAGAAAGAATTTAAAGTGGCAGAACTTATAACCAGAACAGTTGTTGGGCTTTTGCCTTTGTTTACAACCTTGCCTGAAATCTTCCCATAGGAGCACAGAAGTAAACACTGACTTAGTGGCTTTTCTGACTCATCTGATAAAATCCGCTTGCCAGGTTTGATGTTTCCATCATCTGCCTCTGTTATCCGATTCTCTGGAGCTGTGCTCTTGCCTTTGTAACTCACTCTCCAAGTAAGAATGGGATGAGATGTCACTCTTAAAAAAATAAAATTAGTTTATGTAAAGACACAGAGGAAAACAGGGAGAGGAGGAGAACTTCATGATGGAGGTGGTGGAGTTCCATTGCCTCACTCTTGGCTGACATGAGTGAGATGCAATGTAGAAAGAGCTTTCCTTATCCACGTGGTAATGGAGATTGGTTGGTCATTGTAGGGGGCTGCTGCAGAAAAGGGTGGGTAAATTATCCCAATGGGGCATGCATGGGAGAAAAAATAGTAACAAACCCCATAAACCTGGGGCTGAGGTAACAGGGGGAACAGCACTTCTTGGCTTTGTGCACACGTGATGCTTTTGCCTCCTGTGAGTTTGTTGGCAGGTGTGGAGAGAAAAGATCCCAGCCTGGCAAGTCAGCCACCAGTGTGGCTGATGATTAATTGCCCTTTTTAAATTGCAATTATGTCAGTCACAGAACCTGTGAATATTAATTCCGGATTTACTGCTTGAAAAAGTGAGCGCTGATGAGACGAGTCCATTTTACTGATGTCTCAGAAGTGGGCAAGTGCTGCAGCCAGTAGTTATTACTGAAAAGAAAGGCTGCTGTGACTCTTAGCTTTGCTTTGTATCTGTCTTGCATCTTCTTTTCCAGTGTTTCTGTTCCCTTCTTCAGAATCCTCTCAGTGCTTACACTGGATTTTCCACACTGACAGTAGAAGGTGGCAGGCTGACACCCAAGAGTGAGTTAATCACTGTAAGCAATATGAGTTACCTGGGTTTGGTGGATGGCTTTCCACCATTCCTGCTGCTTCCTGAATCCCTTAGAGACTTCAGAATGAAACAGGGATTGCTTTTTTGCTGCTCCAGCTCTTTCCCTTCATCTCAAATGTGTGTAACCATTCATTCCATTATACTGGGATCTTTTGAGATGATTTTCTGATTGTGCCCTGTTGGAAGGATATTAACAGGCAAGCATCAGTACACCATGACTGTTTTCCTTTCAGTAATCTGCTCGAATATATGGATGATGAAAATCTTGGTTTCTTCTGTGGTTTGGGTCTCTCTTATCAGTCCCGATCCTGTCTAGTATTTTCGGCATGAATCAGGACAAATTGTTCATCTTGCTTGTGCAAGTTTTCTTGGAATAGCAGTTATCTCAAAAAGTGTTGTCATGTGTTGATATTCACTGAGATCTTTGAAGGTGAATAGTGTGGTATGTTTTTAGAAAACAAAAATAAGGCCCCTCAGAACCCTCTGGTGGTTTTTTATGCTTTTTGTTTTTTAAAGATTTGTCTTTCATTTAAAGCTTTTCCAAGTTTTCAGTTATAAGTGACTTTAAATACCTAGTTATTTCATTGTTTGCTTGTGGGGTTGGTATATGCTGAGTTATCAAACTGACTTGTGATTTGTAACAAGCAGAATTAGATGGTGGAAGTTGCAAAAAGTTGTCTCCTCTGTTTGTTCTTCTTTTAGTTCTACATTTTGTGTGGTTTGTATAAGTTGATTGTTTCCTGAAAATTTTTTTCAGAATGGAGGCATTAAAGATCTAAAAGTGTTGGGCACGTGGATGTGAACTGATTACTTTAGTTGATGACTGTAGTTACTGTCCTACTGAATTAAAGGCACTATGTGATAACCCCTTCAAATGCAAGGCGTGACTTGCAGGCAACAGGAGGACTTTTGTAGTTCTGTGTCAGACTGCCAAGGAAAGGCTAGAGGAGAATTGGATGCAGTAGGAAACAAAAAAAATATTTTCAGTTTTTGCTTGGTGTAGTCCTTTGCTGGAAGAAAGGCCTCTAGCAGACAGTTAAGTGTATTTTGGTAAAGACTTGGTTTTTGCCGACCAGCCTGGGTTGGCATCAAGAGCAGGCCTAGGACAACAGGTTCAGTGCTTCACTCTGGCTTTTCTGTTTGCCTCATTCTTCAGCTTTTATAATTGAATGGTAAATTGCTTGTTTTCATCTGACCCTTTCATTTTGGAAGGCTCCAAGCAATCTTGTATGGTTACTGTTGCCCTTTGAGGTGAAAATGAAGCATTTTGTTTTATGAAATAAGGATGTTGAATAGACAGCGCTTTAACAACCAAGTTAGCTTTTTGTCACTAGTTCTTGTGCGTGTTATTTTTATCCTCCTCCTCCTTCCTGTTTCTGTGGTGCACTTTGTCTTTACCCTGGTGTACGAACTGCTTTGACCAGTGCTTAGCTGATGGCATCTAAGCGTGGTTGTTACATGAGGAAGTGGTCATTTTCATGACTGCTCTGAAGAGGTATCAGAACTGCCAGCACCCCTGGCTTCCCAGACTGCCCTTTACTGGTATGGAGTCTGCACTTAGAAACCTGTTAGCAAAATGTAGAGTTTTCAGTAATGTCTGGCTGATACAGAAGTTTCCATTGCATTGTAGGACTAGAGAAATCAAAAGCTTCAGCCTCCATTTCTGTTTGAGTAGTGTCTGTTTTCCCCAAAAAAGCTTTGAAAGCTTTGTTTTGTTATCAGGAACTGAGCTTTAGTTTCATGTCGCTTGTCCTTAGGATAATATTCCCTAGCTAAATGGGGACTCTGAACATTGATTTTAATTAATTGGAGTAGTTCTGAAAGACATATTTTTTGTTCTTAAATTGTTTCAGTAGGATTTGTTTCTGTAGGACTGTAGCAGCACACATTGCAAACCCTCCCTACAAGACACTGCCAAGACACTCCCTGTTTTAGGTGGCACCCGACAGACAAGTCCGTAGCCTGCTGCTCAGTGGTATGAGGTGTGTACACTCCTTCGGTCGACACAAGGTGCAAATATCAACTCTTCTTCAAAAAATGCCAAGGAAAAGTCATGTTTAAAGACTGTGCAGGATTAGAGGTGATTTCTGTCTTTAACATGTCTAATTATCCCTCACAGGGGAATGGTATGATGCTCCAGTGATTTATCTTGAAAAAGAGTTTAAGCATATCAGCTCAGCAACTAGAGGTTTGCAGTCAGAAAGATAAAGTGTTTTGGAACAGAATGTGCTGATCATCACCATCATGTCAGTAGTTTTGATTTTTGGGGACTGAGAATGGAAACTAAAACTTGCAATGGCTCTTAGGCTTGTAAGAAAGAAAGATTTGGCTGTAACTTGTAGTGTGACTTGAGAGATCAACCAGTGTTGTGGAAAGCTTGGGAGGAGAAGGCAGTCTGCTTTTGTGTGTTGGTACCCTACAGGAGGAGAAGGCAGTCTGCTTTTGTGTGTTGGTACCCTACAGGAGGAGAAGGCAGTCTGCTTTTGTGTGTTGGTACCCTACAGGAGGAGAAGGCAGTCTGCTTTTGTGTGTTGGTACCCTACAGGAGGAGAAGGCAGTCTGCTTTTGTGTGTTGGTACCCTACAGGAGGAGAAGGCAGTCTGCTTTTGTGTGTTGGTACCCTACAGGAGGAGAAGGCAGTCTGCTTTTGTGTGTTGGTACCCTACAGGAGGAGAAGGCAGTCTGCTTTTGTGTGTTGGTACCCTACAGGAGGAGAAGGCAGTCTGCTTTTGTGTGTTGGTACCCTACAGGAGGAGAAGGCAGTCTGCTTTTGTGTGTTGGTACCCTACAGGAGGAGAAGGCAGTCTGCTTTTGTGTGTTGGTACCCTACAGGAGGAGAAGGCAGTCTGCTTTTGTGTGTTGGTACCCTACAGGAGGAGAAGGCAGTCTGCTTTTGTGTGTTGGTACCCTACAGGAGGAGAAGGCAGTCTGCTTTTGTGTGTTGGTACCCTACAGGAGGAGAAGGCAGTCTGCTTTTGTGTGTTGGTACCCTACAGGAGGAGAAGGCAGTCTGCTTTTGTGTGTTGGTACCCTACAGGAGGAGAAGGCAGTCTGCTTTTGTGTGTTGGTACCCTACAGGAGGAGAAGGCAGTCTGCTTTTGTGTGTTGGTACCCTACAGGAGGAGAAGGCAATCTGCTTTTGTGTGTTGGTACCCTATAGGAGGAGAAGGCAGTCTGCTTTTGTGTGTTGGTACCGTATTTGGTGTGTGCATGTTTCTTCCTCAACATCATGTTGGTAGACCTTGTCCTTTTTATTTGGCAATTCCAGTGCTTGTGAGTTCAAGGTAGGCTTTTCTTCCTTGGGGGCTGTGGTCTGAAAAGGATCCTGCACTTATAGCTTGAGCTCTGTGACCGGCATGAGGAGGAAGGTGGGGATGGAGGACAGTGACTTCAGCTGCTGCCTGTCTCACTTCTGTCAATGTAAAGAGCTTTACAGAGACAAGTAATATTTTGCAATTGAGTTTCTCTTTTAAAGACACTCTGATGCTAATGTTGATTTAATAAGGTTCTCTCATTCTCTCTCCTTGCTTAATTTGAAACGTCTAATTTTGTGCTTCACAGTTCTGAACACAGAATTAGTGAGGGAAGAGGAGCCGGAGGCAGGAGGAGCAGAGTGTCACGCCAGAAGTTGCCAGGGGAGATTGATTCAATAGAGTGAAAAGGTGCAAAAGGTTATATGTCCACCGTTCAGAACAACGTGATGGTGGTACTAATGAGAAGGAGAGCTTGATCCTTTAAAATGTTTTAAGATCTCTGTGGGTGTATAACCAACATTAAATGGAAAAGGGAGCATTAGGGTATTGGTTTCTTTGAGTGGATTTTTCTTTTGATTTTATATGTGTGTAAAATATAATATATGAGAGGCAGAAAGGATAATATTCTGAGATAAATAGACATTTTAAGGTTTTTATTTTAAAGGTTGTTTTTCTAAGTGTGGCATTTATTTTTAGAAATGTTGAGAGGTTATGAGAGATTGTGAATTTGATACGGCTAATTTATTTTGGCTGAACCTGAATATGTATTTTTCCTGCTAGAATTTTATACTTGTGGAAGAAGCTGTTGACATCCATGGACATTTAATTCCTTTGTCCAGAGGATAAATGTAAACTCCCCAAAACCACAGTGCCAAAAGATTATCTAAAATATTGTACAAAATAGTGGTAGTGAAAGCTTTTACTTTGCCTCCTGCTTTGTTAGTGTGCCTTTTCTCTTCCTCATAGGAAACCACTCCTATGCAATGGAGTTAAAGCCTAATTTGCCTCTTGCTTGAGTTGGATGACAGTTCTTCACACAACTGAGCGGACAGCGTAAAAGGAGTACAAGATGTGTTCAGCTTAGTTTTATGATAAGCTGCCAACATGTTTCTTTGAAAACCTCATTAAATTGCAATTAAATCCACAGGAAAAAAAATACGCCATCTCAGTGAATACTTGATAGATGAGTTTGTGGTTTTCAGTGCCAGCCAGGGGCATGATCTGGTTCTTGCAGTTGGAGCTCAGTGAAAGCTTTGGTGAAGTATGACCGGAGAATCACCAGAAAACAGTCGCCAGCACTGGAAGTTGCCTGGGTTTCTTTCATGCCCTTGGTCAGAGAGAAGTATCTGCTTCCTGATTAAAACCATGTATAAGACCCCCACCCCCCCTTTCTTCTCACATTGTTTCTGGTAATAGGACCTGCGCTTTCGCCAGTTGCTTCTGCTGAATTTGATAGCTAACACTGGATTCTTCAGAGTTACCTCAAACATTTGGTTGGGGAGTGCACTTGACCAAGCCGGCCTGCATAGAGAATGAAGCTTTAGGCCCAAATGTTAATGCAGGTTCTAAAAAAAGCCTGAACCTGCCTTTGAGGGTTTCTTTTCTGCTGACTTTCAGTGCCTATAGTGACTAATCTCCAGGAATATTTATCAGATCATTTGCCTGTCTGGTTATTTCCACTCTATTGCACTGGTCAACTTATTTGATCAATAAATCAATCAACAGGTTCTTAAAATTACTTTCATTGACTTTGGAGGTGTAGCATTTGAAAGGAGTCTACAGAAAATAAATGATTGTATGTGCCCCAACTATAATTACAGAGCAAACAGAGTGGAGATATGTTTGTAAGTAGTATTTGCTACAATAAATATAACAATCTGTCTTTAGGGTTCTGTGATACTGTGTTGGATTGACTCTTTAAATTTGCAAACTCATGAAGCATGAATCTTGGCTCTCTCAGGTCATCTGACTGCTATATTTAGAGCATCCCCTATTTTAAAGCTAAATTTCAAGCTTCTTGCTTTTGATTAAAAGGTCTAGAAATAAATACTTCTCTGGTTCCTTAGCATGTGACGTAATTTTTGAGCTTCAGGAGCTTCACTGACAGCAGAATGTTTTCTTTTCCTAAGGAAAGTTTCTCAAACTGCTTAACTCTTCCTGCTGCACCCAGTCTATGCCACCTTCATCTCAACAACAGCCAGACCTGGTTTGTGATCCTTGTTGATAGACTTCCAGGTACTGCTTCTTCATAGAAAGAATGCTCTTCTCCCACCCTGAATTTTCCAAGCCATCTGCCTTAAGCAAGAGTGTCTTGCATTGCCCAGTAAATGGTCATTGAATCAGTTTTGAATTCTTGTAATTTTTAGAAACATTAAGCACTTGCACAATGGGAAAACTGCTCTTTGCAAATTGTCCTATCAAATGGAAATCAAAATTTTGCTGGCAGTGACATAGATTTGTGAGTTGCTCTTGATACAATCATGCCCTGGAGATTGCAATGTAAAAATAAAGAATGCACTTTTACAATAGCCTGAAATCATTGCTGTTGCTGAATCTACACTCTTCTTTTTGCAGATGATTTCATTATGATATACTCGGACTTCATTAAAAGATGCAACCTTGCATCGTTTTCTCTTATCGCAGCCTTGAGAGGAGCCGAGAGTGCATGCATTTGAGAGCCAGTATATTCTCTTCCTAAAACATAGTGGGTTGCAAGTGCTTTGGAAGCAAGAATCAGAGTCTCTAGTGGACATTTTATCTGTAGCTCAAAACCACAACTTAATTGGCAGCCTTTTCATAACACTGACTGTGGCCTAGGATGTAGGGAATGCTGCAGGTGAAGATCGAGGTACATTTTCAGAACTGTTTGTAGGGAATTTTAGTGCGTACTGCCTGTGTGTCTTAAGTGATCCGAGAAGTGAGGGAGATTGAGATCACATTCCTCACTTCTATGCTTTTGATTTCCTGGGCAGTCTCTGATTATTCTTTCCATGTGTTTTTACTTCCTAGGTAACACCTTAGTACAAGTATGATTATGTATGTGTACTACCCCAGACCATTTATTTTGAGTCCCCTGTGCTTTATGTGGTCCTTTCAGTAAGGCTTTGGAATCTATGTGATTTATACTGAATGTTAATTACTGTATGTCTTTACCACATGTATCGTGGCAAGTTGGTAGCTTGGAATCTGCCTCCAGAATGATACTGACTCTGTAAGGCCGTGTAAAGTGTGCTTTGTGTATGTCTGGGATGAAAGAGCAGGGAAAAGAGGAAAATTTACAAGGCTATCAAAGGGGTAAAAACAAGCTGTGTTGTTTGAAAGTGCACCTGATTCTCCACCTGCCAAAGAATTCATAGACAGACAGAGGGTGCATGACCAGGGCTGAAGGCTTTCAAGAATGTACTTACTCTAGTATGTAATTAAGACAGTCTCTCTGCATTAAAAAGCAGCCCCAAAGTCAACTGCATTTCTTTTAAACTGTGTAGTATTTGAGATAATAACTTTTAAATAAAAAAAAAAATCAGGTTTCTAATCTGGTGGCAGGAAATTTGTATTGATTCTACTATACTAACCTGTATCCATTGGCTGGTACCTAATAAATATCTGTTTTGTTCAGAGGCAAGTAAAAATTGCATGTAGTGTCTGAGAGCAAATGTGGGAAGGGAATTCCTTCTGAACACACAAGGTTCCTAATTTTTACTGCTTGGAGGCACATGGGTTGGTTATGAATGCCATCCTGATCTTTTTCAAAACAGTGGTTGTGTGTGAGGTACTATGTTTGACTCGGAAGCTAATATATTTGGTATTTAAGAATTTGGCAAGAGAGAGCTCTGTCCCCATATGCAGGCACAGCAATGAGATTGGGATGTAGGCATGCGTAACTGTTATTTTCCCCCGTCTGTCCTATCCCTAGAAAGCCATATGCCACCCTTAGGCTAGTGTAATGGGAGTCTGCATTAATGATTGTGAGCTAGAAATAATCCAAGAAGAGTTGAGCGGCCTTTGTTACTAGCTTTACGAGAACTACGTCATTGACTCAGTAGGGTCTGAAATATGTTCTGGGATAGAAAGTCATAATTAATACAGAATTTCATGATGCCCTTTCTTGAAGTTTTGGTTGTTGGTTTGTTTTTCTTGTTTTCAATTGGTCAGAGACTTGGAGGTTTTTAAGTCTAATAGGCAGAGTAGGAATTTAAGCAAGAAGGTAAAAATTTAGAGCAAGTTGTTGACTCACCTACTATCAGAAATAAGCATCTTGAGCATACATCTCTAGAGAACCTGCATTCTGCAGGATTTCTAAAACCATTGAATGCCTTGTCTGTTGGCAGCCTACAAAATGAAGACTGTATGTATGCATGTATAGAAGTGGTGATGGGAAAAGGAGAATGTGGAAATGGGCTGGAGTATTAAAGCAAGCAATGAAAGCAGATGGTTTACTTTGGATGTTATAAAATAGGTTTCTCTTCATTTTGTTTTAAATGAAAACCATCAACGGTCAGCATTGCAAACCTATTTGTGGCAGTGCCATAAGTATTAGGATGCAGTTGTCCCTGAATCATAAAAGGGCAAAGGTTTTTTTGGCTGCTTCCCATCTTCATGTTTATAGAATTGTGTATGATCTGTATACATCAGAGTTAAGCAATTTCATCACAGCCTTTCTTCAAAATTGATTGCTGTTCAGTCTCTACCTTTTCCCTCTCCATTGTCAGTTGGTTACATCTCAGACTCTCATTATATTTAATATTGATACTGCTTCAATTTTTCGCTAAACTGGAAGAGTTGAAGAGTCTGGAGTAGATACTGAATGTCTAGATATATTCTTTAAATACTTGAATTCCTATCATTGTGGACCATGATAAATTTAGAGCTGGATTATTGCTTTAAGAAGAAATGGCTGTTTGCTCATTCAGTGATGAAGTCTGGTCATCAAGATGTTGGAATATGTGCTGCAGAGCTCTTCAGATACTGACATGAGTGCAAAAGTTGTTGCCAACAGCTGTCTTGGGTTTTGGGCACCTGCTGCCTCTCATGTCTCGCATCTCCCACTCTATCTTCCACTCCCGAAGCTGGCAGTGCCCCTAAAAATACTTTGTGTTGAGTTCTTAAGTAGGAGATCCCTACCAAGCTGGTAGTCTGGATTCCTGAGTCATTGGTCACACTGCAGTGAAATCTGTTCTGTGACAGAGTTATTGACTGTGGCAAGGAAATGGACTTTAGGGGGAAGCTGGTTCCAGTCAGGTTACAAAGGCCTTGTCCTTCCACAGGCCGCTGCCCTGTGCTGATCCCTTCCTCCCTCCCTGCCAATCGCAGAACTGTATTTTGATCGCTCACTGCCATTTTTACATTTCCCCAGACTGTGACAGACGAGTGGTGTGCATGATGTGTAAGGGTGGTGTAGTGTATGGGTCTAGGAAAAGTTGCTGAGAATTGCCCTTATGAGTGAAATACTAATTTGGTGCTGTCTTCTTGATTCCATTGGAAGTTGAACTGTTGATACGTACGTAGGAAGGCATCCCCTGCCTGAATAATCAATGTTCAAATGTGAAATTTTGAGAAGTACAGATGTATTACTCACATAGTTCCTATATCCAGCCAGAGTCTTCTCCAAGTGCCTGTATGAATCCCTAGGACAGAGGTTGCTGCTTTGGCCTGAGATCCTGTTTCAGTAACCTTTTACTTCTGATACAGTTAGGAGGGTTTCGACCTCAAACAATTAAGTCCAGTATTTATTCTGGTTCCTCTGGTTGCTGTCCAGTGGGTTACCTGGAAGAGAAAAAAACCCTTTTCAGCAGAAGAGTTCAGAAGTATTGACCAAGGGGTTGAAAGATGACTTGTCTCCCAGGGCTGGAATTATAAAACTCATAAGCTGCCATGTGGGAGCTGGAAATGAAGCTCACTTAGGAAGCAAGGAAACCAGATATTGCTCATTTCTTAAATAGATTGGTTAAACTTTGAAAATATTAATGGATAGGCTATGTCTCTTGTTATCAAAACTGATAAATGCAGGCCTGCAAAGAGATCTTGGCACATGCTTAGAAGTTAGCAAAACTTAAACCAGTAGCCCTCTTGAGTTTTCCTTTTTGTATTACTTTATTAGTGTATTTTATTTAGTCAGCGTTTTTTTTTCCAATGCAGTAATATGTCGTACTGTGTTTGCACGTTTTAATTTTCCTGTTTCCATTCAGTGGAGTGTATCTATTCCTATTCTTGGAGTAATAATTTTTCTCCCCTCTCAAAGGTTGACAGAATGAGAGGCTTTGGCAGTACCTGCAGAAGAGATGCTCTGTGATTAGTAACAGTGTTACATTCTCTAAAACGTTAATTCTGCTGCTGTGAGTTGTGTCTTATGGGGTACATATTGGTGATATGGCTGGTTCCTTCTCCTTGCTCTCTCTTCTCAGCCCCTGTCCGGTGCCACTGAGTTAGTACCTTGTGTTTGTTTCGTCATGCAAGTGTTTGTCCACTAGGAATGTGTCAGTTCATGGCTCAGGTGCCCAAGGATGACAGATGTACATCCAGTAAAGAGTTAGTGGTGTGCATGACCTACCTGCTGAAATAACAGCAGGCACCATGAAGAGTGCTGTGTTCCTCCTGTCCATCTGCTGAGGATGGACAGACTTGCAATTGCTAAAATGTAAAAACAAAACTAAACGCATCTGTCCTGACTGTAAAAATGATCAGGAAGAAAAATGTTATTCAAATCAGGCTTCTGTCAAGATTGGTCAGTGATTACCAGTAAACACCTGTTGTGTATTGGTTTTTTTGGCCAAGGACTCGATGCTGCTATATCAAACCTGTCTGCAGAAAGGGCGGAATTGACTTCTCTCAGTTGAAATGTAGATGTTCAGTTCCAGCCCCCTGAGCTGTTGCAAAGGATGAGGATAGATGACACACATATCTGGTAACACATAATCCCTCAGTTACCTGAAGTAGTCACTCTGTGCTATTAAAATGATGGCAGATCCCATAAAAATATTACCCTCCACCGTCTGCTCCCTCTGGCAGTGAACTATGACCAAGAGAGAAGTTCCTTGTGCCCTGTCAACTCCCCTCAAATAAATAATCATAATAAAACAGGCCAGCCATTCTGAAGTTCCTGCTTAGCCAATGTGCTGCTGATTGAAGGTAGCTCTGAGAGGCAGGGAAGGCTTGCAGCTCTTGACAGCAAATGAGAGCTGTGCCTGCCTCATAAATGCCTTGGCTTCCAAAGGAGGTGGTTATGGGCATGAAATGTTTATCATCTCCTACTCGTTTTGCTGCTGCTGGGTTACTGTGTAAGTAAAAAGTAGTAACTAATAAAGAAGAGGCAATACTGCAACCTGCTTTATCTGCTTGTCTCCACACTTAAATAGGCTTGTGGACAAAAGGAGGGGCAGGTGGGGACAGCTTGGCTTTGACAGAGATTTGGACTGTGCACTGAAGAGGTTTTCAGTTGCCTGTGATGGGGAATCTGGTTGGGAATCTGATCAGTCAACTGGCTTTCTGTTAGGAATCACTCTTTGAATTTATCCATAGAAGGAAATGACTTGCTACATAGGTCAGCTTGTGCATTCAAAAACGCCCTTTAAAAGATTACTTGTTCTTGGCACATAATTGGGAGTGGCACAGTTGTTGACCACCTCCTTTTGAGTCTGCCCAGCATTGTCACGTTCACTGGTGCATGTTGTATATCAGCATCTCTAACATTGTGCAGCACCTTGCATGACTCCCTGGAACTGGCTGTTTCCCAGCTGCCTTTGCCTAGCTCCCACTCTAAATGGGGGTCCTGCAGCAGGCTGTGGGGGCTTTGCTTTGGTTTTTGGTTTAGGGCGTGCATGTGCTTTTGTTTTGCTTTAACAGCACAGTTCTCAACAGGGGACAGCACTGCATTGCTTAAGATGCTTGTCATTTTAAAGGAACTTTTCTAAACTTGTCATCCTAAAAGCTATATTGCACAGCAGCAGGCGACCTCCATAAATCACCGATTTCTCTTTTTCTTCTCTTTCCCTTCCTTTCTACCTTGCGCTCTCTTTATTCCAAGCCTGTGGATTTGGACGCCTGGGTAAGCTCTCTTTTTTGTCTGGATCTTGGTTATTCCAAGTGTCATGTTGTTACTGCACACGTACAGATTGTTATTGCTGAGCACAGATGCAGGATTTTATTTTCTGTCATTACATTTTAAAAGGTGTTCAGCTAGAAAATTGCATATTATTTCCTCCATAAAGATTTTCACTGGTTCCTTTTGTGTAGCTTACAGCTGCTGAAACCAAACTTGATCTGGTGATGTATATTGTTGGCTAAGAGAGTAGTGGAAACAGGAGGAAATGAAGGTTATACCAGTATTGCTTTTTAAGGCCATGAGTTGCATCTGGTTTCTAAAATAGAACCTGGTCACCTGTCTTCAACAGTATGAAAGGTAGGACAAAAAGCCAGTGATTTTGTAGGCCTCGTGTGTCTGGAACAGTGATTGCAGACAGCTCTATCGTAATGGTGATATTTCTGCTGATGCCAGTGGAGGTTGAGTCAAGGCTCCCCCATGGCTACTTGCCTGGTAGAAGCCTCTCTGTAAAGTTCTGCTGTTCAGTCTTGGGCATGAAGTACACAAATTGCCTCTTACTATTTCAGTGTTGCCCTTTTAGCTCTGCCATTCCCTTTAGACTTGGCCAGGAACATGCCAGCTGGCTAATTTTGGAGTTAGCTCTGTTCTTTACTGAATTGCTGTCAATTCCTTCTTCTCATCTTGGAGTCCTTAATAGCATTTGTTTTTCTCCCCTGCCACCTGGACAGCTACCAGGACTGGAAGAGACTTGGGAAGGCATGAGGTATTAGAATTTGCAGTTGTGAAGTGTGGCAAGCTGGGGTGCCCAGCCAAAACATCTCTGCTGTGCTGGTGCAGAGATGTAACTGCTTACCTTTGGGGGAAGCTGATAACTCCTCTCAGCAAAGACAGGATGATGTAGAAGCTAGGCATTTGATAGACTGGAGAACCTTTCCTTTATCCTTGTAGCTTATTTCCCTGGGTTGCTTCTGACTGATTATCTAGGCATCATCTTGCTAGTTTGTCTGTGAGTGGTAGAAGTGCTTTGCCAAGAAGATAAATATTTTTGCAGTAATCTTGCCAAATGCTGTGACTTGCCGTTTAGGAAGTTCTTTATAGGCTGAGGTTTGGACCTTTCCTTCTAGCTCAAGTTGCCCTTTGCAGAGAGAGAGTTTCTGGGGTTTTTACCTTCCAGTAGAGTCTTCTCCATATCCTCTTCCCAAATCCCAGAACCCAAACAGTATTGAGGAGAGAGACAGCCTGATGGTAGCTGTCAGCTGTGGGCTGTGCTAACACTGCGCTTGATTCCTGGGTGCCACATTCTTTACTATCATCTGACCCTGCCAAGAAGCCCTTTTTTTTTTTCAAACAGATTTCCTCCCTAGTTTTCATGTTTAACAAGGTGATGAGGTGGGGCTGTGATTAAAAATAATAAAAATCTGGTGATATTTTGGAAGGGACAAAGCCAAAGCTAATCCGGGAATGGTTATAGTTAGAGTGAAACCCAGCTCTAGATCAGTTGCACAATCTGATATGTGGCATGTTCGTGTCAGTTCAGGACAAGGCTGAGATTGTCTGGCTTTGTTCATAGAGAAGGAACCAATAAAATTTCATTGCCTCAATTAGGAGCTTGTAAAATATTTCTTTTGGCCTGTCTATCAGCTGGCAGGCCAGTGCTTGAATCCTTTAGTTGAGCCACTATATAATGTATAGCTTTAGAAATGTGCTTGCACGGCTTGTTTCGAAATGGGTTACTTGATAAAGGGGGAGAAGGAGGCAGAGAATCACACATAACTCTGCCCTGGCTCTTTGTCGCTGTTCAAAGCAGCATTGAGATTACACTTTTTCTGCAGCCCAAGGTTTTTCAGGTTAAGATAAAGCAGAGGAAGAATTTGAAAGAGCACCCAGCCAGTCCATGGATCCATGCCCGTGGAAGCTGTAGCAGCATGTTAGTAGTATGCCTTCACTGTCCTCTTGTAAGAATGCAATGCTTGTAAATTCTGACACTATCAAAGGGGATTCTTGAGCATTTCTTCAATATATGTTATACCTAGCTTTTGTACAGAGGGCAATGGCCAATTGATACATGTTCTTTTATAAATACATCCCCTTTTCCAAGTTTTGGGTACATTCCTGTTCCTATAGCTGAGTATGCTTTTCTTTCCCCGTTTTGTTTCTGTGTTCATACTTTTTGGATGTCACACTATCTGTGTTCTACACATCATAGATGTCATCTCTGGGCTTTGGTCACCTCTTGCACAATATGTTCAAGCTCCAGTGTAGTTCTGCAGTGTGGAAGTGAAATGCAGCTTTCTGATACCTGATTTTCAAATCAGTGTGTTAATCATACATGTTTTTCCTTCTCCTTCTTTCTTTAGTTCTAAAGGTCTTTTTCCGAAAAGTGTGTTGATGCTTTGTTTGGTACTTGCATCTCAATCCCCTGTGAAATTGTAATCATCTCCATAGCAGCCAGTTCTGTCTGGGACATCACAAGCTTCTGACTTCAGGTAGGGAATAAGCAGCAGGACTAGAGGAACTCGTAATAAATATCCTATATTCATCAAAATGTCCCTGGTTGCCTAACCCAGTTTGGAACAGTGACTATTTCAAATGACACATGCTCTACTATACCGTTCGTACTTCAAACATCATCATAAAGTGTACTAAAGTTTTTAGTAATAACAGCTGGGGATAGAGGGAAACAGAAACCAACTTTGAAGCAGATCTGTCACAAATAGAGGATTTCTCCACATACTTCAGTGCACTGAAACAGCAGCAGCTCTTGAAAACAAGCAAGGCATTGAAAATATGTTTGTGTTGCAAGTACAAGGTTTCTCTGTAACCCCTAGTTCATCATACATTATGAGTGATAAGTGGGACAGTGGGGGATAATATGAGAGAAATTACTTAGGGGGAAGAATGGGAAGTATTCTGAGGTTGTAGTCTGCAGTTGGGAGGTCCGGTTTTGGTTCTTTGACCTCAGTGTTGCAAGACCCTGGGGAAGTGACTAACAGAATGTCTGTCTGCTGCAGGGTGCACTGGTGTGGAGGAATTATTCACTGGGGGCATTCCAGCTCCGGTGAGGTCAGCTTGGCAGTCCGTGGGTCATCATTGTGCAGAGCAGCACACCCCTAATGTGTCTGCACCTCAGCAGTCTCTCAGTCTACTTGAGAGATTGGGTATTTGGTTTGTGTTCCCTTTCAGAGGAGTTGTAAGGATAAGTGTGCTGGATTTCTTGGTGAATGAGGTCAGGCAAACTTACAGACTGGAAAGTTGAGTGAGTGTGTGGGTTTGTGATCCATGTCTTGCCAGAAACAGAATAAAGCCTCTTGCACCCCGGTATTGTTACATGTATTGATTTTGTGCTTCCAGAATATTCCGTATCCCAAGAGACTAGCACTGATACATAATTATTTAGATTAAACAGAAGCTTTTGTGAGTTTATAAGAATTCATTATTTGACTCTCTTTTTTTTCTTTTTTTCCTCCATCATATGATGCACCTTCCATCTGAATCATGCAGAGGGGTCAGTACTGTCTTACTCTTCTTTCTCTTCCATATTTATTTTCTCCTTAAGGAAATACGAGTCACTTGTGGAGTAATCTGATTTTATGGATGTTACGTAGAAAACCTGCAAGGGAATCGGGGTCCTTTGGTCATCCACCAGACCACCCCACTTTCTTACACCTGTTTCATTTTATTTGAAATTGCTTAGTCCTTTTCTGTGTAGAAGATTGGTTCGGACGGACAGCTATTGTTCTCTTACCAGAAAATGGTTGTAATTTTGGCACTTACGAAGTACCCATCAGTGCCCCTGTTGTTGCTGTGATACCTCTTTTGTCAGGCTGCATGTATGGGGCAGCTCATTCTCATCCCTCTCCCCATCCTATTCCAGCTGGTTGCAGGTGGGAAGTAGTATAGCAGCTATAGGTTAAAGCAAAGCCAGAGATTTTGCTTTTAATCAAGTGCCTTTGAGAGAGAGGATTTAGATATGAGTCTCTACTGCTTGTGCCTTATCCTGGTCCTGTTTTCTGGGATAGCAAACATGGAAACCAAAATACTTCTTCTTCTTTAAAAACAAACAAAGAAACCCACACCACCACCACACCCCTAAAACCTTCCTGTTTCATATACTCCTTTTCTTGCTTGCTTATCAACCACCCTCACTGCCTAGATTAAAATCTCTTCTAGGCCCTATTATACCACTGTATTTCCATCAGCAGGGGAGCAGAAAGAAGGACATGCACAGCAACTTGCTTTCAGATGTAATTTTTCTCGTTAGCAATGGCTTTTGGCTGTAAAATGACAGGTCTGAGCCCACAGGGATATTTCTGTCCCAGCTGCTTAATCATGTTGGACCAGCATTTTCTGTGGTTGTACCATCATTAGAAGTTAAGAGCAATGCTGCTGGGATGCTATGGATTGGCAGGGTTTGTGTCCATGTTAAGAAAGCTAATCATTCTGGTTTTGAAAGGTCTTCTGCCTGCTGATAACTTATGTGGCCCCAGAGATTTTGAGGTGGGATGGGGAATGAAGAACAAGTGCCATCTTTTCTTGCTATTGTTGCTTGTTATTTTTAAACTTCAGAAATTTGATTCGGTTCCATCAATGTGATGTTTTCTTAATGCTAGTTCAGTTTAGGGGTGGGAGTATAATGAAGTGGTGCTGGCTGTAAGGAGCTAGAAGGCTACAGCTGTTGCTGTACCCACACAGACTTTTTAATTGAGCACTGTTTAGCTGATGAATACCAGATTTACTGTTTTGAAAGTGTCACGCTTATACTTTGGAAGATAGAAGAGAAATTCTCTGATACCCATCTCCCCTCTGAGTCTGCAGCACCAGCCAGAGGAACTCCGAGGGTGCTGATGGGGAATGCACGGAGAGCATGTGGAGAGAGTACTTAATTATCTGGATAGTCCTATGTATGTCTGTTGTAGGGAAGTATTTAATCCTCAGAATCTTTTGGACTCTTCAAGGGGCAGGAGTTTATAAAGAGGATTTGAGGGGATTTGGTTTGGGTTTTTTTTAAGGTAAGGTAGGTAAGGTGAAGAACATTTGAGTAATGACTGTCATGATTCATCGAAAAACAAAGACATGGATAAGATGGAGTTCTGAAAAAGGGAATGGTAAAGTGTCACCTTTCTATGACTATATGTTTTCATTTACTAAGTAGTAGAATCAAGGTTTTGAGTTCAAGTATGATGCTAATGAGAGCATTTCAAATGTCAGCAGATAACCAAAAATGAGTTGCAGTTCTTAAGGTTTGTAGTTCCACTGAGGGGGATCCCATGCAGGAGTCCTGAGCAGTGATTTTTTTTAGTTCCTTCCAGTCTGCATCCCGTGTGCTTTCCTTGCACTACATTTATTTTTAATTTCTTCTTCTGCTGATGCCGTTTTGTTGTCCTTCCCAGGCTGTGGAGCTGCAAGGCAGGGAGGCAGAGTTGAGGCGACAAGAGGCCTTCTATAAAGAGCAGTTGTCCCGCATTGAGAAGAAGGTAAGGCTGAGATTTTTGTCTTTATTTCTAGCCCCTGCAGGGGTAGGACACAGATCTGTGTAGATCCAAAGGATAGAGAACCAAGAAGTGTTGTGCTGCAACCTGGAACTGTCAGCTCCCAGTATCTTATCTGCCCCCCACCCCTTATGTAAGTGATAGAAAAGCTGTACAAATCTTTCGAGCAACTTGCATTTGAAAGATAAAGGTTTTTTTAACTGGATGATTTTTTAAAAAATATTTCTGGTAGTTCAAACTCTATTATCTTTTTCACCATGGGATTAGGTGAAAGCTAAATTGAAAAAAAAGCAAGTGCCCTGTTTTTTATTACTTTTGTTAAAAATCCTTTCCTAAATAAAAAAAAAATCAACCACCACAACATAAATCTTGCTATAAATATGAATTAAAGCTGTATTATTAATTTTTCTCTGGGGAGCCAAACAGTTGAAAGAGTGGTGCTGCAGTACACTGCTTGCGTCTTGCTGGATAAGCCTTTGAAATGAACATGATTTAAAGAGACATTGTCAAGCATCTTTTAGGCCTGAAATGACCTTTGAAAATCCATTTAGGGATTTGAATCTCTCCCCTAAACATGGGATTTGATTCTCTGTTTAATTGTTTACCATGATGAGTTTTTAAAAATTGATGCCATAAAAATAGGAGCAGCCATGCTGTTCCTTATGAACTAATGTGTTCTTCACTTCCTGGCAAAATGAAATAATGTTATAAGTAGTCTTTATTTTTTAATAAATGTGGAGAATAATCTTCTCCAATTTGAGGCAATTAGACCTCCTGACAGGGAGTTGCATACATTCGACTTGTAGTTGTGTTATGTGACTAAAAAGAAATGCAAACAATGAAAAGGGTGGGTTGTAAAGAGACTGAGAAATCAATCAGTTTTCCTACCAACATGTAGCAGGATGTTGAGTATGGAACATGAGAAAATTGTAGATTATAGAAACTATAGGAAGCTGTTGGCATATCTATTCCTCTTTTCATTCCCTGCTACTGTAGGATTGTCCATGCTGCATTTTTTTAAGCCATCAATGGTAGAACATGCCTGTGAGCAAATTCACATGATACAATTTTGCAACACTTTAATCCATACAATTCATTAAAAATAAACTATTAAAACTACCACTCAGTGTTGCATTCGTATTTTAAATTCTATTTCTAGATAATGGGGATTGTTCAGTGAAATTACAAACAATCTAGCAGCTATCGTTCTAATTATCACAGTTGTCCATATGTTCATACGCAAAGGGAATTTTTGCAATTTCTTGATCCCATGCTGAGTGCTTCTATTATATTCTTCTCTCCGGATCTGGTTTCATGAAGTGGAAATTACAGGGAAAACCTGTGTGTCTGTCCTTTATGGACAGTGGAGTGGGGAGAAGTTTGTGTCCAGGCTTCATTGTCCTCTTTTTGAAATCTTTTGTTGTAGTTTGTGTTTTCAAGTCCATGTCCCTTGCAACAGGGACACCTTTATAAACAATGTGGTGGATATTTTAGTGCGGGATCGCCTCAGGGAAGTAAGGTGGGCTGCCTGTAGTCCTTTCAAACTGCAGAGCTACAGAGAAACTATCTTCTAGTTGTTCTGTGTACAAAAGCAAGTAGATAAAAAGAACCGGTTTTCTTTCCTCTCTGGAAACACTGGATAGTTTCTGACCCTTAAAGACTAGCATTTTGCTGGTAATAAAATAGAAGAATGCCTCCAACCGTTAGTCTCGATTGGAGTGGGAGGTGGTGGGGGCTAGAAGGGAAAGGAGAGAAATATACTTGAAACAGTGTAATAAAGCTTAATTGTATTAGTTTTGAAAAAGGTTTTTTGATCTTCTCTGTGGATAATTTTATTCCTATAATGGTTGGAAAGATGGAAAATGCAGCACAGAACAATCTTTTTTATTAGCTGTTGCTTTTATATAATTCTGCTTTTATTTGTTGAATACACGCAGACCTTGACATTTATTTATTTATTTTTCCTTCCACTGTGCTAAAGCTTTCCAACTCAGGCTTAGATGTATTTTTATTTATCTGTGTATGTGTGTGTCTATAGTAGAAAAAAGCTGTCAGTAAGGGGATGGTAGGCGAGAGCTCTGAAATAGAATTTTGCTTTCTCTGCTGTTTTAAGAGGGCATGGTCACTTGGAATGTGGTCACTGGTGGTTCAGAGGTGTTTGGCTGTGAGTGAATGAATGTGATGGCTCAGTGTGGAGTTAGCAAGCTGAAATTTCTCCTTCTAAGGATCAGGCTATCAGGAATTCCCTTCTCTCTTCGCCTGCTGTGCCCAGGTTGGTTTTTTCTCCACTTCTGCATGATAACAGAATTCAGCAGTAGGAGACTTAGAGATTTGTTTTTGAAGGATGTTTTGAACTATTGATGTTAAAAACCCAGTACCTTCCCAGTAGGATGCTAAGAGTAATTGTGTTACATACTCCTTACAACATAAGAGCTGCTCAGTGAATCAAACACAGAGACTGTCCTGTTTCTTCTGACAGTGGTCAGTTTGCAAAGGCTTTGAAGGAAGAAGAAAGAAAACCTCACCAAAACAAAGCCACAAATAAAACTTCGGGAGAGCAGCTTTGAGAAGAGTCTTCCTAAATGTTGTCAGTTAGAGGAAGACACATGCCCTGCTGCACAAGAGTTTATTTTCATTCAGTATTTTTATTCACTGAAAGTTGGATTAGTGCCATTGTTGTTCTATGCATCTCAGGCATTTTTCCTGTAGCCCTGTTTAGCTCTGTGCCTCCAACATCGTGTGGCAGTGTGTGCCACAGGTTAACTTACATACTCTACAAATTCTCTGTTATCAGTTTCAAGTATTTTTTTGCATTTAATATCCTTTATGTGAAAGAGATAAAAGAAATTCTCTTCATTATTCATTATCTGTAGACTTCTTTTCCCTCTTTTACCTTCCCAGGAAGCTGAGCAGTCCTTACCTTTTCAGCTTCTGGTTGTGTGAATGATTTTTTCTAGATTTCTCATTCTACTTGTTTGTCTTTTGGCACTTTCCCCGTAGAAGCTCTGTCTTTGAGATGTATTGACCAGAATTGAACTCAGTAGTTCCCTTGAATGCAGCAGATTGTGTGAATACATTATCCTTTTATTTTGTAATCTCTGAAAGAGTACTGTAATCTACTGGACAGAGCACAGAACTGGAAGGAAAAACCTGCTCATTTTCTAATAGCCGTTTCTCTTTTGGGAGTTTGAAACAATTATTTAGTCCATCTATCTCAGTTATTCCATCTATATGATGGAATAGCTTATAATGGGAGGGCAAAGTATTGTGAAACAGTAAAGCTATAAAAATGCTAAAAAGGCTTTGCCTTTAGTTTTACATGAGATGAACTATGGGTGTACCTTATTTCAAACAGATCTTGAGAAACTCAGTTTCTCCAGATGGTCTTATTAAAATTTTCACGGGAAAAGGCATGTATGAAAAAATAATTTCAGTGTTCCAGCTTTTGGGGTTTTCCCTGCATCTTCTATTAAAGCACTGGAAGAAATGAGACAGTGAGTGCAGCAGTTCTGTGTCACACTAAGGTCCATATAGTTCAGTATGCTGGTCCTGACTGTGACTGAAAGTGAATGTCCAGGGATAACTGTAAGAACTGAACTGATGGGAAAAGAGGTTGCAGAGTCTCCTTCACTGGAGGCAGTCAAGGAGCATCTGGACACAATCCTGTGCCGTGTGCTCTGGGATGACCCTGCTTGAACAGGGAGGTGGGACCAGATGACCCACCGTGACCCATTCTGTGATCAAAGCAAGGTTGTGGGGTACTTGCCCCAAATGCTGTGACCATCCTGGCTAGTCATTTTTGGAACTTCTCCTCACATATTTAATCTTCTGAGAGTTGTGAGCCAGGACTGCGTGCACAGCGCTCGGGATGCGAGGGAACCATGAACATGTGTGGCAGCTGTGTCAGAATCACTGTTTGGTTCTCTGTTTCTTTGTAGTGCCTGACACTTGATTTGCACTTCTGACTTGTGTTGAGCGAATGCCACACACTGTTACTACTGGCAGCATTCCGCTGTTCTGAGTGCAGACTTGAATATATACAGTGGGTGTACTGGGATTAAACCAATGCTGGGATTAGTTGGTGGGAATATTCTTCCCACTGCACCCTTCATTGTCAGTTTATCAGGGGTTGTGTGCGTGGGAAGGGATGGTAGGCTTTGTTCTGCCTGCAGTGTGGTGCATGCTTCTTAGAGATTTTTTTTTTTAATCAAATTTTATTGAACAAATTCCTTGCAGAGGATCATTACACTGGTAAAACTCTTCCTCACTTTAACTCTGACAGTTTGTTGTAGTTGTGTGTTTCTGTCTCTTGGGTCGCTTGTATGTTTTTGTTTTGGAGTGCCTGAAATATTTTGGTAATCGGAAAAGCTTAGAGGGAAAAGCTCCTTTGAACTGACTGTTTCTTGTATGACTGTGTGTGATTGCAGGCTTGGAGCTGGTGATACAGACATCCCATTCCACACCTGTGTTTCCAATGTGACTGTCTAATCTCCAATAAGTAATCCAGTAATGAGACCTGACTAATTTGTTATAAGTGGTTAAACTTCTAACTCTGACTTGTTAGAGTAATTTTATATCTCATCCGTGTAATTTGAGTTGTTTCGTTAAACGTGTGTCTTCTCTCACCTGTTTTGCACGAGGTTTTGTACTGTAGTGTTTCTCTGGGTTGAAAGAATGAGAGGTAGACCTAATAATCTATAGGGAGAACCTTAGAAACACTCGATTTGAGAAGCTCAAGATGATGTTTTTTCATGCATTTATTTGTTACTGAGAAGCAGGGAAAGAGATGGAGGGAGCTTGTTGTAAATAGTTAACATATATACTGCTCAGAACTGGGATTTTTATTAGGGATTCTGTGTATGCTTTATCCTGCCTTCTCCAAGTGGCAGAAACATCCTTTGAAAAGTATGGTAAGAAAGAAGTGCAGTCTCTCCTGGAACCCTTCAGATGCCAGGAGATTTCACTTAGCATATTAGCTGTATACCTTCTCCCAAGTAAATATTTTTTTGACTCCTCTTGCTATTTGTCCGCTTGCTGAGTTTATCCTGACAAAAGCTAAGGGCAGTGCTACACTGCAACAAAAACATGGGCAGCTCTTTGGAGTAGTGTAAAACAGCAGAGAAAGGCTGAAGGTAATCTTGGAAGATAAAGTGAAACTCCTTGCTGTAGATGATGCCTCTTCTTTGTTTGGATTTTCTTAAGCTCCGGCTCCCACGTTATCTCTTGTTAGGTGGCTGTGGACTACTGTGAGCAGTGGGTGCATTAATATGCAACGTTTTTCTGCTTGTAGCTTTTCAGAGAAGTAAGTAGCACAAGAGGCATTCATAAGCTGTAGAGTATTTGTGCAAGTGGGAAAGGAATGCATTGAATACATACCTTTTTTATTAATAAGGTTGACTGTACCTTTTTCTCTGCTTGGCTTCACAAATCTTGTAATTTTGTGTGTGGCATTTATCTTGTTTGGTTTGTTTAAATTAATCTCTTTTTACCCTTGTACTTCTCATTTAATTCATGTTTGTAAAGCATTTAGGATGTGTAAAGAATGGAAGGTGAAGTTACTTTTGTTTGTTATTCTTGTTGGCCTTGATCCTTCTTCTTGAAGCTGTCTCCCACTTTGTTGCGCCAAGGTCACCCCTACCTGCAAGTCCACTGTCATTTCTGGTTTATGGCTGGTAACTTGTCGCAATAAAAATTTCTGCAGAGAAAAAGTGGTAGAAGCCTGAAAAAAAAAAACCTTCTAGAACAATACGTTCAGGTTGGATCTTCATCATCAGTTTAAAGCAGACTCTGTGGGACTGCACAAACTGATGTCACCTGGCAAAGGTGGCAGGGGATTTCTGTTGAAGGGGATGAGAAATCCATTCCTTGAGTTGGAATGCCAGGGTTGTCTGTATCCATGAGACCTAGGGATCACTTGCTTACCTTTGAAAAAACAAGCTGTGTTCAGGTGTTACCTTCCACCAAACCCTCTGCCCTCTCAGCGGGAGTTAAAGATTCAGTGCCCTTTGATAAATGAGTTGATATGTCCTGGCAGGTGTCACTGACACCATTTGTTTTCTTCTGTAATGTCTTGGGGCTGTGTGTGAGCTATTGCCATGTGTGTAAGGGCTGCTTTGTTTGCCTCCAGTCACAGTCCTGCCAGCCAGCTTATTGCTCTAGCCAGTGCTGTGGGTACCTGGAGGAAGAACAGCTAGTGTGAAATGAAGTTCTGGTCTCAAAAAATGTGTTTCCTTTTCAGAAGAATTTCTTGTCCCCATCTCCATAATTGAACCTTACAATATTCTTTACAGTTTCTTATCTGATTTGTTGAGTTCTCTATTCATCCCCAGCCCTTCCTGCAAACCCTTCCTCTCACCAACCCACCAATGCTTTCTTTGAACCTACAACATCTATAATCCAAAAAAGCAGTTTGCCTTTCAGGCCAGTAGAGCAGTACAGCAAAGCACTCAGTTCATCAAACTGTTGATTTAATCTTCTGAACACAAGAATGAATCCCAGTGTAGTTTTCTGGAATAGGCTGACAAGATCCATCCTAATCATTCAGATCGCTTCTGGTCGCTCAGGTTGCCTGTCTGCGGCTGTGTGGATGCTGCTCTCAGGTGGCAGTGGCTCTATCAGTCTCCCAGGGCACAGCCTTTGATGCTTAGGGAATGGAAGATCCTGTCCTGTACATGAATTAAATTTCTGAATGGGAACAAACTGAAAAGGGAACAAACCTGAAATCATCATCTGAACATGCGGTTCCAACCTCCCAGCCTCTTCTCCTTTTCAGTTTTTCTCAGGCACTAAATGTCATGCTGGGGGAGGAGGAGGGAGGGCAGCATCCCTGATTTCTGCTTTCTGTGGATATCCGTTAGGGCTGAACAGCATCTAGAGGAGGCTAATACTCCTTGTAGTCTCCCTGTCTGCAGGAAGAGGTTCCTTCCTTGTTGCTGTTGGCCAACACACAAACTGACTTCCAGTACCTTGTGCTCAATTCTCCCATTTAATGGCTTTTTTGCTGAAAGCTTGTGAAGTTTAGTAGTTAATATACCTCAGTACACAGCTTTTAGAGATCAGATAAATTGATTGGTAATTTGATGAACTCAAAGAACATCTATAATAGGGTAACTAAAATGTGTTAGATGTCAGCACAGCCTCTCTGCCTTCTCTGCAGTGTGTACGTTCTCTCTTCAATGTGTGTTGACTGGTGTACAGTACATTACATCAAATTACAAGCAGCCTCTATGCAAACAGCAGCTAAGTGTTTGCTTCCTCTTCAGCCTGCACGATTAGTGCAGAGATGCGTTTGCAGTCTGTGTGCCGAAGGGTGAACTGTCAGAGCCTTACGGTGATTTTGTTTCCCTGGCATTTAGAATACCTTTGCAGAGGGAGAGAATGTTGCTTTTGGGCTGCTTCGTCTTGGAGGAATCCATCCTCAGGCTCGACTTGTGAAATAAATGTGGCAATGTGTGGTTTGAACTTAGTGTCTTAACACTGAATTTAGCAGCTGAATTTAGATAACAATCTGGTATCTGGTCTCATCAGTGTATCACTATGAAGTGACTTGTTAAAGGCAGAACAAAAAGACCTAGAATGTGATCTTGTCTCTTTGTTAGATCTCAACACTGGAGCATTTGTCAAGTCTAGTCCAAAAAGAGCAAAACAAGAAGTTCTTTTGTCTTACTTCTGAGAGCTTTCCCCATTATCTGATATTTCTGATACCCTCCCTCGGCATTTTCTATTCAACGCAATTTTCCCCTAATTTCATTCGTTTTCTCATTGCCTAATAATTTAAATTTCTGATTCCTCCCTCTTTGTGCTGTTTACATGCTTGTTTATAAGCAGGCTTGGTATTTATAAATGTGTGTATGTATATTTATGTAGATAACACTGTTACCAGTAAAACCAGTGCTACTTTTCTAATGGAAAGCAGCACTCACACACACACACACACACCCCTCCAGCTGTGCACACACACACAGTCTGTCTCTCACCTGTTTTTACTGAGGTGCAGTTGTACCTCAACAGCAACTACATCACCCTGCTGCAATAAATACTGGTGCTGCCTGTTATTTCCATGTAATTCACCAACCAGTGTACAATTAATTTCTGGCCCTGTTATTGCAGTATTGGCTATTTTATGAAACTGTAGAGAGTTAGCACAGTGAATTGATTAAATATGTTCCAGACCTTAGGCTGGAGTCTGTGTGTCTGCTGGGATTTCGATGATTGAAGCTTGTGCTTCTCTTGGGATATTCCATATTTAGACTTAGTCTTGGAAATTGGTTCAGGTAGACAAAACTTCCCAGTGTGTGGAATTTGCTTGCATAAGAGCCTGACTTTGGGGAATCTGAAATTTCTATTTCAGCTCACAGTGGTCCTTCCACTTGTGGCAGGAAAAAGGCATTACTATTGTGACTTAAAAATAAAGCCAACACCAGGATTCATTTTGAAAAAGTCCTTAAAATTATGGCTCTGCCCTTATAGAATATGCTGTCATCACGTTAATGGAAAATATGGCTAATAATTACTCTATAAATTGACTCCCCAGAACATCTCAAATTTGTGCTGAATTAAGTAGTCCAAAGATCAGACTTTAAAAAGAAACTACTCCATATTTACAGCGGCTGTACCTTCTGAAGTGTTTAGTAGTTTGCTGTGGGTGTGTTAAATACATGTTTCATGACAGCCTGGGGCCACTTCTCTGAAGGTTTTTTCCCCATCTGCCAGTCATTTTAAAGAAACATAAATAAAAGAGCTACTCCAATTTCTTGAACATATAATGCACGTTCCCCAGAGACCAGGGTGACTCAGAAGTAGCTTGTAAATAACATGTTCAATGTTTTTAAATAGATGTGTACCATCAAGCTCGCAGTGAGGTCTTCAGCCACTGCAAACTTGCTTTGCCTGGCGCAGAATCTGATCCTGCGTTGATGAGGGGTGGGTTTTTGGTTGGTTGGTTTTGGGGTTAATTGGTGGTTTGCCCATACATTCTGCTGCCCCAAGGATGATCCCAGTCGCAGTTTGTCATTAAACGCCTTGGCTCAAATGAAGATTTCCTGGCTCACTCATTTGCATTTTAGCCCCATTGTAAATAAATATGAAATAGTGGCTAAATTTTGTTTTGTTTTTGTTAAAAATAGTAAACATACATCTCATATGCAGTAGAACTATCTGGGAGTCGAGCCCTGACAAGGAGAGGAGGTTGCCCTGGTGGGTGTTCAGCAGTGAAGTGGCCAGCAGGTAAAAGATGTTGCCTTGCACAGGGGACAGCAACAGCGAGGAATGGCCACAGAGCCAGGGCACACCAAGGGGCTGCTGAATCTGTGCCCATCTCCAAGAGGTCACAGAGGAGCAAGAGATGGGAGAAGAAAATGTGGGAGCTGAGATAAAGCTCTAAGCCTCTGGTTTGAGAAGACTTGTAATAAATAGGTTATTTTATGAGAAGAGCTAGCTTTTCTTTTCCTTCCCAATTATTGCATTTCAAGTCTTTTAATAAGAAAACCAGCTTAATTCCTTCTCCTTTCTTCTCCCTCTCCATTCTTCTGAACAGAAGCCAAATTTTTTCTTTCATAATTTCAAGCTGCAAGGTTGCTTTGAGCTTGCATGCCTGGGTCAATTGAGGAGTGCCTGGGTTGTGGATTTTTTTTTTTTTCTCCCTAGAGATGTCTCATGATGTACTGGATGGTACACAGAAATCATCTAATTTTCCCTGACATGCAGCAAGCTTTGAACTGGCTGGACTGTGGTTCTTGATCAGAGAAGACGACTCATATGGGCGTGTAAAAGTGCTGCATTGTGTGCCTGTCTGAGCATGTATATGCATTTTTTAACCTCATTTTTCATATTAGTTTATGTATACCACAGCATTTCCTTTGGCTGTTTAGGGAATTAAATGTAGTATATGAGACCTTTCACCTTTAGGTCATTTGTTGAGATGCAGCTTCCGTTCACAGCAGCAAAAAGCCATTACTGCCTGATGGCTAATCACTCATTCGTTTGGCACTGAGATAACTCTTCCTTCAGTTAGAGACAAGGGTTTGTTGCAGGAAGAACAAAAAAAAGTCTCCCATAATAGTGTCCTAGCTGTCGATTTCTGTGATAGGCACAGGGCGTCCCAGGGAGGAACACAGCATTTGTCCTTGCCGACTGAAAACAGGACAGTGCTGGGTTTTAAGTTTGTGTGTTCATTTGTTCTGTGGAGAGAGGATTTAGCTCCAGGTCTGAAGCGTTTGTGGTGTTTGCTTTTATTCCCTCCAGTTGTTCCCCAGCAAAAGCATAGTTCTGTCCCTTCTTTGTGTTCCTGTTGTCTGAGCTCAAGCTGTCCCCAGTTGAAGGGCTTGAATTTTTTGCTTGGTCTTGTCCAGATATAGGTGAAATACTGACACTTTTTTTTCATGAGCCTGAAAAAAAATATCCACTTATAACAAACCCTGTTTCCCAACCTCTTTTTGTTACAAAGTTTATCAGCTACAGCAACAAACCCCTGATAATTAGGATGCTTACACCAAAATGTTTCTCCTGGAACTTTAGGCCTACCTTTATTTCCTCTTCATTTAGTGCCAAGGTCAAGGTCTGCTATTGCTTGCATGCAGTACTCCTTGCTGTCAGAGACTGTGTTTAGAGATTAAATTCTGAGTAAATTTATCTTGCATCTATGGGTGTGTGGTACACCATGCATGTGACATTCTTCCATTTATGTTCCTGAGAAGCCTTGGCAGCAAGGTGTTGTGAGATTTTTCAGGTTTAATATTAATACATAATTATTCCTATTATTGTTTAGTGGGTTAAAAGTGAGACCTGCCTTGTTGCCTTTCCTCTGCCTGGATTCTGTAATGAAAATACTGTAACTAAGCTGGTGGTGACCGAAAGCTGTGTAAGGCCAAGGGTGATGTCCGGCCCCGGGGTTGTGTCCGGAGTGGTCTCTGCCGGAGTACGGGAATGAAGGAGTTGTGTGGCTGCCCCTGCTCTCTGTGGGTGTTTGATTTTCATGTTAATATTTACGGCTCAGTAGCCCCGCTGTGAAATTGCCTCTCTCCATTGATTGGAGGTCTGTGGTCCTTCTGGGCTTCTCTTTGGAGCTTTCTCTCTTTGCCAGCTGCAGAGGTGTCTCTTCATTGCCTCTTTAGAGGAGGCAAAACAGCTGCATTAAAAAACAGGTGAAAGAGAAGATTGCTAAAAGCAGAGAGAATGAGCCTGTCAAATGATGGAAAGGAAATTGCTTACAAATATTTTCTGATTTCTTTCTTATCCCTTCTGCCATCCTTTCTCCTTTGTCCTCCTTGTGGTTTATTTTTATCTTAGGATAAACATCGTATTTATTTTCTGTTTGCTGTGTGGAGAATTTCAATCTTTTGAATAGCAAAATACATATAAAAAGATACTAGTATTCCTTTCTCTGGAATAACTGATGCCTTGCAGGGAGAGCTAGAGGTTATGTGACAGTGGTATTGTAAAGACAGACCGAAGGAATCTGTTAATCCATTTTCTTTTTCTTGTTATCAATGTTTTGTTTTATATTTTATTTTCCTTTTTAAATAATAATCAATATTTCTTTGTAGAAATAGCTTAATAACTTTTTTTGCCACCTATGAAATACATCGTTGCTTTATAATGTTTGTCCAACAATCCCTAATAAAGGAGAATGACATAAAGTTATCCTTTGTAATACTATTTTTGAGCTGTGGAGCTGGGAACTTTTTACAGGTGTTCATTAACTGAGATTTCTAGCTCACTGGAAGATAAGTGAACATTGTCCCCATTTTAAAAGTGAGACCTTAATGCTTAAGGTTAGTATTTTCTATAATAGCTATTGTCTCTTCACTTTTTGGTTGTCCGGGTATGGTGTATTTCTTCAGATGTGCTGATTACCCATAAGCTGAGCTTGAAGTTTTGAATAATGAGCTCCTGAGCATCTCCAGACAGAGCCACGAGCCAGCAGGCACTTCTGAAAGTGCGGGTTTGTCTGTGTCATTAACTGTGTACAGTGACCTGTGAAGTCCTAGCGGTCTTTTTGGCTGTAATCATTAAATCAGCCTCTCCTACTGGATAAAATGGGAAGAGAGCCTTCAAGCACAGTGAGACAACCTTGGCTGAAAATACAAATATCTTCAGAAAATGCTCTGGGAGTAATAGTAATAAAGAAAAAGTACAGTGGCAAAATAAATTGCTGCTGATACAATTTTTCTTCCTCTCTCAAGTTTGCCTCTAGTATGGCAGTTTTTCTCCCTTCGATAAATAAATGCAAAGATGGGAATCGCTGCCAAAAACTGTCACATTTCTGGAACTTTCAGCCCCTGATTATTCACATTAAGCCTCTCCCCCCCTCACCAGCAGTACAGTATTCTGAATATGTACACCCACCATTCTGTCAGATCTGTGCAGTCTGCGTCTGGTTCATCTTCTGTGTCTTTGATGTGCTCCATAACGTAGGCAAAGAGAGGTCTGATAGTCTCTCTAAAAACCTGACAGTTTGTGTGACAATCTGTCCACGAATCCACAGGCTCCTTGTCAACCAAATGAGCCTTTGAATATCAGAGGTTTCAGAACAGTGCTTGCAGCATTGCATATGCACCAAAGGGAGAGTACAACAGGCTTCCTTGTAACCTGAGAGATGTCTGCATTTTCCTTAATCATTCCAGGGACATCTCATCATTGCTTGTTGGCTGGTTCTCAGCCCTGCACATGTCGGGGTTATTTAGCAAAGCTTGATTTACTGGAAACTGCACATGGAGAATAATTTGTAGTTGGGGGTAGAGGAAAAACCCTGGGAGGGGGTGGAACTTCCAGGCTTTGGCTTACTTCTGTTTTTCAGTGTTTTTTTGTTTGTTTATTATAATGACTCTCTTCCTTGCAGTTCCTTTATCCATACAAGTGTATTGATGTGATGCATTTTCTTCAGTATTCTCCAGTTCACTTGCACATCCTTGGGTTCCTCTATTCTGCCTTCCTCTGGGAACCCAGTATATTGCATTCCTTAGCTACCTGTTCTGTAAAAGGATGGGATCATGAATTTAACCTAACTTTTTTTTTTTTTTTTTTTAAATTGGGACAGGAACTGTTAACTTGGCCAGCTGCTGCAGTTTATAAATGAGGCTTAGGGATATTCTCAGCAGAGAAAGATGGGAGTTTTAGCTGCAATATGACTGTCCGAGGTGGTGGGAGTTTTGTTGGAGGCTCTGTCAAATACCAGCTTTGGCATGACGGCATTAAACCTTAGTTAAAATGTTCCTTCCTTCCTTCCCAAAATAAGCTCCTGTGACAGGCCTGACAGGGGAATGTGCTTTGTATCTTTCTTATTGTATGACAAGTACTTGATGGCTGCCAATTTTGTTTAGTGGAGTTTTTTTCCCTCTTTATTTCCCCTTGAAAGTGCTGGTCAGCCTTGGAGTGAAACTTTCACCTGCATTTCTTGGCACTCTTAATATTCTGGCAATTTCCTTCTTTCTCTCTTCTCCCTTTCCCTTAGCATCGAATCTCTGCATTCCTGTTGCTCTTTCATGGACAATGCCCGGTTGTTTGAGGCAGCATCCTGTGATGTCAGAGTTCATCCTGGTTGTGTGGTGGATCTGCTGGCAGGACCCTGGTACCCCTGCAGGATGAGTTGTGCAGCTGCCCAGCACAGGTGCTGGGATTTGGCAGGCAGTGCTGTGCCCTTAATGCCATGAGCACCACGTTATCTGCACAGGTCAGCCAGTGCGGGACTTCCCTGAAGCAGATGCCGAAAACTCTTGATATTTAATCAATGCCTGGGAAGCCTGTTTACCTGCACTTGTCAGGTATAATTGATTTGGGCATTTACTGCAAATTCCTCACCTTAGCTAAACTTCCAGCTAGAAGGAGAGCAGGGTGGTACTCCCCTACAGCAGTTTTTGCGTTAATCTGGGCCTTTCACGATGCTGTTGCTGTCCTTGTCAGAAAGCCTGAGTTACCTGCTGGCATTTTATGGCCTTTCTCTTTGAAGCTGCTTTTACTTTCCAGAGTTTGTTTAAAGAATTGGCAATCTTTTGTTTGTAGTCTTTCAGAAGGGTGTGCTTTAAAGCAACCTCATATAAACGCAGTGTTTCTTTCTCTTTTCTCCTTCTTCCCCTTTTAATTGCTTCTGTAGTAATAATTTCTTTTTTGCTGGTTGCCTTTCTGACTTGAAGATAACATGAGACTTTTCTGCATGTTTCCAGTGAGGCACTTGAAGCTTTTGGAAGTTCCTGATACCATTTTGCTGTAGGGTACCTGTTTTAATTAGCCTCTTCCCAGGGAGTCTTCATAGAGACAGTCTGACTCTGGTGTGGGATCGCAGTCTGGGTCTGTAAACCCATTTTCACTTGGATGGAGTATCTCGATGTGGGACCCTGGTTCTGGGAAGTCCTGGGATGCATATTTTTATTTGAGTCACTGTGTGCTTTAGGGACTGTAGCTTAATCTTTTTTGTACCTAGTTTGTTATCCACAGGATAAACCCAGCCATGTTCCTTCTCCCCAGCTCTGCCTCCCTCAAGCTTTGTGTAGATAGGTGTTCTGTGGGATTTTATCTTTGAGAAGCTTTCTAGATATGCTACAGAATTAATATTTTGCTTTCAACTCAGGATAATATTGCAGACATGAGAAGATCTGTTCAAAGAGGAATGTACTTCTGCTCCTGACTAGTTTAACTTGCCTGTGTTCTTACTGTGGACACTACTCTCTTTATGCTTTCTCTGAATCTTAATCCAAAATTTATGATCTCACAGCTTATTGCCGAAGGAAAGAATAGAATGACACAAATTCAGTGCTCTCATTTCATTATTGGTCTCAGCGGGAGGAGTGGATGAACCCACACATGAACAGCAAACAACGGAGCTGTGTTCAGAAGTTGGCTTTGGCTGAAAAAAATCTTTTTTTCCGTATCAGCAAGCTGTTTGTAGTTCCTTGCATCTTTTCTCTGTTACCATTTGAGAAAAAAAGCATATGAATTTTCAAAAAAGCAGTTTAACCCTTCTGTGCTCTGGTGATGTGCTCTATCGGCATGTTTCTCTTCCTTGTTAATTGGCTTTTAGTTGTATGTGCACTTAATGGGAAGGAGGAAATGTGAATGATCTCCTTGAGCTGACTGCTGGCTAATACCAGCAAATGGGCTGAGCAGGACCTCCAGAGGAGCGAGCTCAGGAGGTGAAGAGATTGTTCCTTGCAGCATATTCTGAAATTCCCAAACTCCCTGTTTTGGACCAAAGCTGATAGCAGTGATTGATTGTGTGGATTGACTTTAACACATCTGTAGGGTCATCCAGTGAACAGATTGGTTCAGCTCATCTGCCTCTGTACCTGTGGGAGGGATGCAGGTGCATGGGGTAATTTTTTAAATCTGTTAGGAGCCATTTGCATGAGACTTCAGAGTGGTGAGAATGAACAGCCTGATCTACAGTGCGTGTGAACCAGTGGCCCGGTGAGGTGTGGGGAACCTGGGTGTACCTTTGCTTCCCTAAGGCACTGCTGGGAGCAAAGGTGGCTCCCAAAGCTGGCACTGACTGATGTTTCTCTGTAGCTTCTCGGAGTTCCTCATGGCAGCAGCTGCATCCAGGGCATGTGTGTGTTGTCTGTCCCCAAGAGTGTGCAGGCAGGCCACAGTTGTGCTGCTTCTCAGGATGGTGTGAGGTCTTATGTCTGGTTTCAGAAGCAGCTGGAAGGACGAATTTGAATGTCTCCCAGCTGACAATTGATTTGTAAGAAGTAATCTTTGCTTTCCTTACCTGTTTCTCTCACAAATTTGCGGAGCCCTTGTGGGGCACACCATGTATTGCCCCACTCACAACACTGCCTCTTGTCCTCTTTTGAGTTTGAGAGGGGCTTGCAAATGGCATTTTGCTGGAAGCTGGTGAGCGTGGATGTCAGGAGAACGGATTGAAGCAACACGTCTGTCAGGTGCGAGGCAGATTGTACCATCTAATCCCCCGGCTGTCGTCTGCAGCATTTGTCAAGGCCTCCACTGCCCTGCTCCATTTCATCAGAGCTATCACTGGCATTCATCTAGGCTGGCAGCATTTCAACAGCTGTTAATCCTCTTTGTATCTCTAAACACTGTGACCACTGACAAGCTTCTATACTCTGAGGTGTCAAAATACCTCAAGATAGCTGTGGTGATGGTGGTTGGGTTTGTTGGTTTTAAATCAAGACACCTTCCGATCTACTGACCCCGACTGAACCTGATGAAGAAATCTTTGTCCCAGTGTCAGGTTTTTAATGCTGCAGCTTGATGTTCACAAATAATTTCACCTAAAATCTGATTAATTTCTAGTTCCTCGTGCTTGTTTTGCTCGGTTTTCTGTTTTACATGTTACCACAAGTAGCACGTTTCACTGAAGTTGTAAGGAATGTGGTTTAATGTCAGTGTGAGAATAGCTGGCAGGGTTTCTCTTTATGCTTCAATTACTTTCCCTCCTGAAATAACCCTGAGAACTCAGTCTTCTGCTATAATGTTTTCTTACTTTATTTGCTATATGTTCTGGAAAGGGCCTGGGCAGTGTAGTGAGGTGTAGTAGTGTGAGTGTTGGAGTTTCTCTGTATGTTTGCAGCCAACGAGGAATGCTGAATTAAAATTACTCCAAATTTAGCTCTAAGTTTTAAAATTGATTCCCTTTGGAAGGGAATTTTTAGCACAAGGGTGTTTTGGAAGAGTGGAGAGCAAGGGTATAGCAGCAAATCTGTTGTAGAAAAACAGCAGGGTAAAGTGGTTCTGTTGCACTTTAGGCTCTGGTTATGTATTTTTGCAACTTCTTAGTGTTTTTATTATTTGCTACGAACCATCATTTAATAGCAGGAAAAAATCTTTCAAACTAACATTTTTTTGCTTAGTTTGTTTGTCCTCTCTGGAGAGCTCTCTTCCCATGTGACAAAGCTCTGATGTTCTGAAGTTGGCTCCCCTAAGGCTCAGCTTTATTGAGAGAAGTGAAACATTTTACGTGGTTCATTCATTCTTTCTGTGTCTTTTGTTATTTGAGCCCTTACGGTGTCCTTTGGTGATGTTTTTAAACTTTTTTCTGCAACTAAGACTGCCAGGAGCTGTATTTAATAATAGTTGAGGTCTTATGTTCAACTTTTTCTTTGTGAGCTGCCATTTTATCTCAAGCATCAAATCTTGTGAAAGTAAATTAAAAGCAGCGTTCATGGCTTGTAATTTTGTGTGGAATGTTCTCTCTTTTACTGTACCACTGAATATTGTTTTTATGAAGATAAAGGACTTCACTGAGACTACAGGCAGCTCAGACTGTTTCAAGTGCAAATACCACACCTTGATCCTGCTGAACAGCCCTTGTGTGGAGGCGACCCTGCTGAAGTTGAGGGAAGTGCTCAGGTTGTTCCTGGCTTAGCTCCTTGTTTGCAGCCATATTATAAAGCCCTGGAATGTTCTAGGCCACTGGAATGTTCTCTCCTGCCATAGCGTGGTGGGTAAACTGCTGAAAATGAAGCAGATCTTGTTTCTGAAGTAGTATAGACGAGAATATTTGGAAAATTATTCTCTGTTAGTAGAAGCCCCAGATCACAGAACCTGTTGTGACTGTGCCCATGCTGAAAGGCCCTTCTCTTGTCCATTTTGCCCATTTTTTGCTCATTTAATGTTCAGGACAAAAGGGAATGTGACTTTCCCAAGCTTGGAAAGGGTCTAAAGGCCAGGGAAAATGTATTTGAAAAGTCTGCTTGTTGAACAAACTCAGATTTAAATGGTAGTCCCGTTTTTATTACTTGGGGAAGCATTTAAAGGTACTGATTTATAGCATTAGAAATATTGTTTCATTGGGTTTTAGGGGTTTTCAAGGGTAGAAGTCTGAACCAACAGCAAGAGGCCCAGTTGGATCACATGCAAAGATGTTTCCTTTTCATTTTTAAAACTCAGCAGCTTTATGTGCAGATTGAAGGTGTTCTGTTCCCCTCCTCAATCTTTGCATGGTGCCATGTGCCTGGTGGTTCCTTTGAGGCCAAGTCTTTCCTCCTTTCCCTCACTGAGATTCTTGCCTCTCTGTTCAGGCTTTCGCTTGCCTGCTTTTAGCAGCTTCAGAATCCGGAACTAAAGCCCAGGTTCCTTTCCCAGCTATTTTTGTTCATGTCGGTAGTCGATGTTGTTGAAGGTGAGCCTGACTGAAGTGCTGGGCAGTTGAACTCCCTCTAATAAACTGGGTAAGGTTGTGCCACAACCACTTTAATCAACAGTACATCCAGCAAATGATTCTGTTTGCTATCTTTCCGTTCTTTAGGTGGGTTACATGCAACCTCATGCTGGGTCTCACGTACAACATATTTGTTCCTGTTTTCCTCTCCTGCTGCTGTTTCACTGCAGAGTGCTGCAGGCTAATAGTATCTGATGGGGCTACTTCTTATTGCCTGAAAAATGTTTAATTTTGCTACCTTGCTTTCTCTTTTTCCCAGTTTCTCTCATTTTGATCTCTCAGATCCAGTCCCTTTGAGAAATCAGACAGTATGAAATATGAAAATTGCTTGGTTAGTAATTGGGGAAATGGTGAGACCTCTGAAGCCCAATGGAGATAACGCTTACATCTACTTATTCATATTATTTAATTTTTAATGGCAAATTTAATTAATGAAGCACAGGTCTTGAAGTTTCATGTGTGAATAAGTAACAGCAGGGAGCTGTAAGTCATGAGGTCTGTTTACAGGCCAGAGAAAAAGGCACCATTAAAAGCTGAACTTTTCAATATAGGAAGGAGAAAAATGGATTTATTAGCATTGAAGTTTGACCACTCTGTAACAAGTAAGTAAACAAAAACATTAATGATAATTTGCTGGTAAAATGCATTTTGAAGTGTTTAGTCCTTCATGATTTCTCAGATTAAATCTGTCTCCTAGGTCAAAGTTTGAAAAAGCAAAATCTGTTCTGTGGGGTTTTTTGGTATGTAACATAAATTCAGGCACCAGAGATAAAACGCTTAAATGTAGCACCTTGAAGCCCAGGCTCTGAAAACCTTTATAAACCTTCCAATTAGCTGAGCTTCACACAACTTCAGAGATACAGGCAGCTGTTATCCCTCATTTGCAGATGGAAAATGGTGACTTGCCCAAGATTGCACAAGTGGCAGAACCACTAATAGAACTTGAGTTATATCTGTCCTTTCCTTTTTCCAACCACTGAACAGTATGTATCAGCTCATCATGCGCAGGACCACAGCTGCATTTATGGGAAAATAAATGAAGAAGGGCAAGAATAGTATTCTATATAAAATGGCCAAATTTGGGGAGAGACGAGATAGCAGCTCAAACCGGCCCTAAATGAGTAGCTGTCCTCATAGCTTTCAATACCATTTTGTCACTTTTTCTGATTGATTATTGCATATTTTCTGCTTGTGCCTTTTCAGAGTAAGAGCCTTGCAGATGAGCTTTGAGCGAGGCAGTTGCCAATGGAGTCTAGTGGCTTTGCCTAAAGCTGCTATATCAGCGGTTTAGTGACATAAGACCTTGTAGTGCAGTCGCTGGGGGAGTGCAGCCATTCCTTCCTGCTGATTGTGCCTGGGAGGCTCCCCAGTGCAGCCAGAGGAGGAATTCATCCTCCACGTTTAGCGGCTGAGCAGTTGTGAGTGAAAACTCTTTCTGGGCAAGTTCAGGAGAATTTAATGCAAACCTCTTAAGCCCTGCAGCAAGACACTCAAGACTCTGTTTGGCAGTGCCTTAACTGATATCTGATATGCCTCCCTATGTTGTTAAAAGGGAAACAGGCTGCATAATTTTCTTTTAAAGAATAAGTAACATAAGTAGAAGCACTGAAATGTAAAATGGATTTTCCAGTGCTAGCAGCCAATTTTGATACTTGCATGTCAGTAACTTCCAAGATCCTTCACAGCAATTAATGAAAGAAGAGAACAAAACACGACCAAACTCGAAATAACTCGGTGCTGGAAACACCTTGTTTTTGTGGTTACATGGAATAATCAAAGCTCATGGTTGGTTGGTAGCGACCTTTTCCCCCCTTTCCCTTCACAAAGGTGAAGCTTGGAATGAAGGATGTGTTATGGCCTTGATGCGTTTTGCTGAAAATAAAATCGACTCGTAAGCATTTCTGCTGTTCTTTGAACTGAATATTCTGTTTGTTGTTGGAAATTGTTATTAATTATAGAAGATGACTTTGTGACAAGATAAGATCTGAGACGCCTTTAATTTTTAGAGCTGAGCATTCTATTCTTTGTTTCAGAATGCAGAGATCTACAAGCTGACATCCGAGCAGTACCAGGAGGCAGCCACCAAGGCAGAGGAGCGGATAAAGTAAGGAGACATTTTTGTTCTTTTCAGCAGTTCTGGTTGCATTTCATAGCATTTTATGTGTAACTACTGGATGTTCCTGTAAACAGAGTGTGAAGTTACCTCCTGTCAGGTACTGAGGGGGCTGAGGAGGTGTAAGCTGGCATCCTCTCTTTCTGTGCCAAAGAGTTTAGTTTAAAGTTGATAGATCTTGCAAGGAAGGATGAGGGAGAAGAGAGGGACTTAAAAAATTAGTATTAAATATAAATATTTACTAGAGTTTTCAAAATAATAATGGAACATGTTTAATCTGTTCCAACTTTGACCCAGTGTATTTAACCTACACACTGCAGCATTGGGCTGGTGCATGGGAGTAGGAAGAATGGCATCACTTCTAAAGTTTTCATGGTCCAGGGAAAAAAAATGTAAACAGTCTAAATCTCATCCCTGTTAATTTCAAATTAGAGTTGTAATTTTCACGAATGCTTTCTTAGAATGGGTGCAACGATTTTTCTGGTCTTTTTAATTGGCCTTAGCACAATAAGTGGACTTTTAATGTTGTCTTTTTACCATGAGCATATATAGTGTCTAAATTATATTTGTATTTGCCAGTAGTGTTATATAACTTATTGTTCCACATGCACTAACAGCTGCCCAAGAAAAAATATTTTCTGTAATTCTTTAATATTAATGAGGCTAAAGCAATTACACTGTCAAGAGCAGCACTTGGATCTCAGTTGGGTAAACAGTTGGCCAACATGCAATAAACTGGAGTAGCAGCATATGTAGTCCAATTGGGTCCAATCCAGACTCTACAATACTTAATTGCATAAATAGATAATATAGTAGTGATGAATATGTTAGTGGGGTGTGCAGTATATTGTGCTGTCTTTATTTAAAATTATGTTTGACTGCCAAAGCGTCACATAACCTGTTTTAATTTCACATTTTTGTTTGGACAGTCAAGCAATAAGTTGCTAAAGAAGCCAAAATAAGGCAGCTAACACATTGCTTGCATTTCCATACTGTTTTCCATAGCAGAATTGTAAATTCTCTTTTAAAATAAAATTTTAAAAATTCATAGGACATAACGTTCTGATAGTCTTTGATCAATTGAATCTTTTCTTGGGTTTGCTTCTGCAAATGTGTGATCAGTTGTTGTGAACTTGTGTAGTGGTGATTTATCCTTGTGACTTGGTGAAGGAAGCAACCGAGACCTGGGATTATGTTCTTCACTTCCTATTGCAGACTGTAACTACCCTATTTTTTATGGTAGTCTGAAGGTTGGTTCCTGATGTTTCTGTTTCCTTTGGTCTGTTCTATTTCTTGTGGAGATGAAGACTGGTAATGTAGGAAGCTCAGGAATGCAGCCATTTCTTACAAAGGTTGGTGCCAGAGACCAGCACAAATGCTAATGAATTCTTTCTTTCAAGATTCAGAGAGTGATGAATGCTTATGGTCTCCTAAGGGTTTCTTCCCCTTTTCTTTGAGCCTTTATCATCTAACAGTCCCTGGCTTCTGGCCTTATTGTACAGTGCTCTTCTATTTGATGGCAATATGAATTTGAGCCATTATAAAGGAACAGATTCCTTGGGCCGTCTTCTTTGCAGCAAAAAGAGACAACTCCCCTAATATGAATTTTCTGTGAAAAGATAAAATGGCTGGGGGTGTCTTGAAAAAGGACAAGATGAATGGCACGAGTGAAACTGAGGATGAAGGTGAACATCATGCATTCTATTTCTTTACGGTAGAAATTGCCAGCAGTAGCTAGGATTGCACTGACCTGACCATTGGCATTCATGATCTGGGACTGATAATGCCTGTTGGTAATTGTACATGTAGGAAGAATCATTGCTTTCCCCCATGAGCCTGCAGTGTGTCTCTTCCAGCAGCATGCAGTGACCCTTTTCAGATCATTGCTTTGTGTGCAACACGCTGTACAAACACTCCTGAAGAGTTCATGTACCTCACACCTGGGTCGTGATACGGCTGGGACAGAGTCAGGGAAAGGTTCCTTCCTACTCTGGCATCCATGCTCAATTGGTAGGACTTGAAGTCTGTTTGTTGTGAGGTTCTCTTATTAGGTGTCCTACATTCAAGTCTTTCTACAGCCTGTTTATGGTAATAACTTACAAGATCCTGTGACTTCAGTGGAAAGAAGAGTTTGCTCATCTTGTTTCACACTTTCATATTAGACATACAAGCACAGTAGGTGCTAAGATAGGTTAGACTGATTTATGCAGATCTAGTACTTGGGTTCTCAGGAATAAACTGACACTCCTGCAAAATTATGTGAAATGGAATATAGCCAAAGTATGAATGAAGTACAGGTCTGCCTGCTTCCAGTGCTGGACTATGATGTCTCCTTAAGGAAAGGAAACCAGGAGTGGCACTTCTCCATCTGCAGAGTCCATATCCTTCAACATAGCATCTCTTCCTTAGCTTCTACTATCCCTGTTACACTGTGAAGACCTGCCCCTGGCACTTGTGCCTTGTGAGAGCAATCTACCCTGTATCTGTTCTCTTCTGCCACTGTGTATCGGCAGAGCTGATGGAGGAAAAGGGAGATAGGGCTGGGGCTGTCTCCACAGTAAGTACTCTGTTTTTCAGAGTCCGTGTCAAAGCAAAGAGAAGAAATATCTGAAACAAAACCCCAGTGTTTTCTTGGCATTTAATGACTTTTGTAATTCTTCTGTCAACACTTACAGCTCTGCACAAGTGATCAAGTGTTCCACGGCCTGTTTGCTCTCCTTAGTGATTGTCAAGCATTGCAGGATTTAGGAATACTGTACACCTTTCCACCAGTGACCCTTCACAGCATGCCTATGAGGCAGGCGAGTAAACCTTCCTATCTCCCTCTGTATAAAAACAGAAGTGAAGTACTTAGTGCTGAGCTTTGTATTAAATCCCTGACACAGTCATTAGCTCTTGGTTTCCACTTCAAGGCTTGAGGCCTGCATGGCCTGACTTGTGCAGTGGACTTTGTTCCTCATCTCTTCACCTGAAGCTAGCCTGCTCCTGTCTCCACATACCTCCTATCAGAGTGTCTCCTTCTCCTTTGTTATGGGCTCTGTCCAACCTGTTTTATTTCCTCCCAGGAAAAAGATCCTAGCAACAAGATACCACTGAGCACAGCTTTCAGCACCTTAAGCAACTTGCCCTTGTTGCTTGCATGCTGTGGTGAATTGGACAGTTGCCACGGACATATTGTCTCAACTATATTGTTATAATTGGTGCATTATTATTTTTCTCTTTTGTTAATCAACAGAATTAAAGTCAGGGGACCTAGAACTCCCCCCCCGCTTCTTTCCCTGTTTAGCACACTGTGCACATCAGTAACCACCCACAAAGGAAGCAGCGTGTAAATAAAATGCCAGTGCTCCCCACCCTTCCCTTCGTTCCACATCCTTTTCTCAGTGTTCACAGAGCCATGACTCAGACTGGGTTTAGAGAAGACAACTTGCTAATCCCCTCCCTGCTGCAGAGAATAAAATGGCATTTCATTCCGAGCTCTATTAATGCACTCGCTCCAGGGATAAAGCAGCACTCCCAAAAGGCAGTGGCCAAGTTTTTTTTTCTCTTGCGTTGTCTTTGTCTTCTTTTGAGTGTTACATTTAGATTAGCTTCTGAGGATTAAATGTTATTACAGTCCCTGAATCTGTTAAAGGGAAGGAAAAAAACATCAGTAAAGAGGTTATGGCTTAGTGCAACACTCCAGGTTTATCCTCAGAATGCTGGTTTGGTTTTTTTTTGTTTGGTTTTTTGTTGGGTTTTTTTTTAGTGGTTTATTTTCTTTTGTGAAAGTTGTCTTATCACTTTTTATTTATTTATTTATTTTTGTAGTTGTTAATTTTGGATGCAAGAATTGGCCTGGGTAGGGGTGTGACTCTAAAAGGTAAAGCTGCAGGAGTCGGGTGAGGGGATTAGGAAGCTGTTAAAAGATAAAATTGTTCTGAAGCTGAGTTCCCCTCTGAGATCTCCCTATAGTTTTCAGAACTGTTTCTGAAGCTGCTTGCTGATGACTCTGTTGCTTTTCATGTTGTGCTGAGAGGACTGCCTAGGCTTTGTGCTGTTATCAAGGAGTGCATAAAGAATGTCAGTATCTTATCCTGGTGGAGATCAGCCTTGAATCCAAGGCAGCTTTCCAACGGAGAAACTTCCAAAGAGATTTACTCCATATGGGACTTACTATGTAAGAGTTTAATTTAATGGTCCTAAGATCTTTAAACTTAATGGACATAAGTATTTAAGGCGATTATGTTAGAGAAACCAGCAAGTAGTAAGTGTCCTCCTGGCTGAACGTGGAGTAGAAGACCACACTGACTCAGTGAGGGTAGGGGAAGAAAGTTCATGGATGGATTGACTGCTGGGAACAGGGAATTTATGGCTTACTTTTGGTACTCATGGAAATGAAGGTTTTATTGAATTGCACAAGATTTTATGAGGCTAATGGCCCCTCAATTAGAATGGCAAGATTAACTAGAACCTAGAGAAACTACCTTTTTTGTTTGTTTATGTAGATCTGGAAAGTTTATAAAACAGGTATGTGGTGATACTTGAGTTTGTTAATCTTGAAGTCTACTATGAGGCCTTGGGTATTTCAACAGAGGGCTGTGCCCAGGAGACAAGGTCTGAAACAGTTATTACATGGACAGTTGTGAAGCCAAAGGAGAAGGGTAAAGACATCATAGTTTTCAAACAAAATTGCTTTGGGATTTCTCCTATCGTTAGATTAGTTAAATTATTAATTTGGTGTTGAAATTAAGAGCCTCTCCAATAGTGATTTAAGAATTTTCAGGAATAAGAGATTGATTATTGCTGGAAGCTCATCCATAGGCTTACCTCAACAGTGCTTTTGTGCCCTGCAATGATGATACCTTCACCAAAATGATTTGACTCTATCTCAGTCCTGTTCTTCCCTTGGCACTTGGTTTATGCTAGTTTTTCCTTCTCAGTCTGCATTGAGTCTGTTTCAAATCTTTAAATAGAGATGGGTTATTAGTCAAAGCTTTTCTGTTTCTCACTTTTATAAAGTTGCTCTTAGTAGGAAATTGAAATATTTTCTAAGAGATTATAATGCATGAGTTTCCTCAAAGTTATTTCAAAAGAGGGTAAAAGTATATGGGTGAATTTTGACTTTGTGTCATTTTACATGGTGTGCATTTTACTGAAAGAAAAAGTTTCTGATCATTTTCAGTTCTGCTTTGCAAAGTTTTTCACTCATTACCTTAGCATGTAAACATTTTCCTAATGAATTCTGGAAGGCCTATTGTTAAGCAACTATTTGTACCAGTGCTTTGATTTCCTAGCAACATATATTCCGCTACTGCTTTAGGAATATGGTATGTGGAGATATATGTGTTGAATATGTGCAGTGGATTTCCATAAATTTTCCAGTTGGGCCAGATTATTCTTTTTTGAACCAAATTTTAAATCTTGAAAATTTATTCTATTGTGTACTTCATCCAAGCCATTGAATCTTCTTTCCAAAGTTCAATTCTTGGGGATTACTAAGATGCTGCTTCTAAATAAGATTTTTATTTTGCCCAGTTAGTAAAATGATGTTTCAATCTAATGTTCACAGTATTGTGTTTCCCCTCATGCGTGATGAGAGATGACTGATAAATTAGTCCAGTGAACTGAGATTGCAGTTCTGTTAGCGCTGAATAACTGGTGTCTCTTCAAAATTGCAGGAGCGTTTCTTTGCCGGTACGTTGGTAGAACTTGGGCATTTATAAAATAAGATCTGAATAGCAAGGGCTGGAATAGCAAAGGAGGAGGTGCCAAAGACTCCATGTAGTCTGTTAGGGATGTTTCTGTTGCTATTGATTTTTACATGGAAAGCACTTGTTTTCTGTAGTAATGTTGCCTTTATAAAGCCCTTAGATCAAGGTTTGTTGGCAGGCCAAATCCAGATTGTTTTCGAAAGCATGGATATTTGTGCAGCTGTTAAAACAAACCTCAGCCATACTTTGTGCATCAGAGGACATGAAATATTTCAGTTCACAGCTCTTTATCATGGAGAATACAGTGAAAATAAAAGCAGATCTCTGCCCTCACATTGGGAATTGCATATTCCGTTGTGTACTATGGTGAAAGCAATGTTTCTCCAGGTTTCGTAGTATTTTATTGTGTTTTTACAAATAATGGCAGACCCACACTAAAATCCAGAACTTTTTGTGCCTTTGGTCTTCCCCTCTCCTTGGCTTGAGTTGGGAAAGGTATCGTGAATATTAATTAATGACCCAGCTTAGCCTATTCCTGCTGTCTTTTTCTGCCTCTGTCTTCAACGTGTGTGTGCTGTAGTGTGCTGGTACTAATGGCATGGGGTTGATTTGTAAAGGACTGAGGTTAAAGTTGTCTGGGGAAGCTTTCCCAAAAGAGTGGTGAATTAAAGATGTCAGAAGCAGTAATGCCTGAGAAACCACTTGTTACCAGCGAATTAATGACTTGTTTGCTAATTAGCAGCCTAAGGCAAAGTTGAGGTAACATTCTAGCAATCTGGTCATTAATTCAGTTGAAACTGATTTCAAGGGCAGTGTTGCTATTTTGAACAGTAATTGTATTCCTGATTCTGGATTATACATGCTGTGTCCTTACCGTTGAATCAGAGTCTCCTCCTGGAGTGATGGAGGGATGGTAGAACACACCAAAAGCAAGTACCGGGGGGGGGGAAATTTGAGGAAATAGTTTGTTATGTAGGTCAGAGCTTCTATATTTTTGTCTTCTAAGGAAATAAGAACTGTGGTAGGACTGCTGTGGACAACTTGCATCATGGTGATTCATCTGCACAGAGGAAGTTGGTGATGTTTAATGCTGAACTGATGAGCAATTGAAGTCCTTTTCTCCCTTATAGAAGAGAAAAACCATCTCTGCCATCAAATCAGGCTTCAATGACTTTATTTTACTATTTATTTATTTGGTGTGATTTTGATCATTCATGAAGTTACTCTGACAAAATGGGTTTCCAGGCTATGGGATACTCAGCCTATTGTGAGAGAACCCTGCTGGGTTTGGTTCTTTCTATACTTGTATTTTTCTTGTTAGTCCTGGCAGTGTCTCTTGCTTGCATGTCTGGGACATATACATACCATACCAACTACAATTCAAACTAATTTGACCCAAAAAACTACATTTGGAAGGCAGGAGCACTTGTTCAGGGATGAATATTGTTTCCTTGCAGAGAACTGCTCAGTGTTTTGCTGACTGCAGGAGTCACGAGCAGCACACTGGAGCAGCCTCGGTAGGCACAGGCTTGCTTCACCTGAGATGTTTCATGTGCTCTTCTCCAGACTTAGAACCATGTTGTCTAAATTGTTTTCTATAAGGAGTTTCTTGATTTTCTGAGGACTTCTTGAACAAAAACAAACAAAAAAGCCCAACCTCCCCCAAAAACCGGACTTATAAGACTTTTTGTGTATGTTTGCTTTGAAAGCCCCATTATTCATGTTCTCTGAGGGATGAGTAGCTGCTTGATGGTGATCTTTGCTGAGTCAGTGCTCAGAATTGCACACCTTGGTAAAAGGGGGCACTTTGGTTTTGAAGATTAGAGAATGTGGGGAGAAGCAAGGGGATTTTTTTAATAAGGTGAATGTTTGGCTTCAGATCCCACCTGAACTTTAACACCGGCAGCTTCAATCTCCTCTCTAAATTTGTTTTGGCATCCTTAGCAGGATATGCCAGTCTGTCAGTGCAGAATATACTAATGGACTGATATTTTTGTCCATCACTGGTAGCCCTTTGTGTAGTGTGAAGTAAACTGTAGGAACCTAGTGCAGTGCTCAGTGGCATTTTGGAAAAGTAACCGCTGTTCAAATGAGTAGTTAGGGTTTTCTTTTAAAAAAGAACATTTCATTTGCGGTGTGACATTACTGTAAGATCATTTCACATAGGAGAAATTTACTGAACCTGCTGTCCCTCGTGTCTTCTGGTTATATGAAATCAGCATATCACATCTTCAGTTACTTTCTTTAGAAAACTGGAAACTTTTTGGGAAGGTATTTAATAGACCAACAGTTCCCTGACTAACTCCCAGACATTATAGCACTGTCACAACCCATATATTCTTTGGGCTTGTGCTGCATATCTTCTACAGACTGCATGCCTTCCCTTCCTGACCTGAGATCTTAACCAGTTTTCAGATGATGTTTTTTATCTGAAGAAAGAAAATCCCTATTCGGGTCACTTGTTGGGCTGTGTGTTGTTTTCAGATTCAGTTATTGCTTCCTATATTGCTTTTCTGCCTTGTGGGAGCTGAGCCAGCTTCCTTTCTGATTCAGAGAACTCCTTCCAGCAACAAGATTCTGACTCATTCCTGCTTGGCTTCCAGAGACCGTTTTGCTGCTAACTTTAGGCTCTTCATCTTTGCTAGTCAACTTTTAGTAGCTTGGCATCTTTGGGAAAAAAATGGTGCATGGCTTTGTGGGCAGGAGATCCGGTTCTGTTAACTTCTGTATCTCTTGGCAAGCGAAGGAAGAGGCAGTAGTTTTCCTTTCATCTTCTAAACTGGCAGTTTCTCATAGCTCAGTATTCTACCATCATAATCAGTAAAGAATTTACATCCAAATGTACATTGGAATTATCCACTTGTGGAGAAAAGTCTCTCATTCTAAACCACTTGCCATCTGCCATGCAGAATGCTAATAGGGGTGATTAGTTATTGCATTTGCAGGTTCAGTAGGGTAAGGATCATTTAATTTTATACGGTTTAGTACAGTTTTTTGCATATTGCTACCCTTCTGCTCCCCCGGAGACCCACAGCCCACCACCACAACCCCAGTGCCTGCAGCTTATGGGATCTAAGGAAGCCACTTAAATTTGGTTGAAACTGCACTTGGCAAAACACAATGAAGTCTAAGTCAAAGTCTTTCAGGATGACCTACTGGTCAAATGGGAAATGACCACTTATGTGTGAGGATAAACCGTGTAGGAGGACAGGGGAGTTTGTGATACACTGGAGTAAGATGGAGAGCTGGAACCGGCATTGCATGGGTCACACAATCTCTTTGCATCAATTTCATGACTGAAATGAAGAAGTTGTTGTTGATTTCCAAAATCGGAGGTTGTTACAGAAAACTGCTAGATTTTAGTTACTTTTGACATCAATCTGTATGTTTTAGAGTTTGGGGTGGGTTTTGTTTGGTTTGGTTGGGTTTGGTGGTTTGGTTTGTTTGTTTGTTTAGATTTTTGTTGTTGTTTTGTGAATGAAATGTGGTTTGGGCAGGCTGTTTCTACTGAATGCAATACAGTGACACAGCAAGTGGCTGACACTTGAGACTTGGACTTTTGTGGTAACTTTTGTTCTCAGTGATAGAATCTAATAACTTACACAGAGGAAGATTTCAGAACAGCTTCTGCGTATCTGTGATCGGAAGGAAAGGAGGTGTCTGTCCTGGGAAAGGCAGGAGTGCAATGAGTGCATGAACTCCAGTGGGGAATTGGTGGCAGTTTCAAACAAGCTGTCAAAACAGGAATTGAGATTGGGAAGTACTTGAGTGACAAATTTTGTAGGTTCACAGAGTCACCCAGAAACTCACAGTACTTTAAAATATTCGTTCATTAGGCACTCTATGAACAAGGTATGGAAAAATAGAATCGGGTGACCTGTTATTGAAATGCAGCTGTCAAGGGAGAGAAAGCGAAAGGGAAAATACTGCAGGTGTGCAGAAGTGTGCTGCTGACAGTGTGACAAGGCATATGAGAAGGATTTAGACAGGAATACAATGGCTTTAGCTGAAATTTGGAGGTAGCACCCCTGTTCTTGTGAAAATTGTCACGAGGTTTCACTTTTTCTTTTAGTCTGTCCCTTCTTGCTCTAAACAGTACGTTACTTCTGCAAGCCTTCTATTCCACCTGGATCAGTGGCAAAGCCTGATGAGCAGTGTTTTAAATGCTAGAGGCTGATCAGAAATACTTCCTTACTTATCACATTACTTTTGCCTCATGAGACATGCAGTTTGTTTACACTGTGCTAGGTTATGTAGCTTAAACATTACTGATTTTTTAGTAGACATTTGGATAATCTGTTAAGCTTCTTCCATCTCTTATTTCCCTTGCCAAACACCTGCAACACAACTCTTACCTCTTCCATTCAAACCACGTTATCAAGCTGCCATGCAGGATCGGGGAATCCCATAGCTTGTAGTGAGGGCACAGTGTTTGCTTTGTGGTAATGCAGCATGCTGCAGCCTATGCTGAAAGTTAACTTGCCTGGCTGTTTGTTCTGTGCTGATGAGTTTGTTATATGTGAATGAAATGCTTCAATTGTGTTTAATTTTCTGCTGTAAATGTCAAGGATGCATTAATGAGAGAGAGTGAAACCTTTCTATGTGCTGTGTATTGCATCTGTCTGGAGTTATTTTTCTGACATGTTAGAGAAGTCATCAGAGCCAACTGCTACCCAAGGGAGGATGCAGTTTTACAGGTCAGTTAACCACCTATTGGGTTTTATGTATGTACAGTGCAGCCTGGCAGCACACCCCATTTATGTGACCAAAGCATCACTGAGCTTAGTCTGAAATGTGTGTAATGGACCCTGGATGTATAAACATACTAACCAACTAGACGATGTGTCTGATTCCTTCCCAACATGCAGAAACTGCTGCTGTGTGCCCTGAGATTTACTGGCCATGCTGCCTGTGCATCTCATTGCTGATGTCTGGGGCTGTCTGTGCTGTAGTGACAGTGGTGACTAATGTGGTTTGCTCAAGTTGGTTCAGACACTGGTCTTAGTCAAATAATGCAGCAGAAAGCAGCTAAGGCAGTCACTGGATTTTGTAGCGCACAAGAAATTCCAGGTTGCTGCCCCGTTTAGGTTGCTGCTTGCAGCTGTGTGCTGGACACAGCTACTCTTAAGTTGGCTTATACGAGGGACTCTGCGTGTCTTTGTTTATCATTTTCTGACCAGAGATGTCAAAGTGTCTGGGTTTAGATACCATCAGCCTCTGTCTTGAGTTTTTTGTTCAGCTTGAATGGTTTCCCGGAGTAAAATGTAAAAAAAAGATCTTGCTCTTAACTCCATCTGGAATTGTTGTTCCCAGTAAAGCCAAGTGATGGTGTGTTACTCACTGTGGAGTTACTGATTTTGCACTAGTCTAAAGGGCTGCCAAGTCCTAAAGCATTAAAGTTGCACCTGTGCTTGGGTAGTCTGATCTTTCGGCTGGGTGGAAAGACCAGCAAATATGTAGACCTCTTCCAGCTTTCCCTTGCTTTCCAGTACCGAGTCCATAATTCTTTCAAAAAGGGAACCTGTCAGCAGCACGTAAGTAGTAGCCACTGTGCTGTGTTTGAAACCTTCTGTCTCTGGGTCTGTATCCTGATGATAGAGCCTTAATCACTTTTTGCAGTGAGTTTGGCTGTTTGTCTTTGGCAATTGTGTTGCTTCTCGATTAATTGATGGACATTTAGACCAGCACTTTTCTTACTAGTGCAGTGCTTATGATAGAAATTCTCAAAGAACCTTGCTTTAACCTCCCAGACACTTTGTACTTCTTCATGGGGTTTATATCCATGTAGGAATGAATTTGCCAAGACAAATGAATGCAGTTATTGACTGAAGCAGCCATTACCTGCTGCTATTGAACAGTTAGGAGAGGGTTAAGAAGAAAACCTCTTCTGAGCCACTAGATTGGCCCTGACTAAGATGAATGTCTAATTCACTCCCAGCGTCCTTACTGCTGCCAGTAATAAAAAGCTTGCTTCACATATTCACCCCACTGCAGACGTTTCTCTTAAATTAAATATCAAGAGAACATATAATAGCACGATTCCACGCCAAGCCAATATTATCAGATTGATGTCAGCAGTGATAATAGAAGAAGGATAAGTTGATGAGATTTCATTTATTAAATAAAGTAAAGGGAATATGCGGTGATAGAAAGGGTTTGGTAACTCTTGGTGTCAAAATGCAGCAAGATTGTGCTCATTCTGTCTTACCTCAAGGGATAGCAGAGAGAAGGATGCCCTTTGTTTCATTTTAAGAAAACCTCTCCCTTCTTTTCCAAACAAAGACCTGATTTAAATCCCTCCATGGGAGGGGGAGAGGAAGTTCTGAAATTATGGATTTCATGTGTATGTAGCCTTCCTGCCCGTTGCATAGTGGCAAGGCAAAGGTTTCTTTCTTCTCTATGATAGGGAAGGCACTGCTAATGAGTTTTATTTCTAAATTCATCTTTTCCTTTTTCTGACCTGTCATCCTTTCTCCCTTCCTCCTCCTTTAAATAGATGAGAGTGTGTGTTATTGGTTTAATCTTTCATAATCTGTATGTCTTGCATTTTTTTTCTTTCCAAGGTATTGTCAGAGCTTGTCTTCCATACTTCCATCTGCAGATATTGTGCTATCGCTTCCCAGCCCAGCCTTTCTCTCTGGCCTTTTTCCTAGCTGCTGTAAATGAGCCTCTTACACCTGTTTTGATAAGAGTTGTAGCAGTTGCAACATATTTTATTTTAGACAGAGGCCAATTGCCTACCTCATTTGATGGTGACATATTATGCTTAAAACTGTGACCCACTTTAGGAGAAAGGTCAAAGCATACAAATCTTTGGTTAATTGTGTATACAAACCTCATCCCTTCTCTACCATTTTCCTTCCCTCTCATGTGAGAAATAATGGTAAAAACCCTCAAACGATGACACATCAGGAGCAGTGTGGTCGGGTGTCCAGAAGATGAATTTTCCTAAAGATTAGTTAGTGCCAAGAGGCTTGATCTGGGCTGAGGGTGAAGGCAGATAGTTGATGAAAGTCCACCTCCTTTGGAACTCAACCCACAATGTCATTGCACTCTACAGATGTGTTTGTAGTTGGATGCTGCTGGTTTAATTCCTTTTTGTCTCGGGTATGTACGAGGAAAGCCAGACACCTGTAAGGAGCAGCTGTTGTATGTGTGTAGGGCTGCAGTTCCCCCTGTGTGGAAATGTTGCAACCTGAAGCTGAGACTTAATGTGAGCAGGAGAGGGGCATCCCCTTGATTCAGACTGGGCAGGCGCTGTGATTGCTGTGCAGGAAGGAAAGCATCTCAGGCAATTGTTCACCAGAGCACTTCAGAGACCTCTTTCCAGTCCACATGGGTACCAGAACTAATCTAGTGGATGTGGATAACTTGTGTACTCCCAGACTCCACAGTAACTTGTATTGATAATTACCTAAACCGACTTTGCAATTTGTTGATTAGCATCTCTAAATCTGTTTTGAGAAGCTGGTGGAATTGATGCATAACCACAGCTTGAGGTTTTATTTTGAAGAAATAAAGGAGAATAATCTTGTTATGATTTTAGGTACACAGTACCAAATAAATCCTCCCTGTGTTGTGGGAAGTGGTATGTAGGAATGCTTATTTAGACACTTGCTGGGCAATGCATACCGGCCTGTGCTGATTGATCCCCTGCCTCTGGTAGGCTTTAGGTAACAATACTCACTCTTGTGGCTTCTTGCTCACCACTGTGTGGCTTTTAAATAGCCCTGTGGGCTGAGCACCAAGGGGTCTGCTAAGGAAGAGGGCCACAGACTTTGAGGGCCTGTGTGAGCCCACAGGTGGGTCCTGTAGGCAGTGAAGATTGCTGCCATAGGAATGACAGTGATCTAAAGCAAAGCGCAATTCCTGTAGCTCTCCCTGCTGACAGTGACAACCTCAGTCATATTTCTAAATATTTCTGAGATATTCGTACCATGTTGTTCAGTTCAGATGAATACGAACTGGTTTGTGGTATGCTGTACCTTTTAACTCTTCCAGGTTTCTATATGAAAATTACAAAATGCCCTTCAGTTTAACGTCACTGAGTTTAAAAAACCTCATTTTAAAAGTCTTAACTTTTTCAGTGAATTGAGGGATTTGGTGGTATTTCCTGACCTGGTATTGTTTGGTATCATTTCCACAGTCTCACTGATTTGATTAGAGTGATATTAAAGTTACTGACAAAGCAAAATGCCAACGTTATGAGTTTCTGAAGCTCTGTCTGGGTTCTTTTCCATCCCAAAATTTGAACATTTTTTTTTTAGAATATGGATTTTCGAGGCTTTAAAGGTGATTTGCTATATGACATAGAAATTAGAAATGAGCACTAGCCTTTAGAGACTGTGCATGGAATAAGTTTCTTCTAAAAGCTGTAAGATTAGTGAAGAGGTGGAAAAAGAAGTCTGTATAGTATCTTTGGTGGTTTCTGATCCAAATCTCAGTGTTCTAGAGTGTGGCTGTCATACTGATAAATTCCTACTCTGTCCATATATGTTGGCAGTAAGACCGAGGACTGAAGAAGTATTAATTAGAGTATACCTAAGCCAAATTATTTTGAGAGTGTACCCAGGTTGATGACATGGAAAAGACAAAATTGTTGTTCATTTGGTCCTTCACTTCTTTCCTGAGCACCTTACACATATGTGCATGATTTGAGAACTCATATCTGAGCTCTCCAAAAGCTTTTAGAAGATCTTGGTTTAAGATTTCCTGTTTCTTAGAAATCTCTTCCACCTGAGAGACTGTGACGTGGCCAGGGACAGGTCATGTTTTCTCTCTCTCTGCCTTGCTATGAAGCCCTTTTGCTGAATGAGTGCCTGTTGTTACTGTGGAAATGAATACATCATAGCATGGCATTAATGCCTGCCTGTAGCATCAAGTGCTTTGGAAGGAAGAGGTGTGTTTGATATTTGGGCACAGATCTCTAAGCATATTGGGACAGGAAATGCAAGGAATTAAATGGATTTATGGTTTAGGAGATGCCATCTGAGGATTGCTACACCTAAGCATATGTTCTCTTATTCTCTGGTAAAACATACCATGGCCGTGGTGCTGCGAATTCCTGCAGTTTGTGTCTGCCTGTCTGTGCAGCTGATGTCACTGTCGTTACTGTGTTTGTGCCTTTGTTGCTGGGATTGTTTTACAACGACCTTCCCCTTTATTGGTACTGTTGCTGATGATGTGCCATATGTACACATGCACATTAGAGTAAAAGAACATCATCCTTAATTGTTCTTGGGTAGCTGTCAATGCCATTTACAGAGTATGAGTACTAATTGCTGCAGAAATACAAAGAAACAGATATCTGGTCTTGCTATTATTCTGGTTTTTTTTTTCTAGTCACTAGGAGAATTGCAGTGCTTCCAACCATGCTGGATTTCTTGTAATGTTTAAATAGATGAGAATTCAATAGATTGAGGTGGCTTATTCAACAAGTCTGTTGAGTTCCTTGTCAGACTGTTACAGATCTAGTGCAGGCCCAGCCAGGATTCTTGAGTTCTGTCAAAGATTTCCAGTGTGAATTGGGAAAATCATTGAAACTCTTGGACTAGGAGATTTTTTTCCTCCTGACTGCAGAGGAGAGATGATGTTTTACATAAGGGTAAAACAACCTTCCACACCAGCCAGGAAATATCAAGTTCCTTCTTTCTGCTAAGTACCCTGGATTTTTCTGTGGACGTTGAAAAGCTTTAGTAGAGGGATTTTTCAGCTTTCTGCAGCATTCTGTGAGAACTGCGTGTCTCTCACAAAAACTATGCAAAAAGCTGAAAAATCCTTCTACTAAAGCTTTTCAGTGTCCACATTTTTCAACTGAAAGACACTGTTGATCATTTGACCCACTTTGATGGTTGCTGCTCCCGCCAATTTCTCTATTAGGACTACATGACTTCAGCATAAAATTAGTATGTGTGTTACTGGCAAAGTGGTAGTAAGTGGTTAAAAACTCCTCTTCACACATTGTTCTCTGCTTGTTTTCCCTGCAGGAGGAGGAACACTGATCCTATCTGTGCAAACCTGCAGTCTGAAATTCTGAAGTGCTACCGAGAAAACAAACGTGAAGCGCTCAAATGCTCGGAGCTGGCGAAGGAATATCAGCGCTGTGTTAGTGCAGCTCAGAAGGTAACAAAAGCTTCTGTGTTGTACTGGCTAGCTTTGCTGTCTTGTTTTGCATGGTGTTTTCTTCCGAGAAGTGTTTTTGAGATCTGTGGTATCAGTTAGTCAAATTGCAGTCTTCACAGGAGACAAATCTTCCTTGAGATCCATTTTCCCACATTCACTCCACATTTCCCAGTCACACTGTGGTGTGTCCCGCCTTCATTCCCATCAGTGGGTCTTGTTGTACTGAGCTGCCACCACAACAGTAGAACCAGTGCTCGCAGGTTTCAAAGTCAGTCAATGATTTGCCCTAGTTTTGCCTTCTTGGATGTTGTATACTGTAGACAGTGGGTAAATCCTTTTTGGCAATGTCTGCAACATTTCCAACAGGCTCTAAACATCCTCCTGTTATGGCGCTTTGCAGTTGTAGGTCTTGCTTCTTTTCATTGCTGCATGGGGAAAGGTTCTGTACTGGACAAAGCTGCTGTCTGTTAAGAAAATTGCACACTCCTAAAAACTATTCATCTTGTGTAGGAGGCCAGGAAGCCTTATGGCTCTTCCTTCTGAGATGCAGAGTCCCAGTAGGTTCTGTTGATGCCTTAGGACAGTGGCTGCTCAGTACCTTGGAAGAATTTCTGGCTATTGAAACAAGTGAAGGGGAAAAGAAAATGAAGTATTTGGACATTACAACTAGGGTATGGTCCTGAGCCATGTGAGAATTCAGTGGGTCAGGTGTCCCTCAAGGGCAGGCTTTTCTGTTTTGGTGTTTTTTTTTTTTTTTTTTTTTTGACAGTGGAAAAATCAGAGACGCTGGATAAATAATGCAGTTGGAAAGGTTTTTTTATTCCTCAACAGACTGATGNTTTTTTTTTTTTTTTTGACAGTAGAAAAATCTCCAAAAGGTGCTGAGAATATAGTAAAGTGGAGCTGGGGGAAAGGATGGTAATACAAAATTGAGACTTCTCTCATGGGATTACTAAAGCACAGGGTGGGGGAGAGGTGGATATTCCATGGAAGCAGTCTTTCTCTGCATTAGCATTGTGAGGGGAAGCTGTATGCCTGATTTAAGTATAACATGAAACAAGCTGCCAGCCGGCTCCCAGAAGAAGCCCGACAGAAGGAGATGGGAAAATTGTCAGGATATATTAGACCAAATGTTGTTGCTAGTCCTAGTGGAATTTTTTTCCTTCCTGTTTACAAAGAAGGTCTTTGTATGTCTGTAAATCAGCAAGGTTAAAGCTGCCAGGGAAAGGGCTTTTCTCTGATATCTCTGAAGTCCCCAGCTCCCAAAACGTGTGGTTTCTTTTTCTTCCTCAGCTTTAAAGTAAAGTGGGGCCTGTGCTGCTGCTGCACAGTCCGTGTCCCCGGTTGCTGTGTGCAGAGCATTGGTGCATCTATTACTAGCCTCTGTTACCCTCCTTGCCTCCTCTAAATCAGGCTTGTAGCCTTTTCAGTGGAGTATATCTTTAGCAAATGCGTTTACCAGTACATCTTTATTGCATGCAGTGCAGGCAGAATGTGATTACCAAAGAAGACAGATTGCATTAAACTTCAGCATATTTGCAAGCTGCGGCTCCAACCCGCCCGAGGAAGGGACTGGGATGCTGCCAGCCCTGAGCCCCAGCCCAACATTATTAAAGAGTAAATTGGAAGTTAAATGAATGGTAACAGCAGAGGGCAGTGAAAGATCCTAATAACTTGGATCTTTTTTGGATTTGGTGGAGGTTTTGGTGAGTTTTCTTTATAAACCAAAAACTGAAGGTTGTTTGGTTGTCTTCATTCCAAGAGTCTTCAATGAACTTCAGATTTTTTTTCCCCACTGTTATTAGAAACTATCTGGAAGGAGAAGTGCATAGGACATTAATTTGTTGTGGATGATGACAATGTGGCAGAAAATCTTGCTGTGTTTTGAGAGGGGACTTGAGAGACTATGGAATAGGTAACTAACACCTTGCAGCTAGAGATAGGCACTAGAGAGTTCTGCAAGTACAAATTCAGATAAAACTTTTGTAAGGCAGTATGTCTTCTGTAGTTTTCTTTTGTCCCAGGACAGCTCAAGCCCTGACAATTTGCCTCACTCCTCTTACTGACTTTGCTGACTCCTGAGATACATGTAACAATCACAAGCTGTTGTTTTATCATGTAGGATTAAAACTCCCTCCTCCCTTCCCCTTTTAAAGCTGTTATTTTTCTTTAAGTTTAAATTAGCATCTTATACCAAATGGCTTTGTCTCACGCATTCCTCATTCAGGAAATTCAGGTTGGAGGAATGTGGAAAAGAAAGGCCAGACTCTCTTGATTTCTTGGGTATTTTTTACCTTTTTTTTTTTGAACACAATTTTTTTTCCAGTGCAGGAGGAAATGTAATCAGAGCTGGGTGTGTGACTTCAGCTCACTTGCATGCTGGTGATTTGTTCTTCTGCTTTTTACTGAAGATTTTATAAGGCTTGGTGAATATTCTTTAATGAAGCATCTGGTTCTCTGCAAGTTCCTTTTGATGGCTGGTAAAAATTTCTCCAGGGCATGGTATACATTAGACTCGGAGAAAGCAAGCTCTAGATTTCTAGACTGAAAATTACAGCTTACAGTGGATGAGAATAATTCTTTGCATCTTCCCCCTTACTGTGTTTGTTTAAGACTGTTCCTTTGGACGCCCATTTCCCTTTCCCTGTTGTTGTGCACATCTTTGAGCCAGGAGGTGAGATACACCCTCAGTTATTTCTGCCCCATGGACAAATATATCACATAATCATTCCATGAGTTTTAAAATTTGTTTTCTACTGGTTTCCTGTAAAGCCCCTCTTCTTGGAACAGGTTACTTTATTGTGGTGCATGGTAGAGATACAGCTATTGTTACCTGTTTTGTGTATTTCCTGGCTGTTGGGCCATCTCTTATAGTCAACAGAGAGAAATAGGCACATGTAGAGCATGATGCATCTGATTCTAAAAAGTAATTTGAAACAGGCCAGCTGAATTGCCAGCCAGAGATGAGTATTTCCCTCTGCCTCTTGGGAGGCGCATCCAGAGCACAGACTACAAAGTTGGTGCCTGTTCTGGGATGCTCATGGTTATGGGAGTAGGATCCTGCTCTGGTTGTCTGCCTTTGTAGCCAGTATGCTTTCAACTTGCCCTGCCTAACTTGCTCATGAGCTTTTCCGTTTATACCATCCTGAATGTTGAATTTTGGCCACGTCACTGTTGACTCACTGCAGCAGTGTCAGCCTCTTTAGGCGCTGGGTTCCTTGCTGCATCCCATGCTTTGCTTATGTGGAAGTTCTCTGACTTTAGAGGGTGTCACTGTGATAGCTCCTGTTTAATTTAGGAGTGTTTTATCTTTTCTGGTGGTCTGTTTCCATGGCTCTGCAGAACTTGAGCTACAGCATAAAAATCACTGGCTTTAAATCTAATAAAAGCTGGGATAATGGGACAGCTGTAGGAGGGGCAGTTCCTGTTGTGTCTTTCAAAATTGCCTGTAGTTTATTGACCGCAAGTTTCACCAAGAACTACTGCTGCCGTTAGATAATGAGAATTGAAAATTGCTGCTGCTGTTTCCCCAAGGTTTTATCTTGTGCCGGTGAGAAGGGGGTGTGGAAGGAAAAGGAGAGTGGGCAGTGGAAATCTGCGTAATTTCTTAGTTTGGGTCCAGATGGAAAGGGAAAACGATTTTGTTTTAAAAAGTCTGAGTCCTATTAGTGAATTGCTTCCCTCCCCCATGCAAATATGCACTCACATGCAAGCTTTTTCAGAGTGTTTGTGACCCATTCTGCTGCCCTTGCGTTCTGTTCACACCAACAGGCAAATCTGAACTGACCGCAAATTTTAGTTGGTTACTTTGTTATGTAATTGATGGGTATACCAGGGAATCTCCAACCGGCTGCCACTTGGAAAATGAGGCCTCTGGTGACCATATATTGATGTGATTTGAGATTTCAAACAGAACCTGCTTCCTGCAGCTGTGTGCAGAAAAATGTCTGTTAGTGAAGAGCATGTATCCCTTCTTTTCAGGGCTTTGAGGCACCTGTCTCCAGGTGCCTGTCTTTCACGGAAGGACCAAGATGAAAATTTTGTGCTCTAGCTCCTGGCCAAGCCAAGCTATCAGGAGCTGTGTACTCAGACATGTGTATTCTCTTGTCAGTAGGAGCTGTATACATTGAGCTAGGAGCCATTCATAATCCTGCACTCTTTCTCCCTATTCTGTGTCCCTCTTCTCACAAATCTGCTATTCATAGCAGACAAAGGTAAACCTACTTCTCTCAAGGCTTTAGGGCTTGTCTGCGTGAGGAAATTACAATGCAATAAACTGGTGAGTGAGTTTGTATATGAACGTTCAGGGTTTGTAATGAAAGTGCAGGGAAAATTCACACACATTTGCTGTGAGTCACTGTGCTGTGTGCAAACAAGCCCTTGCTAAATACTGATTGACTGAATTCCAGTGAAGGGAGACTTTTAACATAACCTTGAGTCATCTGTATTCTGCTTTGCCCTTGACTATAATAAAAAGGAATGTGGTCAAGTTATTGCATTTACATTTCCAAGTGATCTCTCTGAAAGCCCAGTTCCCTTTTGGCACACAAAGCAAAGCATTACAACTCTGCTGGAAGTTTGTCTCTAATCTGTGGGCAGGGACTTAAACTGCTGAGAGAATGCTGCAGGTATTTCTGCAGTGTCTCATCCTGATGGAGCAGTTTTGCTCAAGCACTCTGGATCCTGCTGAAGCGTGGCCTGCTGAGAGCTTTCATTTCTGCAACCTGGGTCTCTCTCTGCGTAAGAGAAACAACTTTGGGATGAGTTGGATGCCATGGGCTGCACTGCAGGTGTCTGATCATTCTGGATCATCAGGCTCTTGCTAAAGTGTTCTTTCCATTCTGATAGATTGCAGGTTACTTTATAGATAGGTTGTGTACTTACCGGGCTAGAGAGGAGCAGTCAGTGTGTGTGGCTGGAGAAAGAAAGTTTGGCCCAGGTACAGCAAGGTTTGTATCTGTACCTGAGAAATGGCAGGATTTCTCTTCCCCCTGGGGTTCTGCAGAGGTAGATCTTAGCTGTTGAAGCCTCATTGAGGAGATCTATCACATGATGTGCGGCTTGAAATACAGTATATCTAACTTGGAAGGCTTTAGGGTTGTTTGAGCTTTCTGGAATTCAGGTTTGTAGTTTCAGATAAATCTGTGTGTTTCCTGTCTGGAGGATGCTGTTCCCAGCCATCCTCAGCCAGGTATATGCCTGTCCTTCCTACCTTTTGTCAGTCTGTCCTCTCTCAAAGCAAGCATATCTGTAAAGGGTTTGTCTTGTCTTCTCTATAAAGGAAATTATGGAAATTATCTTTTTTTTTTTTTAATCTGTCTCTCTTCAAACCTTTATTTGTGGAAATGCTGTGGTGATAACACTATCAGAGGAGTTTATGACTCAATAAATGGCCCCCGCAAGGGAGTCAGGGGAGAGCTGCAAGCTGCAGGCAGCTGCTGTTTGTTTAGTCGTAAACACAGAGGAGCAGTGGATTAACTGTACCCAGGCATACCCTGACCTGGTATTTGCAAAGGTGAAGAGGATCCATATTTTGCTTCTAATTATGAAGGATGGAAACAGTTATTGTTTTGATTTTCAAGGCAGCAGTTGTAGGTTCTGGCGCATCTTGGGTCTATACATAACACTTCATATCCTCAAGAGTTCACTGGTGGATAAACTAAAAATATAGAGCTGCCTGAAAGGACATAAACCTCCATCTTAATATATGAGGCATGTTCCAGAGTAAATGCTGGCCTCCTTAAAATGGAAATGTCTGCTGCCTGTACCTGGTGTTTATGAAACTGGAGGCATAAGTTCTTTATTTACTCTATGTCTCAGCACTTCATGAAGCTCTGATGTTCCCCACAGCCTGGTGTGTTGTGAGCGCTTATTAACCCACATGAACAAATTCCTCTCTCTGTCTGCTTTTTGTAGTCCCTGTAAAGCCCAAACCTCCTGAAGTTTATAATTTTTGAAGAAAATGAGCAGAAATAAGTTTAAAACTTGCTTCGCTGTTCTTCCGGGCTCCTCTTTCAGTGATACTTAGTCCATATTCTGCATCATCTTTACCTCTCAAGTTCTTGTATCCATTGCCTGATCTGGAAGGAGGACTTCTGAGTGCATTTCTCTTCTCGTAAACAGTCTGTTGTCTAACAGTTCAGTGCCCAGGCTCTGTGCATTTATTTTTTGTTTCCTGGTTTTTGTTTGTTAGGGGGTTTTGACATTGTTACAGTGAAGCATAATTGCTTTTGAGTCTAATTTCTCGCTTGATGGTTCTGATTTCAGATATACTTACAGGTAAAGTTAATCTAAATTTGTATGTTTTACAGATGATTTTGAAAGCAACTTCTGTAAAAGAAGGAGAGAAGTCAGTATGCCATTACAATTTCTGAAGTTGAATTATTTGGCATTTTGTTACTTCTAAAATGTGGTCTTGCTGAGTTCTTGTTTTAAAACCTAGTTTGCCTGAAAGTGTTTAAAAACAGTCAAAAAATTTTTACAATAAAATACTATAAGAGTTAGCTGGTCAGGAATGAGACATCTTAGCTGACCTGATGCTCTAATGTGGTCTTTGAGTGGATGTATCTGAAAAGTCTCATTAGACTTTGGTATCAAAATTTCATTCTTTGTATTCTCTCTCTTTCTTTTCCAAAGCTCTTTCTCTTTAGGCTTAAATTAGTGGGACTACACGGATCAAACATTTCTTTAGTTCTGTGCTCGCTCTATGGTGTGTTAGGCAACATTTTCCTGAGAACTGTAGCCTGTATTCAGTCAGGCTTATCTAGTAAGGAAAATAGTTGCTTGGGGGTGAGAGAGTGTTGTGATACATCTGGCTGTTTCAATGCCAGATTCTTTCACAAAAGATTTGTAGCACTGTTGGCAAGTGGGAAGTGGAAATTCTTACTCAGATTAATTCCAGGAGACTGATGACCAAGCAGTCTTGGACAGAAAGAAGTTTATTTCCAATTTTTAAACTATGTGTTTTGCTGCTGAAGTTAGATTGAAACAGATCCACAAAAATTGCTGTTGATAGCAACTGCTGGTTAGAAGCACAAGGTCAGTGGTCAAGTGCTTTCAGGCTCCTAGGAAGTTCCAAAGTAGCCCTGACTTCCATAACTTCCATTCTGATGTTAGATCCATTCTCTGACAACTTGACTATAACTTGAGAAATTTTATCAGTGATGCCAAAGCCTTCATGACAAAATGGGAAAACCAAAGATTTGTTAAGCTCCTTGTTGGTGATAGCACAGGATGGTTTCCTGCTGTGTGCAGTTTGCAGTCTCCACACACCATCCATCAGGTACTTTTGTTGCAGGTTTTAGGGATGAATGCCTTCAGGACTAGTGGGATTTAAAGCCTTCACCACTCAGCTGAATGTGTCTGTGCAGGCAACATGTGCAGGGGTTATTGTGGTAGCAGTGGTCCCAGTCCAGTGGAAGAGTTGCTCCCAAGCAAGCAAGACTGCTGTAACTAGCCCTTCTTTGGAAGTTAGTGAATGACAGATGAGCCCTCCTGTTAGTGGGAAGCCAATCCTTTTCTCATCAGAACTTTGGTGTACTGGGGGAGAAGGTTTGCAGAAGTTGTCCTGATGCTGCTTGCTAGTGTTCTCTCCACAGAGCCTCCTTGTCCAAGGCTATGGAGCATTCATCTGTTAGAAAATCCAAACTTAGAGGGAAGGTTTCCTTCTGCATCATGCCTGCAGTAATTGTTTGTGATTTTCACCCCTCTGTGACACTGTCTGTCTGCTCAACAGGCCTCCTTGTCTGGAGAAATTTCCTGACATACTTGTGATGCTTCCAGAACAATTTAAATCTTTCAGTCCTAGCTAGACCTTTGCAAGACAATTGAAAAAATCCTTCTGGACACGAGTGCTTCAAATACAGGAACAAGACATGTTGAAGACAATGTGTTACAGTGATCTGAATACAGTGTTAAAGTTAGCTCTGCTGCTGATACTTCCATCTCTGGCAAGAAACATTCTTTTGGTTAGAACCTCTTTTTTTTTGGTTAGAGGCCTTTATTGAGGGCCTTTGAGAGTTGGAGGAAGGCTCTTGAAGACCTCTGCAATCACAGAAGCTGTCCAGAAAGACAACACTTGTTATAATTAAAGTTTGTTACCTTCGTAATGCGAGGGAAGCAGGAAGAGAAGCCTTGAGTTAGGATGGTGCTTCAATCTGATGTACCTTGTTTCTGAAGCTGGAGAAGTGCTGCTCTACTGTGTTGAGCCTGAGTGTGCATGCACAAATGCAGACAAAATTATTTTGACAGTGTGTTCGCTCTTTGTCCCTGCTGAATGCCTGTTTGTCCTGTATAAATGGATTTCAGGATCAGCCAACCTCCAGCTCCGAATTAGTCTAATAAGGCATGGTAGGTAGGGTTTAAAGGTTATTTTGCAAGCAGCTGTCTTCCTGCATATATTAGGGGGAATGATTTTTTTAAATAACAGTATTGAAAAGCTGTTGATTTAACTTTTAAAATACCTGTGTGGTATAAAATTTTAGTCTTCTGCCTCTGTCCTTCAAGCACTCTGCTTGCCCTCTGCCTGCTCATCTCTGTCATTTCCGATTACCTCTGCCCATCTGCCTCTGCATTCTCTCCCCTTAGGTTTATCAGCCCATGTTTGCTGCCCACAAGGACTTGGCTTATGTTTCTAAGGAGCTCATCTGTTGGGTTGCTTCTCTGAGCTGAGGAACAGAAAGCTCAGGGTTCCTTGGTTCGGGCTGTTAATAATGCACTATTATACTGTTCTTTTATTGGGGGACTGGGAGCTCTCAACAATCACCACTACATTGGCAGCTTTATTGTGTCCCAGCAGGTACTTAGTTCCCTTCTCAGGATGAATTTAACATTGGTGAAAGAAGATTACAATTTTAATTTTTTTTTTTTTTAACTCATGAACTGATTGAATCATGCACAGTGATTATTCCAGTTTCCTCTCTGTGGACTGTGCACTTTAGTCCTGACCCGATACAAGTGTTTCGTATGAAAATGGAGGATGTTTTTATTCATTTCCTTGTTCCCTGGATTCCTCTTTGAGTTTGCTGATGAGGGTGATTTGAAATGTTCTAATGACTTGTGAAGTGTGGACACTGTCTTAAAAACTGGAGGGAGCACCCACATATCCAGGCCATGCAAGCCTTTGGCAGGTGGCAGTGTCCTTCTGCCATGTGTGAGATGGTACCTTCCCATTACAGTTACTTGTACATGTACAGACTCCTGGGTCTTCAAACGTTCTTTCTGCTTGTTTGAAGTTTTGTTCATAATATATATCCTCAGGAAATCAGATAATTGGACAGAAAGCAAGCTTAAAATTTAGGGAGATGATAGCAGCTGCAACATTTTTCTTCTTGCATTCAGACCAAACTGCTGTGAAACTTTTACATTTATCTTACTTTCTGAAGGATATTTCCTACTCATGACTTGCAGTTGTTCTGAGTTTATTCTGTTTTTAGTACCATGCAGTGCCCTGACACAGCTACTTAAGCAGTTCAATTTTTGTCTAGGACACATCTTTCTTGTTTAGATGTTATATTAACAGCACCTCTTTTCTGTTCTTGAAGTTTTTTTCTCTGTAGCTCTCTCCTGACTATTGTGGAAATAGGAGAGTGATACAGAACTGAACTGGTTTGTGGGTTCTCTCTGGCTGCCTGTAAGGGCTCAGACAAGCAGTGCCCAGGTATGTGAGAGGTCCCTGCTCAGCTGCTGTTTAAAAAATACTCTTACTTACTTATGAGAGTCTTTTTGCTGATAGGACTGTAAACCTTGCAGTTTAGGGTAGTATATTGGCATAAGATTAAAAAAAAAACCCAAAGTTTCTAAATATCAAAGAATTGAGATTTTTGTCTTCCATATGAGGCAGTAGGGCAAGTAGTACACTGTGTTTCAGTTATCTACTCGATAGCTTTATGAAATAAATTCTTTGACAGAATAGGAGAGTTTCTGGTTATAGATACGATATGGAGACCTGCTGATCTCTCCAAAAGATTTGAAAAGGAGACTGAGTTACTGTTTGTTTGTCCCATCTCAATACCATCTTAATTACATGTCTGAGAACTTCTGCTGATTGCTTTTTGTGGGTGGAAGAAGGGAGGAGAAATGTATCTTTATTTTGAGGCACTGCCTGCAGCTAAACACAGTGTACTGGGAAGTTATATGGATACTTCTAATGATCCTCTGGGTTCTCTGACTCTGTCTCTTCATGGATTCAGGTGTGCACCAGTTGGTGACTTTGAACACAAGAGTTTCCCTCAGGCCATATCAGCAGGAACCATTGAAAACTTTTGTCTTCGGTAGTGCTAAATGTGGCTACTTAGGATCACCATTGTTTAACAAGCTCTGTAGTATTTCTAGGATGTTGTCAGTACTGTTCAACTTTCTGTGGCACATCAAGGTTGTATTTCATCTTTTAGTACCAAGCCTAAGTGCGTTCAGGAGTATTCTGAGGCTCAGGAAATCTTCTCAAATGTTGTAAAAGTAGACAGCCACTGAAAAATGTATTGGATGCTATGATCCAGATAGGAGTGTTCCTTGCTGTGTGTACCTTGAGCTGACATGATGGAGGCACTGTGGTAGAGTTGGAGTGTACTAGAGAAATTTTTGTGGAGAGCTTGTATGTCACCAGTGATCGCTGTATTGTTCTGCAAAAGCCAACCTTAAAGCTCCTAAAGCTTGTATAGACTACAGATTGACCTCTGGAGCAGAAGCAGGTTCATTGCTGAAGGTAGACTGGGTAAAATGTTCTGATTCATTCCCCTCTTCCCAGTCTTTAGCAAATGTCTTGAGGCACATGGGCTGCCACTTGATTCAAAAACAAAAAGCATTTTGGAAGCCATTAAATGTGAAAGTCGTACTTTGTTCTTGCAGCTGCTGATGGGTGGCTTGTGTGCACACAAAGCTATGTCATGAACTTGAGACAACTGAATGCTCTCAAGTTCCTTGTTTAATCCAGTATCAAATGAGTGCTGGTTGGGAAAGAGCCCAGGCTGTGTGAGACACTTCTTAGTACTTTCTTGTTTTGCTGAGCCTTGACATTTGCTACAATAGAACCCCATAAAACGCAGGAAAGTCTCTCCAATCAGGTAGGTGTATTAGCAGGTTTCTTGCACTGATGGATTAGAGCAAGGCTGTGTTCAGTAAATGTGGCTAAATAATAAAAGGTGAGATTGTGTGCAGTGATCCCAGGTCTCGTTTCTCCAGCTGCCGCCTCCTGTCTGTTTGCTGGGGACCTTTGCACAGGCAAACGGCTCTGCTTGAGAGAACACAGCCAAAGGTGGCTGACACAAAGCCAAAGGAGAGCTTCTCTCTGAGGGACTGAAATGTCAACAAAGATGTTGTACTGCCTTGCAGTGCCCTGACTTGCTTTGTATAAAAGCTGAACAGATGTTGGTAGGTCAGGAGCTTTGCCATATACAGATCAGACCCTAGAGAGCAGGGCAGAGCCTGCTCAGGTGACACGAGTGACACTGTCTTGGCTTCAGTGTGCCAGCACTCCCCCTGAATGTGGGACTCCCCCTGAGCCATGTCTGGAACTTTACCCTGGTTAAGGAAGTGGGGCTCATGTAACCATACTGTGGATCCGTGAGCCTAGTTTATGTCCCACTCTCTGCTTACTCTAAACCTGCTGGTGAGTTGCAGTGGTGTTCCTCAGAAGGCACAAAGGCTCTGAAGTAATAAGTTCCTGTATACCTTGTGAAAACAGGCCGTTAGGTAGAGAGAAGGGATCCCAGTGGTGCTTGTGCAGGGGGGAAGGATATTGACTCACTCTTTATTAGACGTGAGTTTAGTCATAGAGAAACTTAACTTTGAGACATGAATCTGGAGGAATCCAAATGACTTCGTTTCTGCTGCTCATGAACAACCTATTTCCACTTGAAGACTCTGGCTTGCCTGAATGTTTGAAGGGCTAGACTTCTGCCTACCACTGTGATCACCTTCATTGGAGAGACTCAGCAAGGGTGGCACTGCAGCAACGACGAAGATTGTCCTTGGAGTATGCCTTCTCTGTCCAAGTATTGATTTCCTTCTTTGCTTTTGAGAAATGGAAACAAACCCCTTGTTGCAAGAGAGGGCTACAGAAAGCTTTCAGAAGTTTACAGCTTGATCCTCTAAGGCCTGTTCTCTTATTTTAGGATGAGATAAAAGATAGAGTATTAGGTGTGAGCAGCCTGGAAAAAGAAACGGGCTTGTGGATTTAAGGCAGCCTGTGGTCTTGCTTCCTGCACGTCTTTTTTGTTGTTCAGGCAAATGTTTCATGCTTGGAAAATTTGAGCTCTGGGGATCAGAGCAACTGCAGATCCTTGCTGGCCTCAGCACCTTCTGCTGCTGATGAGCAGGAAGTTGTCAGCTCCTCAGTAGCTTGTTTTTGCTGCTGTGTGTTAAGGCAGGACAGCAACTGAGATGAGGGAAGAGGAAACTTTGAAGTGCTGTGGTCCTGTGTCCAAGGACTCGTGTGACAGACAACTGTGTGTGAATGGAACAGCCTAAGGTCTGCCAGCTCACAGCTGGGTACTCAGTGGGGTTGTGGGGTTGTTGGCTGTGACGTGGCTGTGCTGTCACCGCTCGTTTGGAGGTTGGTCACAGGGTCAATGACTTTTGACTGGTTTTTTTTCAGTCCCCACTGGTCATCCTTGTCCATCTATTATTATACCCACTTTGGCATGGCTGGCAGGAGCTTATTCCAAAGCCTGATGGAAGCGAGGTGTAGTAGTTGTGGAGTGTGGCCATTGAGGAACTGGGTATGTCAGCAGGTCTGCAGATGGGCTTTGGACAGGATAGCAGGGGTTCGTATTTATAAAGTTTTCATAGGCCCCTTGAGTACAGTGATAGGCTTTGAAGCGTGGTTTCCTCTGAGCTCTTCTTCCCCACAAAATCTTCAAGCACAATCCATCAAGGAGGGTGAATTATATTCAAAATCCCACTGCTGCCTTTTACTTAGTCAGCAGGGTTGTGCTTTTTTCTCCGGTCTGGAGTTGTTTGCTGTTGAGAATAAGCAGTCTCTTTTCTTGTGATTCCTTACCTCTCTTTGGGACATGATGCCATCAAGAAAACCAGCTGTTCCAATCTGAGAGCTGCTCTGCCTTCATGCTCTCTTGTCAATTGTGTTGAATCAATGAAGTGCTGCAATACTGTAGAGAAAAGGGGGGTGTGAAGAAACGAAGAGGGAGATCACACAGAAGGAATATACAGAAGAGGATTCATATCCTATCACATGGTTCACAGTGGCTGTGTCTGGAGCTAGATCTGCTTTAATAACAGAAATTGCCTCATGAAAACTTGAATCCCGGGTCCAGATCCTTGCCTCACTAAGCTGTGGGATCTGAGAGTTCCCACATGGAGAAGAGAGCCAGCTAATCTGAGCATCTGGGGAGACCTGAAAAGTCCTGACTATTCCTGCTGAGAAGGTAGTGGCTTTGATAAGTGTTATGGGAAAAAAATATTTAAAGGAAAGAAATAAGAGAGATAATTTCTGGATGCCAGCTGTAGCAGAAGGATAAGGTTCAAAATATTCTTCTTGAAAGTCCTGCAAATTGCAGTTCTGACTCCCTCCAACTCTTGAACCACTGTCTCAAACCTTTGTCAATACAGACTTTTTTCCTGTGAAGCTCAGCTTCAATGGCATCCCTGTTCAACCAAGAAAACTGCCAGGTTGTGCTTTGACTTTGGTTCCAGCTGTTCAGTGCAAAAAGCTTTCATTGCTGCTATGAAAAGCTTTTCTTAAGGGACAACATAAAGCAGGAATGTTGTGGTGCTTGAAGGCCGAAGTAGCATCTTCCCTTGAGAAGAGTCTTCTAAAGCACAGATGTCTGATACACTGTCATGTGGATAAAAGGTTATAAGGATTATGTGTTAATCTGTAGCTGTTAATCTTCCCAGCAGGTTTGGATCCAGCTGATGTTTAGACCCACCAGCCAGGTATGCAAGAGAATTTTTTCAGTGGCTCTGAACTGCTCCACAAGCCTCTAGGCTGTAACTGTTCATCTGGGTCCTGCCTGCTCTTCCTTGTGATCCTTGGTTCTTGCTTTGCTCTCTCTGTTGGTGCTTTCCTTGTATTCATCAATTTTGATTTGTGCTTACCATGGTACCTGGTCCATCCTGACAGCAGGATGATAAGTTCACACCATACTGTGTGTTTCACCTCAGGCAAGCTTGTGTTCTTCCAGATAATTGCTTCAGAATCAACAGTTGGAAGCGTTTCTTGATCTTGGCACGAATTTCTTAAGTACCACTGAAGTTCTGGCGGGCTTCTGGGAGTGCATGTTGTAGAGCTGTAAGAACTTGCTCTCCTGATTCCTGATTTGGCATTTCTTATTTGCAAGTTTACATCTGGGTATGCAGTTGATTATCTGTTTGGTTTTTTTTCACTAGACCAACAATACCTTTTTATGGTTTTTAAACCAGTTTCCCTGAGGTTACTACTTGGAATCCTTCTCTTAAGCTTAAAAACACTAGCAATTGCCAACCCTCTTGGGCAGGATGTGGAAACATGAAGGTTGAGGAATCCCCATTTTGTCTCACTGGCACCAGAATCAAATGCCGTATAACACTGCCAAGTTATTTTCTCCATTGTATTTTTGGTTTGGTTGATTTTTTTGTGGTGTGCTGAATTCCAGATTTTTTGCAGTGCCACTCTAGCACTGGGGTTGGTCCCCATGAGGTCAGGAAAGTGCATAGCAAATGTTCGAGCTAGAAGCAAAGGTAAACTGTTCTAGAACTCTTCTGTGATGCTCTGTGATTAGAATTCAGACTGTGGGTATTTTATATATATTTTATATGTGGCTCACTGGTCTCCTCCTCACCACTTAGCACAAGCACTTATGGCCACGTGTAGGATTTTTCTTGTAGTCTGAACAAGCGAGCTAGAGATACACTATTGCCTGGGTTTGCTACCTCCTCTTCCTCCTCCTCCTTCCATCTCTTTTACTCAGCTCTTTCTAGTCTGTGCTCAGATTTTTCCTTTCCCCTCTGTCTTCATTTTTTCACCTGCTTCCTTCCAGTGTCTCTGGACCTTCTCCCTCCCTCCTCTCCTCTCTTCTCTTCTGTCCCCTTCATTTGCATTCCTTTCATTTCAAAACCTATATCAGAGCTGACACCAGGCTGCCTATTCCCTGCAGCACTGAGCTGGCGGTTTGGAAAGAGGAGGCTGCAATTCCCTCAAGGGGCAAGACAGAGTTCAGTATCTGTCTTATTTTTAAATATGCATCTGAACATAGCTGATCAGAGGAGCAAAAGAAATCTTTGGGTTCTGAGTGCTGGAAGCTCATAAGGACATAGTGCAGTCCTCTGCATTGCCCTGCTCCCCCTCCACTCGTCACTGAACATGAAAGCTGCTTGGCACAGGGGAGTTTGACTGCAGGAAAGATGGGAAAGAATCAGAGACCCTATGGAAGGAGGGTAGAAAGGTGTGGGTGCTTTGCAAGCCTCACACCTTCTTTTTCTGCTTCAAGTTCTTTTTCATTCTGTCAGGTTTATGCCCTCTTTTTAACCCTGAAGGATCCCAGAGTACATTACCCCGTATACACCAGCTTTGCAGGATGCTGTTTACCTTGGGCAAGTAAAAGACTGATGACTTGTCATCATGCTGGTACAGTGAGGGGACAAGCTGGGATATTCCGGTTCTATGTTCTTACCACAACCAGTGCCATGACAAGGTACCAGAGATGGATCTGAAGGTTTCCCAGTAAGAGTAGGAGCTCTGCTAAAGCAGGTTTTGTACCCAGCTGGTGAATTTCCTAAATGGTTTTGCTGTGCAGCTCTAGCTGCTGGCATCTGTTTGGGCAGCACAGTGACGTAATCACCTAAAGGGCAAAAAAAAGGCAGGTGCTTACTGGTCCAACAGCTCCTGCCAGCAGATTAGGATCAGAAGTGAAGGAGAGCATATTGAATTAAAGCTGTAATCATAATTTCAGTTTAGACAAAATGTATGTAGCTTGGCAGATTACCAGAGCCCTGACTCTTGTAAAAACGTGTCACAGGGTCCTTCAGGACCTTTGGAAGATCAAGACCTTTGTTGAAGACCTTCTGTCAGCTGTGTTACTTTCTGTGGCTGCTTCGGTTTGGCATAGACACAACTACTCCTTTCTGCAACATGTTGGACACTTCTGATCCTTAAAGTGGTCAAACCTGGTCTGAGTAGCCAAGGATTCAAGATGATTGCAGCAAGTTGTATGGGGGAGGCTGCAGGCTCATCCTCTTCATGTTTTCCCTAGTGAGCAGCCTAACCCATCACAGGAGATACCTGACAGCATCAGGACTCAATACCAGATGATTGTCAGCTGAAGTGTGTTGACCGTGTTCAGAGTAGAGTGAAGTAGGCTCTACTCTGAAGAGAGAAGGCTGAGGAGGCTATATCTTAGTCCTTCAGATACGCTCTAATCGTCCTGGAAAAACAAATGCTTTTGATTGGAGAAAGAGTATTCTTGCAGGAGGATCTCAGTGTTTATGCTGTCTAATTTCTTTCTTTAGAAAGAAAAAGAAGTAAGAGTTAAGACTTTCCAGATGCAGACTGGTGAAATGATATGTGTGAATGATGGAAGAGTTGACTGCTGGGGTGGATGGATTTGGCCTTCTGTTCCGATTCTGCCTTTTTTTGCCAAAGGATCCATGTTTTTGGACTCTGATGAGGTGTGTTCAGTTGCTGTCCTTTTAACAGTTTGCACAGTGGTTGTGTGGAAGAGGTTGTGCATTTGAAGTGGGTGAGGAACAGAAACAAGAGCTGGCACTGTACAGTGGATTTCTTCTTTACAGTGCGGCGTATTCAGTTGTCAGTTTTTCTCTACTTGCTGAAAATTTCTTGTTTTAAATAGCTAGTAGAGAGAGAAGATCCATTGCCCACAAGGATAGCTGGAGCCAAGTGGCAGATAAACCTTCCCCGGCTGTGTTCTTTCAGCTCCTCCCTGCCCTGGAGATGGCTCTGCTGGAGTTATGGGTCCCCTGGTTATGTCTCTCTGTGTACCCAGTCCTGATGAGCAGCACTGTGTACACCATGGCTTACACACTGCAATCCTGACTGGCATTGTTTTTTCCAGTTAGACCTTTCTTGAATAGTAAAGCTACTCGTTACAGACTGTCTTTTTTCCCTGAAAAATCACATATCACCACATTCTTACCAGAGCAAGGTTATGTGTATGGAGGAGCCCTAGATAACAGCAGTAAAACTACCTGAACTGGCTGCTCTGATTGCACCATTTGCTGGAGTCATTGGGGCTGGGAGGATTCCTCGGGAAACCAAACAAACTGCTACAACAATTCTGGCATGCTCCTGTGTGACCTTGCTTTTGCTACGGTGGGGAACAGTTTCCAAAAAACCAGTAGAAAGAATCTGCCCAAAGTCACTTTCATGTGTAACTTAAAGTATTCAGGATTTTACCCTAGGTCCCTCAAGGTAAAAGGCTACTGTGTTAACCCCAGCTCTTCATCTCTTGCCAAGTCTGGAAATCCGGGTTCTTAAGAGGAGCTGTTACTTGTCTGACCTTCATGCCTGAAACAGTTTCTTTTTAAAAATTTGTTTTCACCTTTATCAGTTATTCATTGAAGAGTCTCTTTGCATCTGTAGAATTTCGAAGAGTAGCTATTATTTTACCGTTTTAATTTTCCCAGCTGTTCAAATAATTGTTTTAACCTCTCAGTGCCTGGAAGTGCTTTTCACATCCTGATAGCTTTGCATTGTATTTCTTTGGTTTCATTGTTTAAATTACCAACAGTTTTCTCCCTATTCCAAATGGTTACTCTGTGACTCTTCTGTATAGCTTTAAAGTGTACACTGTTCTGAACACCACTGACAGGAAGGCACCTGTGAACTTTCCCTCTGGGATACTAGGCTCTCACGTCCTGTTCTGGGGGTTGGGCTTTTTTGTTGTTTTTCTCCCCCCACATCGCCCCTCAAAAAAAGAACTTCAATACTTAAAGATCCCATTAAAACCAGAACAAACTGGTTATTCTGAAAGGTCTTGCCAGTGGCCAGTCTGGAGTTGCATTTCACCGTATATAGGGAAGGGGCTCTGACAGAGACAACGAAGCCAGCAGAGAATGCATTGTCTTCATGCAGTTTTACAGGTAGTAAAGTCAAAGCATTTAATATGACAGTAGTTTCTCTAGCCCTGGTACAAGGCTGTGACGGCTGAGGACAAGGCAGAGCTTCCTACTGGTCTGGCAGAGGAGGTGGCTGATTGAGCTGAGCACTCAGTTCCAGGGCAGTGTTCCCAGTTCCCAGGGTGATGCTCAGAGGAGGAGGGATGCATCTTCTGTCCCACCTGGGGCAAAACACTTCCATGTGGGAGTACCTCCAGAGCATCAGTGTCTCATTTCATAGCTTCACTTTTCTTTTTGATAGTTATATTTATTTTTATTTTCAATGAGCATTGCTCTTCTTGAGTATGTCTTTAATGGCCTTGCCATAGGGACAGAGGTGAAATTTGAAAATAAGTAGTTACATTGTGATATTCTGGACATATTGCTGTAGTTTCTGTTGCATGTTCTTCTCACGTGTTCTGAAAGTTGCAAAAGGTGATTTATAATTCATCAAACTAAGCGTAAAACATCTGACTGCAAAGCCTATCAATCTGATCCCATCTCTTTCCAGCCCTTTAATTAGGGAAGCCTTGCTGAAAAATGTACCCATCAGCTACTGAGAAATGGTGCATTCCTGGACCCTCAGTATAGATCTTGAGTTATCCAGGTGCCAAAATGCTGTCAGAACTGACAGATCTTAGAAAATACACCCACAGGCAGAACATTATCCATTATACTAGCACTGAGCAGTGGGCAGTAAGGAAAAATCAGCAGAGAATGTGTCTTTATCAACTTTAATTGGCTTTTCCCGTTGATAAAAATCAGTGTATCCGGCAAGGAAGAGAACCTATCTAGCAGTTTGATTTTTCCATCCCAGAGCTGAAGGGTGCAGTCCATCTTCACTGACATGTGATGTGGACTTGTCTCGGTGCAGCTCCTGGCAGTGCAGTGGAATCCACAGCCCACGGAGAAGGCTGCCAGTCTGTCCTCGGTGAGTGACCATGCTTAAACAAGTGTGAAGAATGAATTACTCTGGATAAGTTGGATTTCGTCTGTGCTCTAGTTGCTCAAAACTTACTTCAGACTGAGCCAAACTTAGTTAAACTTTTCTTTGGGTGCTGGCTGGTAACTGCTCCTGGAATACAACTGGCTGGGCTGTGAAATCAAGGATCTGGGCAATGGATATGCTGATTGGAAAAGGAGACAACACCCAAAGGAAGCAGCAACTTTGCCAGAGCTACAGAAAATGCAGAGATTTGGGGGACAGAACAAGCTTCTTTTGAGTTGTTTGGCACTGCAGGTTTACATGTAGCTTTACATCAAAGGCAAAGGAAACAGCAACTGTGTGGATTTCTCCTGGGAAGGCTGTTTTGACACGTTGTTGCAGCATCTTACATTTACTGAACTATGTAAAATGTTTCAGTTCTTCCTTGGTGCTTGTGTCTGTTGCCGTTAGATTTATGACAGTTTTATTAAATAATCTAGTCAAGATCACTGCACATCTATTATTACACTGGTTTTTTTTCATAATTGATTAATGAGAACTACTGATTTCTTTATTTGTGATATATCACTTCTCTTGCTAAATTCCACAGGTTTTCTGAGAGCGGCTTTATTTTAAGTTTCTATTCTGCTAAGTCAAGCTTCTCTATCTTATTTCTATAAATACTGAAAAAGAGAAGTATGTCCACTCACAAAAGGCAATTTAGAGAGTCAACTTCATTCGAAAAGTTTCTTTTCCACAGCCTTTGGTGGTCTTAAAAGCTTGTAAGACCATCACAGGTTCGCAATTGTATAAATATCAGTTTAACTCTTGTGTTTAAAACTTAAAAAACCCCCAAATTGTAAAGGTTTGTTGTTAGGACAAATGAAGGAGCAGTCCTTTGTCCACAGCCTGCTCCATAGGGGTACTGCCTTTGGCACAGATCACCATGAACTGGGATCGTTTGGAACGGATCTGCTGAGCTGTGGCAGAACAAATCAGTGTTCTGGAAACTCTTGTCACCTCATTGAGTGGGCAGCGGTGAGAAGTGAGGGTGCAGCAGCGGGGCAGGGAATGTACTGGAGCTCTTTGCTCCGGCATGCCTCCGTGCACGCTCCGGCTGCAGCGTGGGCCTCCCAGTCACGAGCAGCCTCTGCCCCTGTCGGGGTTGATGCAGGGCCCAGCACAGTAGCTTCCCTGTCAGGATAAACTCTGGAGCCTGCACTGTACAAGCTGTAAGAATATGATGGACCTTATGGAAAAATAAGTGTTGATTGTGTGTTTTTTTAATTTTTTATTTCTGCTTATCATATGGCCGTGAGAGACACAGCAACTTCTTGTGTTTGGAAGGCTTCTTTAGAAATTTGAAGCAAGTGGGAGGAAGGGATAACAAAGTCTATTCTGTTCCTCTAATTCAATCTGCCTCTTTACAAGCCCAACTTGTCAAGTATGTTGTCACTGTTCTTTGCAGCAAGAGGAAGACTGAAGCCTTAGAATGCTTCTGGAGAATATCTACAAATCCACGTGAATAGCCTAAAACATCATAATTCGTGTGGTTTCCATGGATGCCAGCCATGCTGCAGTTAGGGCAGTTCTGGTGTGTTGCTCCAAATGCCACAGCAATTTTACCGGGATGCAGTATTCCTGCTTGCTGGCCCTAGACTCTGGTGATGTTGCTGTCTGCTGTTAAATAGCTCTCCTGTGCCTGTGTGAAAGAAGGGATTCCTGCGTGTGCTGCTTGAGGAGGTGGTAAAGAGTTGTAAGATATGTACTATAAAATAATAATTCCTGATGAAATGAAACTGCATAAAAAGATCAGGATTTTGACATCTTGTTTTGAGATGGTAAAATGCTTCTTTGGTGGCCTAGAGTTACTAAAGGTGTTGCTATCCTACGTTCTCAGTTTGCCAATGCACAGTGTAAATGTGGATGGACAGTGCCTGGCTCTGGCTCTGTGTCAGTCATTCCTTAAATGCCTGTTGGGACCTGAGTGACCAGCTCCTCCTATTTAAAAGCAAGGCTGCATGATTCTTCTATTTTTCTAAACCATTTGCTCTCTTTAATTGAGCACTGGGAGCCATTGTGCGCATCGTGCTGCAGGATCCTTGTCGTGTAAGGGCATTGATAAATATGTATTGTGTTGTCAAGTGTTTGTAGCTACTCTGTAGGTAGTGGTGGAGGAGTGAGCTGCATACAGTTAAGAGTCCTTGTGTCTTTGGGGTCAGTAAAAACAAGATGGCACAGGGAATTGTGGGAAATGGAGCCAGGATAGCTGCCTTCAGCATCACCTGCTAATAAACCAGCTATTTATAGATCAGCTGAGGCTTTGTCAAATAGATTGTTAAATTAGTATTTACATAGTGGCCTCATTGTCTTTCACCGAAAATCTCATTTGCATTAGTGCTTGGACAGAAGTGCAGCTTCCTGTGCTCCAGATATGTGAATGTGTTTGGTCACAGTCCATGGCTTGCAGTGTGTGTGTGAAACCATTCCTGATATATTCTTGCCTTGCAAATAAATCCTCTTCTCCCCGTAGCATCATTTTCCCATCTTTCTGTGCCTCTCATTTCTTGCAGGAAAGCTCACCTTTGTTCCCAAATGTCCGCAACTCATCATGAGGCTGATCTCACTAGAGAGAGCGATGAGCAGCATTTCTGCATAGCAATTCCTAGTTAATCTCTGCCTCTCAGAGAGAGACTTGAATTGTTGATGGCTTGTGGGTAATTTAATAACTAGCAAACAAACAAGATGTGTAGATTGTAGCAACTTACCCCAGATGCAAAATCCCCACACCTATTTGCATCTGTTTGAAAGAATTCTGTTATAAAGGTTTGCTTTTTTACATTTTAGCACCAGTGAAACAGCATCTAGAAGAGTTGCTGCTCAGTGAAGCTGTGTTGATCACTGCAGGCTCCACACCTGGCTAAGCAGTTTCAATCCCCCGTGCGTGCGTGTGTGTGCCTGTGTGCCTTTCAAAAGGGAAGAGTAATCTACTTGCTAGACATGTGTGTCTCTTGTAGTCCTTGGACGACCTTGAACAGTCATTTAACTTGTGTTTATTTGCCCGTCTCTACCTGGGCAGATATTACTTCTGTGGTTTGGAGTGTGGAGGTTGAATGGATGTCTCGGGTTCGTTATGGATGAGAAATGTTGCTGAAATGTAAGGTATTCATACCGTCTCTTCAGACAGCTGATCAGAGTTCAGATTCACCTTCCTGTCTTGCTGCTTCTTGCCTCAAAGCCGTTTGGACGCTTGGATTGTGCGGGAAGTCAGAAGGCAGTAATAGCACGGCTGTGATGCAGACAGGTGTCACAGCCTTCGCTCAGATTCACTTCTTAGCACTTACAGGGCTGTTGATAAGGTGCTGTTATGCTGGTATTGTGTTATTCTTAATCTGTCTTTGGCCTGCAAAGGGTCCATCAGCATCAGTTTCTCTGACACCTCGGCAGGCTCTCTGGGCACCTCATTACACTTTTCAGGAAGAGAGCATTGCAATCCCGTTACTGTGTCCTCAGAGAGCGGAGCTCACCTGCCTATGCCATCCCAGTTACTGTAAAGTGAGAGCTCAGAATGAGGGTTGCAGTTTCTCTCTCCAGGTACATGAAGCACATAATATCACAACAATAATACAATATTTCCTGAAACCGTTCACCTTTTATTTATCCTGTTTTAAGACAGCAGAGCCTTGATTTCCTCACTTTCAAAATCTCTTCTTCTCTTGGCCCACAGGAGAGGGACTGGGACAGGCCAGCTGTGACCATGGGTTTGGGAAATCTGGAAGTTGGTTCCTTGGTACATCAATTCCAGTGACTTGGCTGTGCTCATTTCACCACTGCCTCTTCCATTTTGAGTTTAATCCTTGCTAAAGGCAGCACCTGATTCTTATATTTTCAAATCTACCAGGTTTTTCTGCCTTCTGCTGCTGTTCAGGGGAGATGGGGGTTGGGATGTGGTATTCTGCAAAATGTCAAGGTCTCTTCTGGAGAGCTGACAGCATAGGTGTTTCATATGTACTTGGGCTATCGGGATGAGACATTCCTACTCAGAAACATTGGCTGAGACAGACAGACATTCCTCCTGCCACAGAGAGACAGGCAGGCTCACTGTTGCCAAGCCTTGAAATATTTGGCGTGTTTTCTATTGCCCTAGTTTTGTGGAGTTGTACCTGAAGTTTTACAAGTACATGAGAATTTTAGTTCTGTGTTTTTACAAAAAAAAAAAAAGGAAGGAATAAATAAAATACAATAATCTAACCTTCCTGCCTAGACAGAAGTGGTGTGAGAATGTGACTCAATTGCTTAAAACCAGAAAACAAATGAAATAGCCCTAGTGTATTTCTAAACAGTTTCACGGGTAAACCTTTTGGTTTTGTGGGAGTTTCTGACTTTCCTCTTGGGTTTTCAATAGATGAGGAGTCTGCAGCAGGGCTTGTTTTCTTGAGTGAAGGGATATTTGCAGCTCTGTAAGAGTTCACACATCTGCAGTGTCCCGTGCAAGCAATAATGAGCTGACCAAAACAATCAGTCTCCCTGAATTAGAAGAGCCCTGCATTTTTCAAATTTTCTTTGCATTCTAATTTGTGCTTTTTCAGTTGTTCCAGCTTTCAAGCCTTTCTTGCAAGCAGCAGGATCTTTAATTTCAAGTGGAAGCCAAGATTTCTTGTAAGAATGTGGTTCAGGGTAGTGGTGTTTTGACATTTTCACAGTTATGTCATATATCATCACACCTCCCCATGAGCCTGAAACACCGTTTACATGGAGATGAACGTAATTATTCACAGAGGGGCCCTGCTAGAGCTTCGGACTCCCTGGCTGATCTAGAGACCAACTGGCTCTGCAGGTCTGTGTCTGTCTTTCGTGGGCTCACAGAACATGCAGCTGCCTGTGCACTTTCGTGTTGGTTCCATAGGCCGGTGCCAAGGCACGTGCTCCTGAAATCACCGATGAATTCAGAGGCACCCGCTCGCACCTCTGCGTCGCCTGAGTGGAGAGACACATGCAGTCAGGCTCCCACAACAGAAAGGTTTCCAATAAAGCTGAAACACAGAGGTATTGTTTGTCCAAGCACTGGCAAATGCACAGAGCCATTGTGTGGGTCCTGAAAGCCTGGGCGCTTTATTCTCTGCAGACTGAATGGCAGCCGCGGGTAATAATAACACAAGATTAAAAAAGCCAACATTATAGGGGCATTTACAACCCGCTGAGAGAATGAAATCTCAGCAAGGCTGAGCTGTGTCTCTAGTGATCCTACGTTTTTACTGCTTGATAAGGAAATGATGGGCAGCTCTGGAGAAATGGCCACCACAGAGCAGATGAAGGGGGAGCAGGTTGGCTCTTCAAACACTGCAGTAAGTAATGGAAAAGCTGTCTGCAAATCAAGTGACCAGCCTGTCCCTCCCTGTGCTGGCTGAGCTGGGGGGGTGTATGTGTGCAAACACACTGTGTTTCCTTCCCAGGTAGGCATCAGTGGGACCAGGATTGGTTTTCATAGTTCAGAGCCTCCTGCTTGGAGGTCTTTGGTCAGCATCATCCATGCTGGTGCTTTGGTAGTTGTTAGCAGGTCCACTCAGGAGAATTTACATGTGAGAATGAGACTGACTGGAAAAGAGGTGGTGGAATTAGCTTTCTGCCTGCAGGAGCAGACACTCTTTCTGTCAGCTTAAATTTAGGGAGACAATAAATACTGAGCTTCCTGAATGCAAGTTCCAGTTCTAAGTCACAGTAATGACAACTACCTAACACAATTCAAAATCATCTGACACCATCTTATATGTGGAATTTTATTATTTTCAAAACAAAGAAACCCCACTCCACCAAAAAACAAAACAAAACAAAAACCCACCAAAAAGACCCCCAAAACAAACCAAACAAATAAAAAACCAAGAAAAAACCCCACAATTTTAAAGGGACAGTTCCTTATCTTAAAAATCAAGTCTTTAATTCAGTGCTGGTTTTAACAATTCTTTAACACAAATGTCTTATGAAGTTCGCTGTGTACGTGTAACTACCTAAACAGCTTTTTAAGGCCCAGTTTCCCCTGTGCACACATGGAAGTTGCTCTTGGTAAGCCGGAGACAGAGTACCAGCCTGTAGCAAGATCCTCTCCAGATGTGCCCAGGCTGCAGAATAATCATGGCAGATCAAACCAGCCCTAACCTTGCTAGCCTTGAGTATTACCAGCAGGCTAACCCTGACAGTGCTGAGCCACAGGAATTTGTACCCACCTGTTTAGACAGGTTGTGCAGCTCTCTGTTACTCAGCAGGTTTCTGAGGCAGTATCTTACAGATGTGACCTTGGTCTTCGGCATTAATGATGCAATGAGTGAAATGGTGGGAGGTATTGTAACGTAACAAAGCATGGGTTTTGCTACATATCTAGGGCAAGTGTGGTTTAATAACTGTACTTTTCCTTTCTAAAAACGTTCTCATCTGTTCAAGTCTCTTGCTTTGCTTGTGCCAGGCAACATGGCATGGAAATTGCTGGGCCCTGGGTGCTGTTTCTAGTGTGAGACATTATAGGGATTCAGAAATTCAGACTGCTTCATGGATTCATTTACTTGGATTAATGAATCTGTCTCTGCCTCTGTTTCCCCAAGAGTAATGTGAAGTTACTTACGTCAGAGGGATTTATGAGCTTTTTTTCTATATTGGCCATTTTGCAGAGAGTGAAATTCAGCTCAGAGAGCTCTGCAGAAGGACAAAGTATTTGAGTTTATTCTCTTCTAATCCTGGTTACAGAAAATTGGCAAGTTCCTGTTTTAAGTCTCTTTAAACACAAAGTATAAGTACTCTTTGATTTTTTTTGTCCTTTTTCTTTCTTCCTTTTTTTTTTTCTCTCTCTCTCCTTCCTTCCTTTATGTGTTTTGTTTTTATTTTAAATGTTGCCTGTATTAAACTGCAAACTGTTCAGGTTGGGACCTGAAGGCTCCTCTGTGCTGGCACAGATTTGCAGAAGGCAACTGAGGGCTTGCTTTGTTTCCACAGGTTGCAAGTGTGAGATTAAATGTATATTAGTGGTAAGTAAGGTCTTTGTGGGAAGGGAGTGTAAAGAGGTGTTGAGTGACAGTAGAAAAGAACGGTCTAGGAGGAGGGAAGAGAGGATGTAGCTAAAACTAGATATGATGCTTGCTTTTTTCCAGAACCTTCACAGGAGAAGCATGAATGTGTTCCCAGTCCACAACTCCCTTGTCTCTTCCCCGCCTCCCTTTTTTTCCTCTCTCACCCTCTGGGGCTGCTGTTTTAGGATGAATTGGTTCCAAATAGACAATACTTTTCAAGCAGATAAACGGATACCTAAGCAGCTGCACTGGTATCTATCATGAACAGACATGCTGCACAGTGAGGAAAATTACAAGATGGAACTGGCATCATTTGTCATATTATTAAAAAATACAAAGCTCCCCCTCCACTTGAGCAGCGTCCGCATGACAGTTGAACAGCACACTTAAAAACCGTCGCTTTCTTTTCCAGTCTCTGAATACATTTTCAAATGCTAATGTTAAACATTCCACCTTTAGGTCCTCTGTAAAGAATGTGTTTTAGACAGATGGAAGCAGGTCTCTGTCTTGACACAGATGCAGGACTATAAATTTGCAGAGGAGGCGATAGGAGATAATTACGTAGAAGGCTTTTGTGGCTTATTCCGGCATCTGGTATTCTACCGGGATGTCCTCTGAAGAGGGATAGGGACAGGACAGAGCTAGAGAAATGCTGAGCTTGTTTTTCACTTGGTAAAGGTTTTTAATCTCGAAAGAAAGATTTGGAATTTACACAGGAGGAGACACTGAGAAATCAAGATGCATCTCTGAGTGTTCACCATTCTCCCTTTATTTGCTCAGATCCATGGTTCAGGTTGTAGGGCATTTTCTCTGCTGGTCTCTTAATTGCACTGATTGTGCTGGGTGCCAGTGGGCAGCTGCTCAGAGCAGATCCCTCTTGCCCAGGGACCGACTGTGACAGTGCCATGCTCAGGGCAGCTGAGCTTGCAGCTTCCCACAGGTGCTGCCTAGGTGTGCCTATGGTTGGGCGTCTCCATCTCATCTCACAACAGAACGTCTTTGTGGCCTCCCAGCCTGTCACAGACTCTCCGTTCCGATCCATGTGTCATGCCCGGCGGGAACACCCAGTGCTCTCCAACCCGGAATGCAGATTTCCTACGCAGTGCTTCCTTGCTCCGTGGCTCCTTGATCCCGTCAAAGGGAGTGGCACAGTGAAATGTTTAGTGTTTCTTGGGTGACTTCTGAAGCCTCTGTCCAAGAGGTATGGCTCAGTCATTTGATTGTCTCGGTTCAGGTCATTAACATTTCAAAAGGGCTGTTAATTCTCTGTCTGGTTGCCTGAACTTGGTAGAAGATTGTCTAACTGGGGCTTGGTGAGGGCCAGCCAACCAGACTTTCCTTCCTTGAGATCTAATCAGACCTTGCAGCTCCTGGGACCAGATATTTCAAGATGCTTGAAGAGTGGCAAGAGTTAGACATATAATTAGTGCTTTACAATCTGATACTCAAATACTGTAAATGCTCAGTCAGCAATAAGCTTCTGGTGCAGAAGAGTTAAGTGCTGAGTCAAATGGGCTGATTCTGCTGAAATAATTTCAGTTTCTGGTTTGTACCTGGGTAGGGGAGGGTAGTCTTCCAAACCAATTTTTTTTTCCTTTTTTTAATTTTACCTGTAGATACCCCTAGTCTTTGGGAGGTGTTTCACAAAAACAGAGAGAAGTCATATCCCACATGTATCTCCAAACAGACCTGAGAATTCCCAATTTTCTCTTGACTCTATCATTGCTGATTTTTGCCTCTTCAGCCAGAAGAAAAGGAGAGCAACATCTACACCCATGCGGGTGAGATGAATACAGCTATCACACAAATAAAATCACTGGCTGCCGAGTAGCAACAGCTTAATGAAAATGTGAAGTGTTAAACAAATAAAGCCAGTCAAGCTCATAATACTTCTGTGTGGAATTGCACTGTATCACTGAACAAAAATAGAATTAGGCATAGAAAAAGGATATCTGGAGAAGCCTCTGCCTGCCTCTGTTCTTGGTGTATGAAGCCGGACTAGACAGGATTGAGCCATACCTTAAATGTGGACATGATACCCTGACCCAAAGAGGAATTCTCTTTATCCAGAGCAGGAGCCTGCTAAAGCAAGGCAGAAAGGAGCAAGATAAAGCACCACATTTCCTCTGAAACCTAAATGCAAATTGTACAGAGGAATGGATCCCTTGAGAACTGAATTTTTGCATTTCTTTAGCATCTTCTCTTGGTGAATAATTATCATACCTCTGTGTGGTTGGTAAGTGGCATTACTCTTAGGTACAGAAAGGGAAACTGAGATGGGGATTCATTTCAGCTACTGGATGAAGTGGAGAGGTGACTGACAATAGAGCCTAGGACTGGCTTATGCCCTCCAGGCAGTGCTGACCCTCCTGGAGTGCACGGGAAAACTGCAGGGTTTAGTAACACTGGCAAGCACCTGGTGAAATCCCCAGTATGAGAGTTTAGTTGAGGTCCCATCTCAGAGGCACAGTGCCATACCTGACGTGAAGTATTTTCAGCTGTTCTTTGCGCTGTACCCAAGGACTGGACTTTGCTGTGCTTCCATCTTCATGAAAATTTCTGGAGTTAAAGACATGCTCATTAGAACTAGTGCAGGTTAGTAATACATTCCGGGATGGGATCTGGAAAGGCAAAATGCAGTATGTAATTCTGGGACCAGCTTGTGAAGAAGCCCTGCAGCCAAGGAGCTGCTGTATTTGCCTCCAAACAAAATTGCATCCTCTCTACCTGGCTTCTCCCATCTGTCTGTGTGTGGCTGTGAACAGTCAGTGAATGCAATGGGATGATCCCTAGGATTTGGGAGGACAACTGGGGTTGCTCCTTCTATCTCCTGTCTCACTCTTCCTCCACCCCTCCTTGATGGCATTTCTTCACAAATAAAGCATGTCTCAGCTAGGCTTGGTCTCAGGTTGTGTGGAGTCACTGGTGTATTGAAGGTTTTGTGTCTGGGTCATGTGGAGCTTTAATGCGCTGGGGAATTAGAAATGTTCTAAGAGTTTAAATTCTAAGCACCTTTATTTTTCTGGGTGACCTTGTGACATTCCTTGCACCAGACCTATATCTTGCCGTCCTGCTGCCTTTATCTAATTTGTTTTCTTGTGTATGTTACTGACATCCAGCGAAGTGTAATTTGTTTGAGAAGTGGCACTTACAACAAGGATCCTGCTAGTAATCCCTGCATTGAATCCCTATATACACAATGTTCCAGGAATAATTAAAGTCACAAACTTCAATCTTGAGGGATGCACAGGGGAAACCTATCCTGACATGAGGCTTGGCATATCTGACTTTTCTACTTCCAGTGCTTTTCAGCACTGTAGGATTTGCTGTTTTTGTTCCAGGACCGAAGTAGATTTAAGAGGAAGTCTGACATCCTGAATTTACATGTCCTAACAACAGTGTTCATCAGTCAGTCTTCTTACCATGTCCTTTCGCTACCCCTTCTCTCTATTAATTTTCCTCAGTAGTCTGCAGGGATCATTTGCCAGCCTGATTCAAATTCCTGCACTTCCCTGGCATCTTGTTTTATAACATCTTGCATCATGTACTTTCCATTTCTGTAATCCATTTAATCCAAGATACTGGGACGGCTTTGCAGGTATTTATTGCATTTCTTTCTTCCTCATGTAAGGAGGTAACAGGTCATTTATACAACTTAATCCAAAGTCTCTTGGCTTCTGAGGTTATTTTTTCCTTTTATTTTCCCACTGATTATTCTGGAGGCTGGTAGTAAGAGCAGTAAAGACAGTATGGAGAAGTTGCCAATATTTGTGTCTGTTGTTTCATTACTTTGTGCCCAGAGCATGGCTTGGCAGTTCAGCAGTTAAACCCCTGCAGCCAATGTCCCCTAGCAATAATGTTACTGTTGCCTTTCCTTAATTTTTGGAAATGTTTGGCTTAGGGTTTGAAATAATGAAATACTGTTGCATCAGTAAGTGGTTTTCCATTCCTTTTGGCTCTGGAAGCGGATATTCACAGTTGGGTGAAGTTCATTTTAATCCTCGCAAAACCAGAGCTGGATTTGTACAAGTTGTCATTGTTCTGCTTTAGAAACACTCTGTGCCTTCTGGATCCCTTTATTCCTCCCAGGGGCTAATCCACAAGCTTGCAAAACACTCGAGGTGACTCCAGTTGCAGGATGGAGGGATGTCCAGTGTTACCTCCTTTTCGTCCTGCATTGCCTTCTACCACTCAGTCCAGAAAGGCACAGTAGTGTTTGGAGCGTGCACTTTCTGATGTGTACAGATAGTGGGATGTAATTGCCTTCCTCTGAGATACAGTCATTATCCTGGCTGTAAAGAGAGGGTCACAGTCCTAATGGGAAATGATTTTAAAGCAATCTTGACCAAGTCTAGTGGAGCCATTTCAGAGCACTTAAAACTCAGCCAGTCCTTCATGGCACTTGTGATATGTCCACTTCATGTAGCGAGAGGCATTGGGACTAACACTTGTTGAGGGATAAAGAAAATCCATGATAAACTGCAGCATTGGCTTTGGGCAAGCATTGTGTGCTGCCACAGGGGAAAAGCACTGACAGAGCCCAGGCTTGATTATTATTGTTCTTGATACTGATTTGGAAAAACGCAAGGCTGTCACAGAAGCAATAATCCAGTAGTCATGAAATCTTCCACCTTGGGCTTCCTGTGCTACAAGAGCTGCCCCTCTGCCCCCAGGCTTGATTCCTGCAGAGGCAAGAGGATTGTTCCCATTTCCCAAGCAGGTAGCTGGGCAGATAGTGACATAGTCCCCAGATCAGAGCCGATCACTGGTGAATGCACTCTTGGTTTACCTGGGAAGTTCAGGCTTCAAAAATGTTCTGTCTTACAAGGCAAATTTGGTCAGAAGTTGTTTAATAGCAAATACTACTTTGTGTTATAAGATGTTAGAGAAAGACAGGCTTCAGCATGCTTTGGTGTGTGCTGGGGTTGTGCTCAGTAGCAAGGTGAGGAGAAAGATTTCAGCAGAGCTGATGGAAGGTGGCAGTCAGTAGTTGTAGGTCATGTTGAGGAGCTCTGGCAGGTCTTTTGGGATCAGCCCGGGACTAAAAAGCAAACACCACTTCACATAAGCGATTTTCTGTATTTCAGTCCTTTAAAGAAACACAATAGCCCAAGCTGTGCAGGTTAGCAGAGCTGTAAGCTGGTACCCGGGAGAGCAAGAATAACTAAGAGTGAAATGCTCTGTGTCTGATTTTCATCCTTTGAGCTCCTCTGTAATGTTATTGGAAAACAAAAATTGTTTAAATAATGGAACAGACCCGATGAAATTGTGCAGTGATGCAGAAGGGGTTGAGGAAGGGTTATTTCCTTTCTTTCCATTACTTTTCTCCTCCTGCCTTGCCTCCCAAACGTGGGTGGAATCTACATGTCAGGCGCTAGCGACATCAGCCTGGCCCGGTGGCTTTTCTTAATGGCAAGGATGAGATTAAATGCAATTAGCATCGACTGAGCAAAACTGCCCTCAGTTTGTATGTGGATTAATTAACAGCCATCCTTTCAGCAGTAGCCCTTTGCAGAGCTGTGTTTGTTCCTCCCGGCCCTGGTATTTTCTAGCACATGTCCAAAATCAAAAGCACTGAGCTTGTTCCCCACTGTGATGTCTGGGGTTGCCGGCTCAGCAGGGAGATGCAGCTCCTCAACTGGGATGATTTTTTGTGCAGTCTGCTGACTGCAGAGCTGCTCAGTCAGTGGCAAAATATTTCCTGTTAAGCAAGGCTAATGATGGGAGCTCTCTGCGAGTTAGAACAATGATCAGAACAATTGTCTGGAGGAAATCAATGTTATAATGCATGAACAAACAGGTGAGTCTCAGAACAGCTGGAGATTGGTTGTGCTGGTAAATAATTTTGTATTTGGATAATGCAGAGCAGTGGGGAGGTGTCAAGGCAGAGCAAAGCAAGCAGTGTGTAGGCTCTTGTGAACCGAAGGAGAGGGAGGAGGAAACCAGAAAGACTGTTTCTGTTCCTTGCACTCTGTTGGTGGGGTATGTAGACCAGGAGACTTCCACGTGAAAGCACTTTCCGGGGTGTTCTGACAATGCGTCTGGTGAGTTTTTTGAAAAGCGTCTTTTCTGCTGTCAAGCCAGCTTTGAAGACACCATCTGGGGAAGTAGCCAAGAAGTCATTGGGTGAACTTCTCTGCTTTGCAAAGCTATTAACACCAGTACAGAGAAGAGGGAAAACAAAACTCTCTTCATAGCTTTTTGAATTAATGTTTTTTGTTGCTGCCAGGCATGCTCTTGCCCCTCCTTATTCCAGTCCCAAGGACAGCAACTGTTGGACTCCTGAAGGATGAGAGAGACAGAGAGGCTTTTCTGTGCAATAACTGTATGGCACAGGAGTGCTGTGATCCATTAGTCAGCACAGCTGCTCCACAAAATAGCCAATACCCTCAGTGTAACAGAACAAATTGCACATAACCAAAAAATACCTACAGCATACATCAAACCAAAGTGACTCAAGTGTCCCTTGCAGCGCTTTGGGGTGCTAATAGCCCTGCAACAAGTGCCTCATCCTGTGTAAAGGCCTTGAACACCTATCTTAGGGCAGGTCAGGATTTTTGTATTTTGTTTGTGCCTCTCTCCACACTAACTGAGATGACAAAGTTGTGTGGACACATTGCTGAGGTCTGCTATGTGCCAACAGGTATTTTGGTGTTGAGAGCTGCCTGCACACGGCAGGGAACTAGGAACTATGGAGATTAATTTCTACTTTGTCACTGACACTCCAAATGCACTGAGTCATTTATCGTGGGGATCTGCTTTCTGATTTCTTCATAGCTACACAGTGCCCATATGTGTGAGCGCCGTGGTGCAACTGCTTAAAGGGATGTTAGAACAAAGGCAAGGCACATGGAGGAAACTTGCAGGGTTTACCCTGTGAGACTAAAGGCTGGTTAAATAAATATGTCTTAACACAGCTGAGGCTTGGCAAACGGTGTCTCTGGCAAACACTGAGGGAGGAAGTTCTTCAGGATCTGGCTTTTCAAGGAGGGAGATTCCTCTGCTGGCTGCGAGCCTCTAGAGAGGCTGAGAGCCGAGGCACAGAGCTGGCCAGTGACTGGGGGAGGTGGAGAGGATGCTGCAGATTCACCAGGCAGCCCCGAGCTTCTGTATTGGGATGTAGGCTGAGAAAGAAGGAACGGGACAGAGGAACCAGGTGCATTAGAAAATCTTGCTGAAATTTGCTCACCCCAGTGCTGGGTACCGAGGCCTCAGCTCTGTTAGAGGACAAGGACCGTGTTGGGCATTGACTGGACTCCCTTCTCAGCAGGAGTGAGATTTGTGGAGCAGATCTACTTGCAGAGCTCAGCCCTTTCTCCTCACTCAGCTGGAACCAGAACTGGAAAGCTACTGGCTTTCCCACAGGAGCTGCAAAGTGGCAGGCTGTGTCAGCTGAGCAGCCTGTTTTGACTGCATTTAGCTCCTGAGCAGGGTCCCACAGTGGTGGAAGAACATGAGTTAGTGGCTCAAAGGTCCCATTTGCTGTGAGAGGCACAGAAGAAAACAAGTGTTGTGTGCCCTCCAGCTGGACTTGCTGTCAGGACTGAACGGATGGCCATTCCTGTTTGTGCTGATGAGGAATTTGCCTTGTGTGGACAGTTTTCACATGTAGAGGCGCTGGAGTGGAGCTTGTCAAGACTGGAACCTCCTCTCTACCTTGATTGCATTGGCAGTGGTATTAAAAATAACGTGCCCTCCCCATGCAAGAGAGGCACCATTCCCTCTCATCAGACTGTGTGTGCGGTGCACTCTGCAAGGCTGCTCGTCTCCTGTCTTGTTCTGCTAAGACTGCAGCAGAGACCAGCTAATGCCAACTGTGGGACAGTCATTTTATGAGGAGGCACCAAAACTTTTCAGTCTGAGCCTCAACTCCATTAACTGGGAGTATCCTGTCATGTGAGAACAGCGATTGCAAACTGCCTGGACTTGTTGCATATTCACCTTGTCTGGTGCATGTGCAATGGTAAGGGCATGGAGAAGAGATAAAGCTTCTCCTTCCCTCTGCTGGCTCCTTCTGCTCAAGGTAAGTGCTGTAGCAACCTGGTAGCATCTTGCAGGGAGGATTCCAGGTTGGAAGAAAATGAAGGGTTGCCAAGTCTGCACTAGCACGGTTGCAATGCAAGGTGGAGTTAAAACGTGGGCAAAGAGTGGATTTAATCTCAGAGATAAGATGTCCTTCAGCCCATCAGTTCTGGGTCCAGGCTCACTGTGCAAAAGATTTTGAGGAAGTTTAGTCACCCAGAGTGAGATGGAACCTGATGTTTTTGCATAAGGAATGTTTGTGAGCTTCCAGCTCAATGCATACCTGGTATGTGGGTAGGTTAGGCTGGAAAAAATTCATTGGGGCTGTTCTCATTTTCTCCTGAAATAAGTGAAAATATCATAGAATCAAATAATGGCTTGGGCTGGAAGGGATCTTAAAGATCATGTAGTTCCAGCCCCCCTGCCATGGGTAGAGACACCTGCAACTAGATGAGGTTGAAATATGTAGTTATGATTTTGAACATGAAATTGTGTAACTATGATATTCTTTACAACTGTTTTAAAAAAGAGGTTTCTACTGTCTTTCAGACGGGTTAACCACAGAGTAGCCACAGAAGTGGTTTTGGTTTTTTCACAAAATGTAGCATTCCTGGACACTTTACTGAAGTGTTACAATGTGAATACAGCAAATTACTTCATTGCAAAATTGATCGTGAGTTGTTACTGCTTCGCTCAGTGCAATTTTGGTGAGTGCTATTGGAGTTTTTAAAATATATTGCTCGGTGCATAACTTTTAAGTCACTAATGATGAGAAAAATTACCTTGGAAATTAGAGTCAATGGAGTATTATTGATGGTTCATTTGTCAGATTTCTGCATAACCTTTGTCTAAATAATTTGGTGAACAATTTTCTCTTTATTCTTGAGTCGTTTGAAGCTTTTCCAGTTCATTGTTGTCAGAGATGGGCCTGTCTTTGGAGATTCAAGGCTGGCATATTCAGTCTACATTGACCATTTATCAGCCAATACCAGAAAGCTGTGCAGAAGTAGCCAAAATGACATCCTCACCTTCTGACAGACAGTGCCAAGTGTGCTAGCGTCATTATTTTGTGATGCTTTCCATTCTGATTCACACTGAAGAAAGCACAGCTCCTCTCCTTAGAAAGGCAAGTATCTGGAGAGTGGGACTGAGCTCAAATACAGCCCTAATAAAAATGGGCAATGAGTCTGTATGCAGTGAAGTGTTCAGTTGTCTTTCTCTAGTTGGCTTTAGCTGGGTCCTTTTAACATGGATCAGTACTGTCTGCTCTGCAAAGGGACCTGCACGTATCCAGAGCATGAGAAAAAAGTAGCCTGTTGATGGGCTTACCCTCTGTAATTCTGCTGTTCCTGTAGCAGCAGTTCACTGACACAACGATGCCACTGCTGGTGCACGAGAGCTGATTGCCCACATTGTCAAGTGGGATCCAGCACTGATATCTCAGATCCTCAGAGGGAGAGTTATTACAGCTGGTGTCGGGTGTGTTCTCATCCACTGTTGATGGCATTGTTGGTTTGATTTCTTTGACCTTATAGATATGATAAGATAAAAATAGGAAGAGACCACAGCAGACTTTGCAATCTCCATCCTAAAGACGTTGGAAGCTTTCTTTCTTATAATAACCCTGAGAAGTTCACAGCTCATGTGCAGATGCCTACAGGATATGAGGAGGTGCCCCTTAGTAGGTTTCTGTGGGGACAAAGCAGACATGATTTTGCTTTGAATTTTAGGAGGGCTTGGGTCTTAATAGGATAAAGGCTGTCAGATATGTCAGGAGTTTAGGGCAGTCTCTGAGTCTCCATCTTTCTTCTTCTCACTTCTCTGGTGCTCTTATGTTGATCCTGTTCCAGGATGAGAGTGGGGGATGTGTGTGTATATGTGTTTGATGGCAGCTAATCAAAGTGCTCCTGTGTCCTGCTGAGGCAGGACTTAGTGTGAGGCTGCACTTATTCTTGTGACCTCGCTGCTCCAGTGCTTACCTGGAACCACGGCTGTTCTCTCCCACTGTAGACCAGTGGATTTACAATCCTGATTGTTGCAACGGACTGCATGTTCTTCATCACAGAATCAGCCTCACCTTTGGTATCATGAGCTGCTTTCTTGTTTCTACAATCCTCTCCCCTTGAGTATCTTGTGTTCTGCAGTAGGTGAAACCTGTTGATTTTTCTGTGGGATTTTTGCCCTGCAATGCTACTCTTTCATTTCTGATGGAAACATTCCCATGTCAACGTCTGCATAACTAGCTTGCTGCCTTTTTCTTTTGTTTCCTTCTTTCTCCAGGAGCTGTTTGTTAATTCTGGATAAACATCATCCGCCAAAGAGTAGAGGACAGGGACCACAGACGCCCTTGGAAGCCCCAGCATCCTTCTGGACAGACACTGACCAAAACCGGTGCCTTCTGCCCTCCATGACCCGAGACAATACAACATGATTCCTCTTCTAACTGCCTGCACGTATCAATCTCGGTGGACGTTCCTGGAGTTGGGAGAAGGGTCCCAGGAGAGGGGGATGCTATAGTTTCTTTTTATTGTTTTGCAATGTAAAGAATTGTGTTGACCCCAGGTGCTTCCTGCCCGACATGAGCCTGGTTCACCCAGTTCTAACTTTGGTTTCACCAACCTACGTCTGAGTTTCAAGAGCTGTTGCCTCTGTTTGCTCTGGAGAAAGGGGTCTGAAGTATCTGGAAGTAACCTGGAGTAGCTTGTTAGGGTTAACTGTTCCTAGCATGCTGCCATTGGTTACACCAGCAGGCGCATTTCTTCCCTCCAAGGTTCCCTTCTAAACAATAAAGTGTTGAACGGTCACTGTGTGCTGTGAGATGCTTTCAGTCCCATGAGTTTGTAAACTGCTGTTTTCTGCCTATTGCTGATGCCAGCAAAAACTCTGAAGGAGTGTGAGGAATAGCAATATTTCAAGTTACAGTTTATAAATCACAAAACTTGTTCATTTTGGTCTCAGAGTGACTGGCTTGTTTGACAGTACTTGGTGCAAAGTCCTGGCTGAAGGGAACTGGTGGTGGGGAATCATACTGGAAAAACTTTTGCCTGCTGGATGCAGAGCCCAAGTTAGCTCTTTTCACTAGCTCTTGTGTGCAGTTCCTGCTGTGTCTGCCATAAACCATTGTCCCTTGTGCTCTGTGTTGAGCCCTCTCCTTGCTTCATGAGGAATGGAGGAAGCTGGGTGCATCTGGAATCTTGTTCTCCTAGAGGTAGGTGTGGCAGAGTTGCAAAAGGCCTGTCAGCAAACCAGAGGAGCAGGTCTACTTTCCTTTTCACTGGGTAGAGCTTCTCTGGCAGCATTAGCTGCTTCTGTCCTCTCTGACTGTATCTGACAGTTTTTGAACAATGTGAACATGGATTTTTGGAGGTCGTGTCAGAGTTTAATGCAGTGTTTATGAAAACGGATGAGGGGGGCTGAGAATTGTTTTCTGTGTTATATTCTGCTTTGTCTCTTTTTTCTTTAGACAGCAACTTAGTGCTTTACGTCTTCATTAAAGCAACTAAATGCCTTTCCTTCTTATTGAGAGCTGATGCCGCAACACTTTTCATCCTCAGAAGTGATGCTTGCTTACCCATGGCTTATCTCTGTTAGTCTCAGATCTTGCAAAAATTCCAGCTCTGTGTCTTTGTGTAGGTCAAACTTGCTGTTCTCAAGGGAAGAAGAGCAAGTTTTCCAAAACAAATTAGGACACTTAGTGCCCTCAGGTCTGTTGGAGCAGGGCTGGGTGGGCTTTTGCTGTTGCTGCCATGCCAGCTTTTGGATCTGCTTGGGATAGCCACAGAACTGACTCTGCAGGCAGAGATTTGGAGCACCAAGGTCTGTCCCTGACTAGGTTTGAAATTATTATTGGTCTGAAGAGAAAAGTATGTATTTTGTCTCTTCCTCATTTTCCTCTTGCCCCTGTCCAGCATTGCCTTGGCATGAGTAATTTGCATGTCATTATTTCAGCTGCCCTAAACTGGGGGGGACTGTGATGCCAGGGCTGATTATTTGGCAGCACTGGGCAATTTCTCTGTTAGGCAGCTGTAATACATTTTCATGTTCTTTTATAATGAGCTTTATTTACCAAATTGGCAATTCCTCTGTTGAGAAATAACTGATTACAGCATTCAGGGAGTAGCTGTCATCTCAAGATACACAGGTGTCTGTGGAACATAAACAGATGTGATCATTCAGACGGTGAACTTGATAGAGGGTAGGGGGGAAAAAAATCAGCCATAAAATCATAAATGTAACAGCTACAGCTAATGTTGGCCAGGTGCATTGTGGCTGTTTGCAGCCCAACAAGGACAAAGTGGCACTCGAAGGCCATCCAGTACGTCCAGATGAGGGACTGCTTGATTGTTAGCCGAAAATACACCTCTTGCCTGTCGCTGCACTTCAATACTGGCTTGCCTAACTCTGTCTCCGAAAGTTTCTGAGGGCAGACACTCATTCGTGGCGCAGCCTTGAAGTGAGAAACTCCTCTGTCCCGCCATGTTGGGTTTGATTTTAGCTTACTCTGTGCTGAATGTCTACAAACTTCTTGGTGATCATGTCCGTGGGGACTGTGGTCCCATCTGCCTTTCAGGCAGTCCCTTTCCTTTGGGGTTTCCTAGTGCCCAGGAGCAGTTTTGGTGGTGCTGTTGCCCTAATCACCAGCTCAGATACCTGAGCCTGGGGGAAAATATCACCAGATGTGTCAATAGGAAACTGCTGAAGATGAAGTTCAGTTGTAGAGTCTCAGCTGCTATCCAAGTAAAAAACATGCAGGTAACAGAGCTTCATGAGTGCATGTTTTCTGTTCTCCTTCATCTTTGCTGCTCCTGTATTCCCAAGGCCCTTGCAAAGAAGGAAGAAGCCCTGCACCTTCTCCTAGGCTCCCTCTCCTTATGTTTCTCTTTGACTGTGTGTTGGATATTCAAAGCAATTTTTTCTGTGCCAGATTGTGACAGCAGGTGTCAGTTATGCTCCAGAGTGGCAGAGATCATTATTCCTGGAGCCTGGTGTCCAGTGTTGAATAGATGTCCTTTTCACACTGCTACCACCACAGCTGGCATTAATGGACAACTAGGACAGCAGGATAAACAAGGTCTGGATCTATTGTGCAAGCTGAATTAGAGGCAGTTTCCTCCAAAGGCAACTTTGAGGTTGGGTAGAGGCAGCTAGCCACGCTGCTGTCTGTGCTGCATGTGCTGGATAAAAAGCAGCTCTTTTGTGACCCGGAGTATCTGTGACCTATTTCACCGACTAAAACCAAACCTCCCAACGGCTGGATGCAGCTTGGGCACAGTGCTCCCTTCAGCTGAGCAGTGCATGTCTGTTTTGCCTGCCTGGTTATTGCAGTTCTCTGCAAACTGGGTAATTTTGCGTACAAATGCATCCAGTGATTCGGATGCAATGTGCACAGTTGTGGTAATTTCATGTGAAAATACAGCTTGCAGAGTGCCTGCTTTAAGAGTATGAATTGTTTTAAAACTTGCCAGATGAATGGAAAGAACAACCTTTTTATTCATGCATAATTTCTTAGCGTTGCAGGAAGGGAAAAGAACAAAAACACTGAAGTTAGAGAAGATACAGGAAATAACAGAACTGATAAAAATTTTCCAGTAGGCCTCAATAGCTTTGTAAATGAAACATTCAACATGCAGCACTTTGAGATTCCAGTGTGCAAGAACATCACCGGCACTCTAAGCACCAGATTTGTGATCTTGCATAAAAACTCAACCCGTTGCCTCCTGTTGTTAATATTTCACACTTGACTTTGCAAGATGCTTTATCTAATATCCTCTCTGCATTTAGGCAGCTACCTTCCCTGCCTTGTCCATAACGGGAGAGGCGGGAGGAGGAAGGCAATTGCCAAGCATGTCTGTAATCTATGTAGGAGGGTTTTGCGTAGCTCTAGGGGGAGAAGAGTAAGTCTCATTTCCTATTTTATAGTCTGCTGAATCCTGTGATCTCATGCTGTGTGCTCCTTTTCCAAGCAGAATTTTTCAATTTGTCTTTCAAGTTGTTGTTATTTTTTATTTCCAAACTGGTTAAAAATGTTTGTCTGTAACTTGTTGATAAATTGTTTATGTCTGACTCCCTAAGGTGCTTCACTGCCAGTCTTGTATGTGTCTCAGGACCACCTTTTTCTTCTCTTGTCTTGTGGCCCCACAGTGGGCTGTTGGATCCAGCACTGAAGCATTACCAGCCCTTTTTTGGAACCCATGGGAGAGGGCTGTTCAGTGTCCTGCAACATATAACCCCACACCTGCTCCCATTCATGTGGATTTTATTCTCAGACAAGGTGGATGTGATATTCCTGAACTGACTCACCTGCCTTGTCAGCCCTATCCCTCTGCTCTTGGTGTGTGTTGGATTCTCCTCACTTTCCCTGTCCTCGATTCCTTGGGGGAGTGAAGGTTGATGTGGACTGAAGTGATTGCGCTGTATCACCTTTGTGCTGAGGCTGTTCAGGCCGGTAGTGCTGCCCCTACGTCTCCCACTCTGGTATGTAATTGTGCTGGCAGAGTGGTAGTTCTACAGCCTGGGGCAAAGCCAGAGGAAGCAAGTGGAGCAGCCACTGGTCTCAGGAGAGCTCTCTGTCAAAAGCGTGTCTTGGATTTAATGACACGTGTGCTCTTTCAGACTTCTTATGGAGGTCAGAGCATGGCAGGAAACTTTCCTCTGTCGTCTTCCTAGGGAGAGCAGCACACAAACTTTTCTTTCCAACTTGAAATCAATTGTTCCCTCAAGGCTATGTAACAAACTGCTCCTGAAGCTGGTTTCCCCTTGTGAATGGCCTAAATTAGATGCTCTCCCTGGTTGCCCTCACTGGAATAGCTTGTGCTTTATCCAGCCATTTCATTTGTGCCATTTGCCACAGGATGTTGATAGCACTTGTCTGGTTCCTGCTGCCCTGTGTTGTTCCCTATGGGAGCTATTGCATGGCAGGCCTGCTGTCCCAGGGAGTGTAGGAGAAGAGGCAGTAGGGACCTGGAATCTCGTTTTGATTCCTACTTTGCATCCTCCTTTGTTTTCAGAAAGTATGTTTAAAAATAATTTCTGGTATGTATGGAGCAGATTTGCTAATTGACACAAGTTAAAACAAAGCCCTTTGGCTCATTTGGATCTTTTTGAGGAGTTAGTATTTGTTTGCCTCCTTATGGATCCCTGAAAGCTTAGTTCTAAAATTCTTTTTGAATACTGAATTGATATTGGGGTGACAGCTGCAGGGTAAGTAGTTTTCATTCCCGTCTACTGCTAACATTTTGGGCAAACTAGTGAGTACAGTTCAGTCCTATACACTTCCTACTGCCTGCTCTACAGAATTTTAAAAAAAGTTACATTCAGCATTTAAGACCAGAAAACAGTTTGGAGTCACCCAGACACTCCAGCTGTGCCTTCTGCGTGTATGTCTGTGCATGAGCAGCTCTGCTGGAGTCTCTGGGTGGGCATCTCCTCCTTGCCAGTGGGGCAGAGCTTTTATGTTATTTAGTCCTTGAACTGTCTGAGTTAATCTCTCTAATGGCCAACAGTGGAGGACATGAGTGACACTCCCTCAGGAGGAGTAAAAGGATGTTATTTTTTCCCTCCTGTGACCTCTTGAACATCCCGCTGTACCTATTTTCTTGGTGATGGAGTCCATCATCATAGTGAGGTTTGATTTTTATTTACCATGAATGGGGAGTGCCACTGTAAGTCAGGATTAGCTAAACATAACATTAAAAATAAAGCACGGCTATTAATTTAATGGGTTCCTCGTTACAACCGTTGTAAAACAAGTAAACAGGAACTCTGCCAGTGCTGCCTGCAGTCCTTCTCCAAGTGGCTGAACCAAGGGAGAGATTTGAACTCGTGCCATTTGATAAAGCCATGTGCGAATGTGGTTTTTTAAAAATTAATTCTTTACTTTTCCTTCAGTAGCCTTTCAGCTGCTGAAGAAGCCTGGCCAGTGACTGCAGCAGAGCTTTGTGGCTCTTAATGAGGCAGAGGGGAAATGCCAGTTCAGGACTTAGCTTAAATCATATCCGCCAAAATAAAAGCTTACAAAAGACAGAGAAATTGTTCTTTGTGGACTGCCTCACTGAAACAGCCTTCGTAGTCCCTTTAATCCTTACTTACTCATTTTTCTTTTGAAAAGGAAAATAAGTAAGTTTTGTGTTGGGACTTTTCCCCTCTACTCTTTACCTCCAGAGTGCTGGTCTAACTAATGGCAGCTTCCTTGGGTTGGAATTTACTGGATTAAATGGGTCACGCTGTGGATCTGTGGTGGCCGCATAGGCTGAGTGCCTGCTCCCAAGTACAGTTCTGTCACCGCAGCTCAGGGCTCCGCAGTGGGAAGGCACACAGAGGTGTCCAAACAGAGTGTAAGCTGAAAGCAGTAGAATTATCTGTGTGCTGGGTTTCTTCCAGACTTAAATAAGGTGCTTGTGCAGTGCTGTGGGGTCTTTAAGTTGAAGAGGTTACAAAAAGGGAAAATACTAATCCATTTGTTTGAAGACTCCATTCTAGTTATTTTTGTATAATGCCTAATGGTATCCCAAAGTTTACATTCCCAAACTGGAGGGTGGTTTACAAAACGGAATATCCACAGTAATGTATTTAATATATTTCATGGCTGCTTTCCCTAACCTGCTAAGGAAATCCAGCTGTGAAACCTCAGTGCCAGCTGTTGGTTCCACCCAGCCGCTGGTTGGCTGCATTCCTCTGTGCCAGGAAAAAGGAACTCTGCTGTCTGAGGGAAAGGGTTGCCATTTAGTCTGTGGCCAAACAGATAAAGAAGAGGATTCATGCTTCAGAGTCTAAGCTGATTATCTTCCTGAAAGTACCCTCAGCCAGCAGGGTCTGGCTCCTCAGCTTCTCAGAAAACAAAGCAGATGTCCTCTTCTGAGGCCACAGGTAGTCCTGTATTGCTCACTGCTGATCCAAAACTCAGGAAGTTTTATTTGAGGCTACTTTGAGTCAATGAATATGATTAGATCTCTCTAGGTTATAGTATCCAATGTCGAGGTAACAGTATCCAAGTGTGGCATCAGGAGAAAGAGATACATTTGCTTCTTTGTGACTGATGGACAGATGTTTCCAAGTGTGTTGCTTCTGTTGGGTAAAGAAACTTCTTTCAACACTGCAGGGAATTGCACAGAAAAATGAGACCCACGTGCACACCATAAATTTAAGGTGATCTATATCATTCTTGTGACTGTGAACTTGGCCACTGCCAACCAGTGCTTATCTCGTGGGATTGCTTGGGAGGTCCATCTCAGCGCTCTGGAAAAACCAAGCACACCCATTACAGGGAGGTTTTATTAAGTTGTACTCAAGAGAATTGTGCTCCAGATCTCTTTGCAGTCACCCCTGAGACTGGGAGCTCTAACACTGCTACAGACATTGCAGCACTCCTGAGCATGCAAATGACAACATAATCATGGCTGTTCTCAGGAGGGCAGAATTCTGCCATTCTCAACTTGAAAGAAAATTGGATTTTAATGAGGAGTACAAGGTGAAAACTTCTGAAACTTGGAAGCCTTTCACCACCCTTTGAGAATGTGGACCATGGAGCAAAAAGCATGAAAGGGGGCTCAGCCCTGCTCCTGCCCACGGGGCTACCCTGTGAACAAGGCTCCCTGGGGAGACCTCATGGCTCTCCTTGCTCTCCTTGCTCCATCTGGTCCACAGGAATTAGACCCCTTCCATCCAGCCTTAGATTTTAGGGTTAAGTAATTTATAAACCAGTCTGCAATATTTCTTCTTATTGCTGTATATCCCTACATATTCTCCCAAAGGTCCTTTCCAGGTTTTTAAAGTTATATCAGATCTCTACCTGCAGGCTGCAGGAGAAGCACCTTCCCTCTTGTGGTGTCTTTATGTCCAAGGAGGCTGTGCCTGGCCTAGGGTTTTCCCTCTCATGTTGAACCTGGAGACTGAGGAGTTTATGGAAGTGCTCAGGGAAAAGGAGGGGTTGAAAATGTACCTTTGACTGTTAACTTGGGAAAAACTAATAGCCTTGGTTCAGGTTTTCTAAGGATTCTCCAAGCCCTGAAATTTTGGATTAGTGAATATGGCAGGTGAGTCTCAGAGCTGTACCATAAATCAATGGACTTTTCCATGGACCTGTGTGCAGTGTCTCAAGTAGTGTAATGGTGCCCTTAGTCCAAACTTCCTAATGCAAAGTCATCAGTGATTTTGTAGCCCCTTACTGTTACCAGAGATACTCCCTACCCCAGGAGTGAGACAGGGACTTCTGGGGAAGCCTTAGGTACTTTCTGCCTTCCCTAAAGCACTCTGCAGGGTACTGGCTGTGGGGACATCTGTGCAAACTGAGTCCTGCTGACTGCCTCATTTTACTTCCCCTGACAAGTAATTGAGTGGTTGCACTTTATTAATGCTAATGACTTTCTAGTTTGAGCTGTTAGTGTACAGTTTGATATTTATATTTATTTATTTGTAACATCCAGACTTGGTACTGTCTGGATTAATCCTCGAGCTAATCTGATGCTGAGCCATTATTGTGACAATTGAGTCACAATACAATTTGACATTCATGCTGTACCTGGTGTAGCTAATTTATGTAACTCAATTTATAAATTACATAAATAGGTTACATAATTTACCACATACCTTGTACACTTCAAAGTAATATTCCCAGCTTGCAATTTAAACAATCTTTATGCTGAGAATAATTTACACTGAAGACTCTTGAATAATTTTGCAGTCTATTCCTGGACAGATAAGGAGTCGTGTTTGTTTAATAAACACTTGCTAGTGTTGATTTTAATTTATTAATCACCCTGTCCTGCTTCCCAGATAATCTGTAGCCTGTCCTGGGTGATGCTCTGCTGGCAAGGCCAGACCTCAGCAGAGGTCCATGTCTTCAGCTTCTGCCTTTCAGGAGCTGCTTGCCTTGGAATGATGAATTTCTCCCTCTGTCATCTAGCTGAAACTTCAGTGCAGGTGGTCCTTACTGGAAAACCATCTCTGCTGCCTGCAGCCGCATCCAGGAGTGCAGAACCCTGGCTTCTCCATCACCCACCCAGGCACATACGTGATGGGTGGTGGTGTGACCATGGTGAGGTGGGGCTGGAGGTGAGGGAGCTTTGCATTGATCCAAGAGCTTGTGATGCACAGGTAGAGGACACCTCCATGGGAGGGTGACCCAAAGATGTTACATGTGACAAGTCCTTGGGAAGTTTCTGCTTCACCCAGCTGGTGTTAGAGTGAAACAGGTCCTACTCCAGACCTCGTGGCACCAAGGTGTCAAAAAGAAGACGTGAAAAGCATCGTGCAGCCTGTTCGTGACAGTACCTCCAGGCATCTTGCAGGCAGCACCTTGGCCCTGAATCTCTGTGCTGTCCTCCAGGAGCAGCTCCTGGCAAGCAGCCCCAGCTCTGGGACGCAGAAGAGGAGGATGGTGCTGTTCATCACCCCTTGTTCGGGAGACCCGTGGGCCCATTTCCATCACTCCTGGTCACTGGGTTCTGTGAATGGCCATGAAGGCCATTGTGGGGCTGGCAGGTGTGAGCCTGGGTGTCTGGCAGTGCCCAGAGGCTACTCCTTGCAGCTGGGCACTGTGTTGACCTGCTGGTAATGTTGCCAGACCCCTCCTGCTCTCCAAATCTGGATTGGTCCCTTTCCATCCTTTGGAGTCCAGGCTGTGGCCAAACAGCTCCCACATGGCCAGCAGTAGAGAAGAGAGGCACCGGGGCAAGGACCCAGAGGCAGGTGGTCATGCAAACATCAGCATTACCTTTCCTTTCCTTGTCCTGTCACTTTTCATCCTGCTACCACTGCCTGGCTCCTCCACTTTCCCCAGGAGGGGACAGTGGTGACAAAGGCCATTAATTTTGCATCAGCTGCTTCAAAACCCCATCAGACCCCCAGGCTGTCACCCTGTGACTGATGCCTCTGAGCACCACAGATACCAAACCTGCAAACAAGATATTTAGGAGTGTGGGGATGGAGGTTGTCTCACAGCCCTGGCAGCCACTGTGGCCACCAGCCACCTCCCACTGATGCTCAACGCTCTCCCCTTCTCCATGGCCCTGCTGGGAGGAGACATCCCCTCCTTGAGCTCCCTGGTATCTGGGGGACCACGGCTCTCCCCAGCTCTGCCTTTGCTCCTCCCAATCTACATCCCAGTCAGAGCCAACAAATGAGCTATTATGTGCATATAATCCCAGCATGTGCACGAGCTAGACCCACGCACCCCAAACTCGTGTGGGCAGACCCCGACCCAGCCGGCTCCCGTAATTATCTCCTGCAAGGCAAAACAATTAGGAGTTTCTGCTCTCCTCTCTCTCCCTTCCCCCTTCCTCTTCATTGTTCTTGGCAAAAAAAGGTTAATTAAACTCAGAAAATATCCCTTTTCTCCCCCCTCTTAAGCATGAGACTTAATTTTCTCTTTATATTTGTATTCAATTAATTCCTGCAAAGGCTCTGACTATATTTTTTTGGTATAATTTCTTTCTTTGTCTCTCTCATTGTTAATCCTTGCATATTCAGTTTTTCTCCTCCCTTTTCCCCTAGATTTGAAATTCTATTACCATTTCAGAAGGCAGGCGTTTGAAGAGAAAATTGAATACCCGTCCAGTCTTGATAAAGAAGGGACATTTGGTACTAACGGTAATTTGTGAAGCAGATTTCCCCACACCCCATGGTTGGTCCTCACCTTTCTCTCCATGTTTGCTGTGGATGATGTGCGTGTGCCACTGGGGCGTGGGGATGTCACAGCATTTTGCAGCCTTTATATCCCTGGATTACTGCGTCAGGGCCATGATGCCCTGGCAGCTGCGTGTGGGGATGGGGTGACATGGTGGCAGGCTGTGTCTGACACCTCCCATGCACCTTCACACCCCTCAGGAGCCGACCCTGTACCCGCACTTTGCTCTTTTTGCTCAGGGATGATGCCCTATCGTATTGTCCCCATGGTTTTAGGGGAAGCTGTGTTGTTTTCAGGAGAGCTTCTGTTCCCAGCTCCAGGAATATCCCCGGTGCCAGCAGGACTGGCAGCAGCTGCCTTCAGCCTCCCTGTGCGGAGCACGAGGAGTCATTCTCGGGCTGTGGCTGTGGGAATGCGCTGGCCTGGGTAACGCATCCACACCGGGGGTTGGGGCTGTGGGCCTGGAGTCCTGCAGCTCCTCCGTCCCAGACGTGGCCCTGGGCACAACTCTGCCCCTTGTGCCCTTCCTCACCTTGTCCTCGCACCTAGTGCGGGGCGCATGGTGCTGAGGTTCGGGCATCTGCTGGCGGTGGTAGAACAGGTCTGGGGATTTATGGTGACTTTTCCCCCCGCTCCGGGCTCGCTGTCCCCTCCTGTCGCCTCCCCAGCACGGGGCATCCCGCGCCGAGCCCCAGCCCCCCGCGCTGCCGAGGGATGCGGAGCGCCCCGAGCCCGCCCGTGGAGCCGGCCCACAGC
>VZTE01002610.1:605928-618649 GCA_013397775.1 Eulacestoma nigropectus | reverse complement strand
CGGGCGGGCCCCCGGGTGCCCCGGGCGCGGGGCTGCGCTGCCCGAGCTGCGTCTCGGTGAGGGTCCCGGCCGAGCCGGGCGCTGCCTGCCCGGTGCGGGACAAGTAGTGGCCCCCCGAGTGTGCCGAAGGGGTGGAACGGGCCCCCGACATTGTCTGGGTGATGCCCCTGACGGCTTGGACTGAGCTGAAGTGAAATATTCCGTTTCCTTGCCCGAGAGAGAGACTCCCTGGGCAGCCTATTCCAATGCTTGACAGCCCTGTCAGTGAAAAAATTTTCCCTCATATCCAATCTAAACCTCCCCTGGCAAGACTTGAGGCTGTTTCCTCTTGTTCTGTCGCTTGTTACCTGGGAGAAGAGACTGATCCCCACCTGGCTACAGGCTCCTTTCAGGTGGGTGTAGAGAGAGAAAAGGTCCTGGCATTGCTGCCCCAGAAGTCCAGCCTGAGCTGGACAGCCACCACTGTGGCCACTGACGTGTCTGTGACCCCAGAGAGCCCCTGCACAGGGCTGGGTGTTGGGTCCTGTTTGATGTCACACTGGGGCTGGAGGGTCCTGGGTCCCAGCAGGGCAGGACCATGGTGTCCATGGACCTGGAACTTCCAACAGGAGCCCCAGGGAGAACTCCCTGTCCTGGCACAGCCATGACCCTGAAGTGGAGCAGGTGGGACACGATGGGGAGCTCAGGCGGGATGTGAATCTGGAGAAACCTTTTAAGTCCAGGGGCAGCAGCCTGGGAGTGGTGGGCATGGGGATGACTGCCGGAGCTGCAGAGCCCCCAGGGAGCAGCACTCTCCCCACCTCCCTCACTGCTGGGTAAATCATGACGGCTTGGACTGAGCTGAAGTGAAATATTCCCTGTTTCCTTGCCCAAATCTGTAGTTTCCTTCTGGCTCTGAGGCTCTAGGCCATATTGCACATTTGAATTTAAAAGCAGACTTGTGCTTGGGCTTGTTATTTAATTATTTATTCTAGAACTGTTATTTTCTTTAAAATCAAGGTCTTTTTTTGCTGCAGCTCTGTGGTTCCTCTTGGAGCAATGACCGATGGACCTGGGTGCCGAGGGCTGGGGACACGAGTCAGAGGTTGGTCCCTGGTTGTGTGGGGTGTCCTTGGGGTCGTCTGGAGCTGGCAGGAGGAGAGTGGTGGAGGGGAGAGCCTGGGAGCCTGGTGCTGGCTCCCAGCCCTGAAAAGGGAGTTGCAGAGTTAAGGCGATAGCTGGGGGTGCTAATGGGCACCCCTCTTCCCCTCCCTACTGTAGGATTTGCCATCTGCTGTGTGAGAAGCGGCATTTGCTCGCTTCAGGGGTGTCACACCGGGGATGACACATCCCTTCTCAGCATTGCTGGGCTGTCCTGACTGGGCTGCACTCTGCCCGTGCCCAGTGAGCCTCGTGTCCCCCAGTGCTGGGCTGCAGCAGTGTGCATCTGGGCCCTGAGGGTGGCCTTGTGGTTTGTCATGGTTTTATCTCACTCCCTGGAAAGCCGGGAGGTTGGTCCCTGAGACTGTGGCACAGGATGTCCAAGTCCCACCGGCCATTGCACAGGCTCTTGGGCACCTGCTGGGAGCCGAGTGTGGCAGGCAGGGACCAGCCTCACCCCTGCTTTGGGGATGGGAGCAGTGCCACGGAGCAGCTTTGGAGGGCAGTGCTGGCGGGGCAGGTGGGAGCAAAGGGTGGAGAGAGGCAAGAGGGAATAAGAATAACTAGGAAAGGCAGGAGAGGGAAGGGGGTGGGAGAGGCAAAGGAGAAGTTGCGCAGAGAAGAGGACACTGGGGAAGGAGGGGTACAAAGGGAGGAGAGAGCCCCTCTGCAGGAGCAGCCACCCCGCGCCGCACGCCCAGCAAGCCCCTCTCCCCGTCAAGCTGCTAACGAGGATTAATTGCCTGTTCCGGGCTCCTGTGCGGGGCTGCAGCCACTGCCGCCTGCCCTCCGGTGCGGGTCCCCAATGGCTCCGTGGGTAATTTATGGCCACATCGGTGCAGGCAGCTGTTCGCAGGTTGGCAGCAGTACCGCTGGGAGCCTGTGCCTGGTTTGACGCTCTAAATAACCCCATCGGCTCTGCAAACCATCCTGGCCAGGCTACCCAGCTGAACTGCAGGGAGGCGAGGGTGGGAGTCAGAACTCACTGGTCCATCCCCACAGGCATCAGGGTCCCCAGGCCAGGGGAACAGATGGCTGCAGCCAGCTCGTGGCAGCCTTGTCACCATGGGGTCCCTTAAATACCGATACCACAATTAATTGGTATTCACTGATCACTGCTGAATCTTGCTGCCTCGCAGCACAATGGGGCAGGCGAGTGCCGGCAGCCAGTGCGTTGCCCAGCGGAGGCTGGAAGCGCTGCTGGCATCTCTCTCCGTGCCCTGGGATATGTGTGGAGACATATGCTTCCCCAATCTGCTCGAGCCTGGGTGCGTTTTGACCATTCCCTGCAAATGGCCTCAGAGGGTTTTCGCTGGGGAAGGAGGTGCCAGGGACACTGAGGCAGTGAGATTGTGGCTGCCCCGCAGCCCCTCTCATGTCCTGATGGAAAAGGCTGGAAGGGGAGGGAATAATTCGGAGGTGCAAGAAAAGCCCCAGGGCCATGTGCTGGGTATTTTTGGGGACGTTGGCTCTTCTAGAGCTGGATCTCCATCCTAGGGTGATCCAAATCACCCTGAACCTAGGCCAGCACAGCCAGAGATATAACCCATATTTACAATCCTTTTCATTCAAGGATTTAGTGTCTCTTAAGCCTTGTCCTGGCTCAAAACAACTGGAAAAGCAAAGCAAATCTTGCAACCACCATCCCAGAGCTGATGGGTTTCTGGTGTGCTGCTTCCCACAAGCAGTGATTTTGCTTTCCAGGGGTTTGCCTCGGTGTTCCTGAGTTTGCTTCCCCGTTTGCCACGCGCAGCAACATGGCGCTCTTCCCTGCTCTGCTCCTCAGGCACTTCTGCCACCAGACAAATCCAAGTCCCTGGCACACGGGCTGAGGTTCATGGGGAGGGCAGGAGCCCAAAGGATGGGGACGAGGCATCTGGGGGTCCTGCCAGGGTTGAGGGAGGAGGGAGAACCCACAGGGTGCCGGGGGCTTGGGAGGTGACAGCAAAGCCCCTGCCAAGGGCCGGGGAGTTGCAGGGGCTCTAGAGGTGGTTCATGCCTGCAGGATGGGGGTTTCCTTGCTAATGGAGTGGGGTTCTATAGCCTGGAGCCCGGTGGGATTGCAGGAGGCACAGTGTTATGCTGGGGTTTATTACGAGCCAGTTAATAACTCTGGACTGGATGGTTCGTTAGAGGAGTTAATTTACCCTGGGTTGTTCTCTAATGTGGGCTACGAGGCTCAGCTGTGGCCGTATCAGGCTGAGCCTCTGCTGCCTCACTGCCCCGAGACATTGCCCTTCAGCCTCACTCCCAGCAGCAGGGCTTGTGGGGTGAGGAGGTGCCAGCAAGGATGGGCTGGGGGCCCCACAGGGTTTCTGCTGGCATCCCCTTCTTTCTGCCCCCCAGGCCCTGGCTGGGACATGCAGCACCCCCTCCCCACCCGCGTGTCCCCATTCCTGCCATGAGGCACCAGCAAAGCCCCGTGGCTTGGCTCAGGGGCCTGCCCTCCCTGGTCACCCCCAGGTGGCTGAGCTTCCTTGTGGCACCGCGTCAGGAACTGGCTTTAGAAATACATATTGACATTAAAAAAGGCCCCTTTGTACCTATTAATTGAAGTCATTAAATTTAATGGGGTGGTTATTGCATGTTAAATAAATACTGGCTAATTATGAAAAACATATTTGCCAAGGTTTAACTATAGAAAAGATGCCTCAATTACATGGTTATTAAACCTCAAAAAATATACACTTTTAATAATGAAGTGACATTTAAATAACATACATTAACTGTCTTATTAAATGTTGATTCTTTTCATATTTGAGGACTTTAATTTAGAGCATTTTCCCTGGCACTAACTATACGATGCATCATTAGCTGTCTTTCACTCATCATTTTGTAAACTTTTTTAATAAATAGGCTGAAGTGTTTGTATTTGCTTTTGTTTTCCTAGCTTCCATCTCTCTCTTCAGGCAGCAGGGATGTGCCAGGGGAGTGTGCAGGCAGAGCAGGAACTTCCAGGCAGCTTCTTCAAATCACTAAACCCTTCTTAAAGATGGTAAACCCCTTCCTAAACTTGTCATCCTGAAATAGGCAGGCAGCCAAGCTCTTCAGGATTTTTGACACATTCTTATGGAAAGGACCACTCTGCCTCACTCTTGGTTTTCCAGATCCAATTGGTTTGTAAGAAGTACCCAGGAGATGGAGAGCAGGGTAAGAGCAGGAGCTCAAGGCTGCAATGGAAGCACCATTGTGGTATAGCAGAGGGAAGCTTATTTCTGTCTCTGCCGCCAAACCATGGCACTAATCCTTGGAAAAGTCAGTATTTTTGGATGCCTGTATCCCTCCCAGGTGTGGGGAACCTGCCAGGAGAGGGATGCTCTGTGGAGCACATCCCCAGGTGCTGCAGCACGCAGCCCTGCTGCTCACAGGGATTCCTCTGCGGCATAAGGGGCAGGGAGCAGGATATGGGCTGTGGGAATGGCGTGGAGCAGCACAACCCAGGGCACACAGGCTCCTTCCTTAATGCATTTATCGATTGCAGTGTACACGTCAGGATGTAATTTAGAAATCACTCTCCCAGAATCAATTAAAGACCTTACTGGCAACATAGGCACCTCTTCTAGTTAAAGCCTTCACCCTTCCCTCAAATGCACACCCCACCATTCCTGCTCAGCTTTTGGGGAGCTCTTGTCTCCCTCCTAGCCATCTCGGCGTGTGGGTGCTGGGATCACCCTCTGGCAGACCTGCTACTTTTCTGAGAACTGGCGTTGCCTCAGCTGCCTCCCAAACCAGCCATCAGTTATGGGCTGTCAGGGAGCCAAGACCTCTCATCTTCCGGACACATTCTTAATGTTCCCCGTGTCCGCAGCGAGGTGAGTAATCTGTGCTCGGGAGGCCCGGTGGGCAGCACAGAGGCACTTAAATTAATTATGGAGGAGTTAAGTCCCAGGGGGGCTCCCAGGGGAGCGGGGCTCAGGCCGGGCTCGGGGGCAGTGGGCCGTGCTGACAGCTTTGGGCAGGGGCTGGAAGGTCCCTTGCCTGCCCTGCGGCTGCTCCGTCGCTGTGAGGAGTTGCCCCAGCATTAGACCACAGCTGGGGTCAGGAGGAGGGGGCTCCTTAAAGGCAGCAAGTGGGGCTGGCATTGTGGGCAAGGGGATGTGGCACGTCCTCTGGCTTTCAGGCCAAATGAGTGTGGCCACCGTGGGACAGTGATGTGCCAGCTGGTCCGTGCTGGCTTCTGAAGGCTGGATGTGATGCTTGTACCCCATGATGGCTTTTTCTGGGGCACAGCCAGGGCTGCCTGGTACATGGGGATGGTGTTGGAGGTAAATGGTGTCCCAAACCCATCAGCTCATCCATTTCCCTTCCCTCCTATTGTGCCATTTGCTGTTGGCAGGGAGAGTGGGGCGCAGCTCCCAGGTGAGTGGGTCTGGGACAAGCTGATGGTGGCCCCAGGTCTCCTAACACAGAGAAGCATCAAGGTGGGGATGGCTGAACCCACATGAGTGCAGCTGCTGGTGCAGGTCCAGCAGGCCTACAACGGTGCAGGTTCAGCAAAGCGGAGTCTGGACTTGTTTGTCTGAGTGGAGAACCTGAGATTCCAAAATGTACTTCGGGTAGTGGGGTGATAGAATTGTTACTCAGAATTCCTGTGCTGCAAGACGGGGCAGTCAGAGTGGGCTGCTGTGGTAAGCATCAGGCTTTGTGTTCTGATTTTGAGTTTGTTAATGTTATGGGGTTTGTTCACAAAATGGAACTGAAAAATCCTTTTACAATGGTAATCTCTCTTCCAAGATGTAGACCTTTGACCATGTTTAAAAGAATTTTCCTTTTGTCCTTTTTTCCCCCTTTTTCTTACTGTGGTGATGAACTTTCATCAAAACAATTGCAGATTGGGTTTCAATTCTGTAAAAACAACTTAAATCAATAATAATTTTTCTAGGGAAGGCTGGGATTTGGGTCCTCTCTTTGCGCCCTCTCCCCTACCGACTGTTACAGATGCACAGACTGAAGTCAGAGCCAGAGGGGAACATCCCTGCTCCATCCCAGCACCATTATGCTCACAGTGGTGATGCCAGGACTCCTCTGGCAGTGGCGTGAGGAACAAACCCAGCTCAGCTCTTTTCCTGGCTGCCTTGGGGGTACCAGGCTCTCCAGTTCCTCCCACCCCAGAAACAGAAGAAACACAATGACTTACAGACCCACCTCAGGAGGACCAGGAAGCTGAAGCTGAGAGGCCATAGGCACCCTCAGGCTGCAGTGTCCTGCTGCCCTGGGGCAAGGCTTGTGGCGCTTGGTATTTCACGGCCCTGAACATTTCTTCCTCACCGAGGTTTGTGATGCTCCTCAAGGGATCTCTGTGCTGCAATATAACATCCCTGTATAGGGAAATTGTCTTAAGTAATGGTTTCTGCAGACTTTTTTAAGGTATATTTATCCTATCTTTTATTGGAATAGAATTAAAGCAAAATTAGAAACTAAAATAACTTTAATTACGAACTTCATGATTCGGTATGTTGTAAATCTTTCAGCATAATATTATGCCATAAAAATGCTATTTTGTGATAATTATTATTATTATAATTAATGTTCCTTAATCACTGATGTCGCAGGCGTGTGTTATCTCCCAGGTTTTCCTGCAGTGCCTCTGGAGGAGCTCTTCCACAGGAGGGGGATGTGGAGGATCCAGGTGGGTGCCCTGGTGGGTGCTGGCTGTGTGCACATGGGTGGCTGTCCATGTGCCCAAGCGATGCTGCCAGCTTATCCCACCCTGTGGATTGCTCTCAGTGCTTCCCAGACAAAGGAGGAAGCTACAAGCTGTGGATGATGCCTCTGCCCCAGGCTTTGCTGTGGTCATACACACACTCGTGGCTGCCCACAAGTTCCCTCTGGCGGGGAGATGGGCTGAGTATGCTTTGATGGCTCTGCCTTTGGTCCGGTGAGAGCACCCCAGGGCACCTGTCTGTCCTTGTAGGGGTGGGTGCAGATCCTTGTAAGCAGGAGATGCAGGGTGCGAGCAAGGGGAATATATGATGGAGAACTCAGACTGGCCAGAGGGAGGTGGGGAGAAGGCAGTAGGATGGAAAAGTGGTGGGATGGATGCAGTGGCCAGACCAGGGCTTAGCAGTTCTCTTTAGCATCCTTTATCAGCTCGGAGGATGGTGCTGGGGTCTGGGAGGCAGCAGCAGAGAGTGGATCTTCGGGCTCAGGTGCAAGGGAGGAGCAGGAGCGCGGGGATGGAAAACGCCTGGTGCCAAGCACGTGAATTTTTCATGTGACCCAGAGGCCTCACTTGTAACAGCATGGGGCTGCCCAGGACTGGCTGAGAGAGGGAAGGCATGAAAATAGCCACTGAACCACCTGCTTCACAGTGGTAAGTGTATATGGGATGAAGCTGAAACTGGGATACATTTTTAATGACTCAGGCAGGGCTGGGTTTCTTTAAATAAGACTAGACAATGAATATGTGCTCCCGAAGCTGTGTAGTGCACCATGAATGCATTATTTACAGCAGCTTCTTCCTTCCATTTTAATTTTACATGGGTACTGGAGAAAGGGAAGGGACTCCTTGGTGTCTCATGGCCACCCACTTGTTCCACGTGACAGAGGTGAATTTTTGAGCCGCCAAAGGATTTGGTGTTGATCTTTCCACTGACTTGAGTCATGGGGAAAACAGCCATCCTAGGAATGGAGCCTGGCACCAAGGAGTGGAGGCAACTATGGCCTGAAGCTTCATCTGACTGATGCATCATCTGGTCTTGGTTGTGCCATTTTCTGCCTTCTCCCCATGGATGAAATGCAGGGGGGATGTTCTTAGGCCACTGCAGCCTCCCCTTGTCCATACATGTGCTCAGCACTGAATCTCTGCTCCTGGCACTGGTGGAGGACCAGAAAGCCTTTGGGAACTGGACAATGACACATGATCCTAAGAGTGAGGGAGGAGGTGAATCTGCTCCATGAAAATGGTACTCAGCTGACCCTGGCAAGGGAGAATGTGAAGCAGGTGGGAATAAACAGCAGTACAGTGGCAGAGCAGGAGTGGAGGAGTGCTCCAAAGGACACAGAGTTTCCCTGTGTCTCTTCTCCTGGCTGTTCCCATGGCTCCCGGTGGGAGGGGTGTCCCTGCACCGTATGGCAGTGATACCATGTCCATGGTAGCGCATCTTGGAGACCTTGCGGACCTGGGAAACAGGGCAGTGACCTTTTTCCTACCTTCAACATCACCCTGACTCCAAATCTGTGCTTGGTGCACCCTGTGCAGGGACATCGGGCTGCCAGGGGAAGCACAAAGCGGTTCCGGCACTCCTGAGGGGCTGCAAAGGTGGGATCAAAGTCTAGGAGCTGACGGACACGAGGCTGCTTTCCCCAACACTGCCGGGCCTGGGAGGGTTGAGATGGCAGCTTGACGGCTTGGAAAATAGGCTGAGATGAAGGAATATCAATACGGAGAGCGAGCTGTTCCTGCCGAACAGCCCCGGGGCAGCTAACGTGAAATGCTGGTTGTCTCGGAGGAGTTGACAGGTGTCTGCATCAGGCATCCTGCTAATTAAGCACCGTCATGAGTCACAGGGCTGAGGGATGAAGGAGCTGGGAAGGAGCTCAGCCGGAGCAGGTATGGCCAGAGGGGATCTCTGCAGGACCTCCCTGCCCGCCGGGGATGGGCTGGTGCATGCATGATTTGCCGGCTGGTGGATACACAGTCATGGGGGCGGGCGGGTCTTTTGGGAGCTGGGGATCAGCTCTGAGAAGAGCAGAGCGAGCCGTCCCACCGGGTGTCTGTCCTCCCCCATTGTGGCTGTGTGTCCTTCTCTGGCTCCCATGTACTGTCACTGATGTCCAGACCGATCTCCTGTCATAGACCTGGCAGGGTCCCCCAGAGCATCTCCCACACCCACAGCTCCCAGCACCCATCCCATCAAATCTCTTCCCAAATCAAGGTGTGCATGACTGCCAGTGTGACAGGCTGAGGAAATGAGGATATTCCCAGACTCGTCTCTCTCCCTATCCCCTTCAAGAAGATCCTCTTCTTTCTGAAATGAGCAGTGGTGCTGCCAGCCCAGCGAGGCCTCTGCCAGAAAATTCCCAGGAATATGAGCATGGTGGGGTGGAGGAAGGGGCTGCTTGCCACTTGGTGGACACTGGTGATCCAGAGGGGGCCTGTAGCAGCAGGCACAGGGTAAAAGCTGTCCTGGTAGACAGCAAAGTGCCTTCCTTTCTGGGCAGAACTGGGAGTGAAGGAATGCTGCCACCCTGGTGACAGCCCCTGTGCCACCCTGTGTCCCTTCCTCGTGTGCCTCTCCAGCACCTTTTGCCACTGCCTCTGCAGCTGCGATCCCCTGAAAAATGGCTCTATTCACTACCCATTTTAATTCCACCCTGGATCCCCAGAGCTCCGCAGACACAGTTTGTTATCCTGGCTGTCAAGAAGCTTAAAGAGCTGCTGATGCCTCCTGGAAAACTTTGACAAACCCTCTGGTCAGACCCAGTGCTGCTCCCCAGCCCGGCTGCTCAGCCTTTCTGCTCCTGAGGCTGGATTAGCAAAGATGTCTGTGAGGATGGGAGGGGGGAAAAAACCCCATTGCTTCCATCTGGGCAGACCAGATCCCTCTTGCTGCCCATGCCCGTCAGGGGGATATCCTGGGATATCTGGGCAGAGCAGAGCTGCAGAGTTTGGCTGTGAAGGTCCCCAAAGGCCACATTTGGATTCCAGACTGTTCTCTGGGCCAATCAGATTTCACAGCCTAAAAACCTTTGGATTGAGGCCACTGGGTTTCTCTCATGTCTGTTAAGTGCAGTGGGTTTAAAATGGGGTTGCAGGTTCTGGGGGGTTCATTTTCTGAAAATTTTTCCACCTGTGGGTGATAACCAAGGGAGGTGACATGGGCTTGACTCCTGCACTGTGCAGAACTCTGCCTTTTAGCAGAATTTTTTAGCAATCAAAAATTGCAAAGAGTTGAAAAATTGTGAATTTTTCTGATTACTTTTGGTCCCTCACCACTCAGACTGGGAGAGCAGAGTAGAAGAGCCTCCCCATCTCTTCGGGCTCTCTCCAGTGACCTAATCCCCTCCCAGTTAGTTTCTGGTTTTGACAAAGTAGTTGGCTGCTTTTAGAGAACAGGATGCCCCTCAGCCTCTCTGGTAACACAGGCGAAGTGCCCCAGCACTCCAAGAACAGTTCGTCTCTCAATGCAATTTTGGGCGGAGTTGGGTAAGAAGCGCCGAGGCAGCGTTTAGCGCAATGAGAAGGAGCCGGGCAAGCCCCTCACCCCTCACTGCTGGGATTTGGGTCCAGCTGCCTCCGGAGCCATCCTCTGCCTCCGGCCCTCCCTCCCAGCACCCTGCGGAGCGCGGGAGTGCTTTTGAGGTGCCACTCAAGCCGCTGTCCTCGGGGCACGGCCAGGCTGTCAGCCCGCGGGGGCTGGCGGGGAGGAGGGTGAGGATGCCTGGGGAGGTTGGGGATGAACAGAGCGATCGAAGCCCCATGGGAGGCAGGATAAAAGGCCAAGCTTCCTGAGATAACGAGGGTCTCTCTGCGGGGGTGAGGTGCCCAGACACGGGGGGAAGCCACGTGAGTGACAAGCGTGTCCCAGTGCCCGCTGGGCATGGTGTCGAACGAGCCGTCGGAGCAGCCATGGGAGCTCTGCGGGTCGCTAGGAGCCTGAGGCTGTTTCTCACCCAATACAAACCCGGGACCTCCCCTGCCAGCTCCCTCCTGACCCGTGCTGGGCCCTGGCATGGGGGGATTCTTGGATTTTCTTTCTATCTTCTTTTATTCTCTTCTCTCAGGGCTGGACCCTCCTTGGTGAATCAGGAGGGGGCTGGCGGTGCACTCTCAGCCAGGTGCCCAATCTTTTCTCAGCTCCACCACCTCGGTTCCCCTTGTCACTGGATGTATGTGGACAAATCCACCTTCCAGCAAAAATAAATCGCTCCAGTTTCCTCTCCCAGGGGCACACAGGAAGGGTAGCACTGGCCCAGGGGTTGGTGCTGCTGTGTCACTCAGTCCTGCACTGGGGAGGGAGAATTCATCCCTCTCTTTTTGCCTCTGTGGCAGGAGACGGCAGCAGTGGGACCAAGGTGGCCGGCACCAGCCCTAGGAGGGAGTGGATTTTAAAGCAGTGGTGGGAGATTGCCTGAATATCTCTCCCTTCTTTTTTATCCGTTTAAGAGGTTTCGCTGTCTCAGTAACTCCCCTGAGAGACAGGAGCAGCAGCCTCTTTAGATGTGAATACCTGACAAGTTTTTAATGTGAAAGGAATTCACTAAATTTAGTCTCTTGGAGGAAGGAAAAAAAAAAAAGGAGAAGTGTTTCTTTCAGTTTGGGGGAAGCGATCCAAATCCCAGCCACTTCCCTGCCGGCAGAGCTTGATGATGTCTTCTCTGTCTCGAAAGCTTTTGTCTGGGCCCCATGTGTGTCCCTGCACAAACAAGAGGTGGGAGAATGCAGGCACTGATGCTCTGCCCTGGGGGAACAGGCCTGTTCTCAGCTCCTCTGGCCTCCTGGAAATGGATGCTGGTGAGGGCTGGATGGGGAGATAAATAAGAAGAAAACCTTGTTGTCCAAGTTGCAGAGACATAATCTCTGCTCTCAGGTGGCCTCTGAGTGAGGTGTGAGCATTGAGATGCTGAGAGTGCTGAGGGGTGTGCAGCTCTGCTGTTGAACTCAACCAAATCACCCTTTTTCTCCTCCATTTTCCTCCCTACTCTCACTGGAGCCTCTGAAGGTCCATTTTCTTCTCTGTTTTGGTACTTGAGACTCACCTGTGCCTCGTGCTCTCCTTCCATGTCTTCTCTCAAAGTGCCCTCTGCTGCTCTCCACAGCTTTGGGATTCAGTTCCTCCTGTCAGGGAGGGCAAGGAGCTCCTGTGTGTTTGTAGACACACACACAGCTGCTGGCATCTTGCAGAGGAGGGTCACGTGTGCCTGCACAGGGTGACCACACACCTTCCTTCACAGATGGGGCAACTCCCAGGCTCCCACGGTGTGTCCCTGTCTAAAGGACAAAGTGTCCCTGTGTGAGAGCTGGGGGGGGCTGAAGGTCTGGCTGGTTGCACCCAGGCAAACCTGGCTGAACGAACCACCTCGCACCGACTGCCCCCGTGCTGCAGCACACGGTGGGGTGCCAGTGAACCAGAACCACTTACAGCTCCTTCTTGTAATGGGGAGGTCTGGAGAGATCCACGCCGTGTCGTTTCCATCCCAAAGGTCTCTTCTGAAATCCGTGGATGTCCCGATGACAAACACTATATTTATTCCTGCTGATTTTTACTCTTCCTGATGGGGAGATGATGGAGCATTTCCTTAGGGCCTACCCAAACACAGGCTGGGGGAGAGGCAGGGTGCCACAGTGGCACTGCTGTCTCTGGGAAGGGACTCTGTGGCTGGCATGGTGAGAGGGAAAAGTAGGGGAGGGTTACAAGAGTGGATAATACTGAGCGTGCTTTAAGAAGACAAACGACCACTTCAGACCTGTAATTAATACTTAAAAATATTTTTTATAATTTTTCTCCCCTTTGTAAATTTTACTTTTAGGCGGAGTGGATGCGGTGCCAGTGGGAAGGTGCTGAATGGACACCCCCGGGGAACGGAGCCCTGCCGTAGGACGCAGGGAAGCGGCGGGCGAGGACGCCCAGGTGGGTGC
>VZTE01002610.1:591773-605239 GCA_013397775.1 Eulacestoma nigropectus | reverse complement strand
GAGGGGCCGCGGCGGCCGGGCAGGGCTGGGCCGGGCAGGGCCGGCGCCGCGCTGCTGCCGCCGGGACCAGCCCGCATTGCGCCCCGCGGCTCCGGGAGCCGCCTCCCGCGGGGGGACAGAACCGCGCCGGGACCGAGCCTCTTTCTTTTATCCGCCGCACGCTCCGCGTGGGTCTCGTAGCGGGGTATGCCGGGGACCGGGCAGGTGCGGGCTGGACGGGCTGAGGGCCGCCTCCCCTGCTCGGAGCTGCTCGGGCCGGTGCCAGCGGTGCCTCCCTGCCCGGTGTAGTGGCGGGGCTTGGCCGCCTCCCTCCTTCCCTCCCTCCCTGCTGCGCCCGCCCGCCCCGGCTCTCGGCGGCGTTCGCTGTCCCAGCCCCGCCGCCCACCCGGGTCGGGCACTGCTGGGGACGTGAACGGGGCTCAGCCTTTCCCGTGCTCGCCGCCTTGGATCGCGCATCCGCCCTGCCCTGCGTCCTCGCTGTCATCCGTGTGTCCGCGCTGCCCCGCATCCCCGCTGCCATCCCCGCATTGTGCTATCCCGTATCCATTCGCGCATTTTCGCTGCTTTACATTCCCGCATCCCGCCGGGGCGCGGTGAGCGGCATCCGGGCTGGGCTCGTCCCGAAACCCACAGCGCCGCCGTTTCCTCCGCTCTCCCCGTTCCCCAGCTGCCGGCGGGGAGCTGCCGAGGGTGCCCTGCGGATGGGATGGGATAGGTTGGGATGGCTGCCGTCGCCCTCTTTATGATCGCTACTATTGTGATCGCGCTGTAGTTTGGCAGCGCAGCGCTGGGCACCTCCGAGCGAGGCGTGGGAGGCTGCGGTACCTGTGTGCGGAGCTGCGCCGGTGCGCGCCTCCCGCCGCCGGTATGAACGTGGAAGGTGGCGAATAAAGCCGGCTGCGCTCTCGGTGTTCCTTAGCCCCTTCCCATTCCTGCCCAGCGAACACACATGGCAGCTCCGGCGTGCGGTCGGGGAGGGATTTGCAAAATCTCTGTGGCATGCTGAAATAAATCCCGAAATCCCGCAATCCCTTCTCCTCCCTTGTCTTCCTTGCGGGAAAATTTTTCCTTCTGCCTCTGGCCGAACGCCGGGGTAGGGGGAGCCGGGGGAGGGGGGCTGGTGTGTAAACAGGGCTTAACATGAAGGTCACTGGTTAAAAAGGAGACGGATGGGAGAGAAAAGACAGGCATTAACCTCACTTGTTAGCTCCCCCCTGGCTCCTGCTTGGGGAGGACAAAACAAAAGGAGAACCTCCTAACGGGAGGGATGAATATTCATGATCCTTCTCGTATGCTCCGGGACACGGAGGGGAGAAAAGTTGGGCAGATGAGCCGCCTCCCGAAGCTGCTTTTCCTCCAGCTTGCGAGAAAATCTCTTTTTGCTGAGCGAGAGCTGTGTCGGGGGGAATTATCAGCCTTTTGCTGGATTTCTTTTTTTTCATTTTTTATTTTTTCTTTTCTTTTGTGTGCGGCTTCAAGAAGTAAAAAAAAGGAGAAAAAAAAGAGGAGCTGAGGCTATTGACTACATCAAAGGTTATCCATTTGAAAACACCATTTTCCTCTGAACAGCGGCTAATTGCTTCCTGAACAATCCCAGGGTCTTTTGTGTATACTCAGTGGGTAAAATGAGTGACTCGATGTCTCTCTCTCAAGACACTGGTGACCGAACAGGGCGGAAAGGTGGAAAAGCCAAGGAAAAGCAGTGGGGCAGATGCCTCTGGGAGGATGCATGGATAATTTCTTAAGTGGCTGCAAGGAGGGAAGGTTTTTTTCTTCTTCCCACTCGCCGCCGAGTGATCTGCTGGTGCCGGTGGATGCCGGTGCCGGCAGCGGCTTGGCGACACGGGGCCGTAAGGAAGGCTGGTAAGGAAGTTTGGATTCAAAATACCCGATCATGCGTGTGATCTGGTGCTCCCCATCCGCCTGCGGCTTTGGCTGCCGGTGCCGCTCCTCCGAGAGAGGCAAGCCTGGATGCGCTCGCTGCTCCCGAGGGGCTGCGGGGAGGCAGCGCCGGGGGCTGGCTGGCTCCTGCTCCGTTGGGTGGCTGGGCTTTCTGCAGCTGCTACCCTGAAGATTAAAGTTTTGGCGACGTTGCTTTTGTTAGCATGGTGATATCTGCGTCGAGGAGACATTTCCCCTCTTGGCTTATTTTTTTTTAGTACAAGTATCGGATTTGGAACAGAGCGCAGGCATCCGCCTTCGTGCACGCTCGGGCTGTGCACGGAGCTGCGGAGCGGAGCCCTTGTGCTCCGTCACACAAAGCCCTTTCCCCGAGCGAGGCAGTGCCTGCGGGAGATAAACAAACTCCTCCGAACTCCGCTGGAGACGGGGCCGAGGGCCGTGCCGGCGGCTCCCGGGGAGTGCTGTTTCACCGGGGCTTTGCGCCGCCGAAATGGAAGAGGGTAATAAAGCGGCGCTGCTGCGTGCTGGCAGGGCTGCCTCCCCTCCTCCATGGCGGCGGCAGCCGGGGCTGGCCCCTGCCCTGCTCCCTGCGTGTGAGTGTCACGCCAGGCCGGTTATTTCCGTGGGTTCGCTGCGTTTGGCTTCTGCTGAACAAAGCGAAGGATCTGGCCCTGGGATCGGACTTAATGAAGGGAGCTCAGACGTGTTTATTCTCTAGGCTGAGTGTGGGTCAGGGCCTTTGTTGCTGCCTGCCTTGCTCCTGGCTGCAGCACTCACTGCCGCCGAGAGCCGGACCCGGCCCCGAGCTGGGAATTTCCGAGCAGCATAGACTGGTGCTGCCGTGCTGGCGACACCGGCTCGCTGCGAACCCTGCAAACCGGGGGAGCATTACCTGTGTCGGGCTTCTGCTGAGTCCCGCTGGGCTTTGTCGTAATTGTCTTTCTGTGTAGGGTGTTCTGGTGCCTTAGTCGTTTGTGCCTTCAGTGAGAAGTCAGTCACGGTTTTTCACACCTCTGGCTCAATGGAAGGGGAACCTTGAAAGAGCTGGGATAGCAGACGTGCTGCCATGTCTCTATGCAGCGACCGAAGGGCGGGCATGGGTCACCCCAATGCCCGTGTGCCATCCTCACTGCCTGCAAGCTTGGATTTTTCATTGATCCGAGCTGGTGGAATGTAGGTATTGAGAACTTGGGTTGTTGTTGCCTCTGATCCGTGAATGTCTCCTTTAAGTTATGTCCTTAAGTAGTTGTGTGCTGTATGGAAGAAACTAGTGAATAGAGAGTTCCTGGCCGGGGTTTGACCAGTGAATGGCTTGGTGATGTACCTTGTGTGTAGAGGAAGGCCCAAAGGCCGGGAATTAGGAGTGATGTGGAGCTTGGTTCAGCATGGACCATGACTCCTTACTTTTCCTGAGTCTGGATTGGGGCCCCTTTTCCCAGCAAGGGGCTGAGTGCCAGGGCTTCATGCAAAATGAGAAGGAGCAAGTGTTTGCCACCATCCAGTGGTGAGGTGGCTGCTTTGGCTTTAGACTGGAGACAACCAGCTTCTTCTCTGGCTGTAGCCTTGGAAGTGTTCCATGCAGTGCTATGGGAAACATCCCACTACAGATATGTGGTACTTGGTGAGAACGTGTGCTCTGACACTATCCCTGACCCACAGCCTCGTCCTCTTAGTCTCCCCCAGAGTGCGGCATGGAAGCCGTGTAGGTACCCCAGTATGGTCTTCCTGCTATGCTTAGAAGTCACATTTGAGCAAACATCTTGTGCATCATGGAGGAGAAAAGCTCCAGCCAATAAATAAGTTTTGATGGTTTCAGTGCCAGGCATGGGCAGTCCTGGCTCTTCTGCCCTGCACTCGGCATGTGGTGTAGCCAAACCCACACCTTCCCATGGGTTTGTCAGAGCGTGGCCAGGCACAGGAAGGTGTTCTTGTTTGCCTTGCTTCCCTGAGCACTCTGTGGCTGCCTCCAGCCCTTGTGCTGGGTGGAAGCCACCATTTGAAAACCTGAATGAAAAACATTTCAAAGTTTATTTTCCCTTTAGGCTTGGCACACCTCCTCTTTGTTGCTGGTGTGCCGAGATGTTTGAGTCTGGAAGAAAACTCCACATCCAGATCATCAGGCTCACACTCCACAAGCACTTTTGCTTCTTTCTCCTCTGAAGTCGCCTTGCATGGTGCAAGATGGACTATTTTAGGTGACTCCTTTGTCCCTACGGTGTCTTGGTGTAATGAGGGCCAAATCCACCCCTGCCCTGTGGGCTGCTGTGTGCTGTGCTGTGCCCGGGGGCAGAGACCCTCGTGAGCTGCCTGAAGCACAGAGGAGATTTTTTTATTGCTGGGGTCAGCTCAGGGCCTGGTGTGAGCCAGGGTGTGATATCCTCTTTGCTCCTTGAGCTGAGATTGTGAGGGATTTTGCTAGAGAAAGTGCCCAAGGTGAGAACATGCCAGGGGTGCCAGGGACAGAGTGAGTGGTTCTCGGGGATGTGTTGTGCAAGGACAATCTCTTCCTCCTCTCTCCTCCTCCTCACTGGCAGCCTGCAGATCAGCCCCGGGGCTCGCTGCCCACCTCCCCATCCCAAGAATCCCGCGATCTGCCGGCCAAATTGGCACAGAGACCTGGGAGTGCTGGTAATCCAATTTGGGCAGTTTAGCTGCACTTTGCTCTCCGTGCTGGCCAGAGCACGGGAGCTTTAATCCGGCTAATGACCCCGGCTTGAGTAACCACAACCATTTGCTTGATTCAGTTTTCCTTGCTGTCAGCGATGGAGAACAGGGGCTGAGGCTGTTTCCGAGTCCTGTCCGTGGTGTCAGGGACGGTTTCCAGGCGTAGGTACGTGTAGAGACCAGAGGGTGAGGGCAGCATGGAGGGACACTGCAATCCCTGCTTTCTCTTTGGGAGATTTCTCCTTTCCTCTTCCCATTTTTCATCTTCTCTCCCTCTTTTTCTGGTAAAGATAAGCCCTTCTTCCGGAGTTATTTTGCAACACAGTATTATTTTCAGAAAGGCAAAACCAAGTAAAATAAAAGCCTCTCTCTTCCTTGGGTTGCCTACTGTTTAATGTACAAAATACAGGGGTGGTAATTGCATTAAAACATATATAATTATACTGGAGGGAGGAAAAAAATTCCTGTTAATTGCACGTGTGTTTTGAACTGATAAATGTTGAGCGATTCTTCATGTTTTCTTGCGAGTTTGGAGGAGCAGAGATGCAGTCTGGCATGTGAGGGGTTGGGAGCAGGGGTGGTTTCCCAAAATTATTGGGAAGCTTGGATGTTCTGAGCACCTCTGGGTCAGCATCAGTGTCAGGGGCCCAATCCTTTGTGGATCCACATCTGATGCTACCCCCATCCAGGCAAGTCTTGGTGTCATTGTAGGAGCCCTGCGAGTCCTTTTGCTCTATGTGCTTAGTTAAACCACTGTTTGTGTGTCAAAATATTCAGGCTCTCTTGTAGAAACAAATTCCTGGCAAGAGAAGAGGCAGATTCCTGTATTAGGGGGAGAAATTTCCTGTGTGATGTAGCCCCACATCCAAGGACTGTCCCCCCACTTTACCATGGTGCTGGCATGAGCGAGTGCTGCTGGGGGGCACGGGGGGAGGAAGGATGGTCACACTCGTTTCAAGTGACACGATGTGAAAACCACATTTCCTTCTGCGAATGCCGACCCCGTCAGAGCTGCCGATAACATCACAGGTAATTGTAATGGCAATAAGTTGTTTGCCTTGTGCATGTGGCCAGGCTTTGTGTACCGGCGTTTGCTTCGCTCTTCCTGTGCAGACTGTTAGTTTCAACAGGGGAAGAGGAAAACCCAAAAATATTTTAGGAGGAGTTTAAAAATAATCTTGGAGCTTGGCTGGTGGGCAGGATGTTTCGCAGGATCGTGTTCCCTGCTGGTCTGTGTCCAGCTTTGTGGCCCTCAGAAGACTTTGCCTGGATAGTGTTAAGTCCTGTCTTGTCATTTTGGCCAGCCCTGGGAGAGTCTGCCCTGGGATTTGACTTTTGCACTGGGTAGAGGTCTGGCTGCCCTGTAGCAGAGCAGTGTCAGAGCCGGGGTGTGAGCCCCAGCTTACAGCTGCCATGGCCGCTGTAAAACATTTAAATCTGTTCCCCAGCGTCGCATTCCCTCCACCCCCATCTGCTTCTCCATGGTTTTTATTCCTAGAAGTGTTGGCATGCTGGCAGGGTCCCTGCTTGCCCGCTGCTGCTTATCTCCGTGTCCGGCTCCTGGATGGCTGCTTCCTTTCTGGAGTCAAGGAGGGGCTCTCCTGCCTCTGGCGGGACCAGAATCGGCCCGATGAGCCCTGCTGAAGTCAAGAACCTGTTTTTCAGGCTGATGTCATCGGGAAGAAATGGGGGAGGAGGAAGGCAGGAAGGCAGCGCCGTTTCCGAAGGAGAGCCGCCGAGCCCCATGACGCTGCCAGCAGCCCTGGCTTCCAAGGCTCCCTCTGTTATTCCTTATCAGCACGGCCGAGGTGCCCGTGGGGCTGCTGGCACATGCGGGACGGGTCCTGCTCTGCATGGCCTCGTGCCTGCGTGGGAGAGAGCTGGGAGGGAGGGATGCAACCGTGCCAGGGGAGCGTGTCAGCTCCCAGCAGAGCAGGGTATCTCTTGGCCTGCTGGCTGTGCCTTGTATGGCTCCCTGGCCCTCCATGGGAGTGATGGCACTTGCTGGAGCTGCCATGCAGCCACCTTCATTAGCAGAAAGTGGGTTTTTGGCAGAGGTGCTTGGACAGTCCTCCCAGCACGGGTGAGCAGCTTCCTCCTCTCGGTTTTGCACTGAAGGAGCCGATCCATTATGCTGATGCCTGTTGGAATCTCAGCCCCTTGTGCATGGTGTCAGGCCATAGTAGCAAGGTTCATGCCTGTGTCCAGCATGGCTTGGGGCTGCAGTTGGGATCTGCAGGAAGAGGAGCAGCCTTGCTCTGCTCTCCCTCCCAGTCAGCAGCTCTTGGGCTGCACCCACGCTTTGAAGTGTGCTCTGCCCAGGGCTGGTGGGTGAGACCCCCTTGCTGTGGGAAATGGGAATGGGGTGTGCTGTGTTGGCACTGCCCATAGGAAAGCAGAGTGTGGGCACAGCACCTCCATGGCACCTCCCTGTTAATATCAGATGCTCTTTGCCAATGGTGCTGTGAATGAAGCCTCTTTTGGACTCTCAGAACAGTTTCCCCTGTGGCGGTGTTGCTGTGGGGGGAATTTTGGGCTCTTCCCCTTCCCCTCTCTGCCTGTCCCATTGCCAGGTGAGGCTTTGCTATCTCTCTGGATGTCTCACTTCTCCTGGGTCAACTTCACCTTGGGCAAATAAAACATGGGGCTGCACTGAGCTGGAAACTCCACAGGGGAAGCAAAACCAGGACCTGAGCCATTTCCAGCTGTGGTTCTTGGGGCAGCATAACTGAGACAGCAGAGGGGGAAGGATGGGAGGTTGATAGGGGAAGGAAAGGCACACATGGCTTGGGAAAGCTCGTTTGGAGAAGTTTTGTGGTTGTTTTAATCAGAACTAATGTGGTGGCAGTTGTGCTTGGCTCGCCACGGGACAGCCGAAGTGCTGGTGTCAGCAAGTGGCCAGGCGGAAGCATGGGAATTTCAGCTTAGCTGGGATTAAACCAACCCCAGAATGACCTCCCTTTGCTGGAGTAGAGGGGGTCCAGCAACCAGAAATCCTCCTGTGGCAGTGCTCCATTGCAGAGAGGGAGCTCTGCGGATTCCCTCTGAGATTTGGGGGAAGCACTTGTGGCAGAGAGGTGAAAATGCAGCTTGGAGAGCTGGGCTGGAAGAGGGGCATTGATCTGGAGAGGGTAAGATCATGGCTTGTGTTTGTGGCTGCCCTGGCCCAGTGAGGGATGTGGAGCAGCAGGCTGGGGAGTGAGGAGTGATGCGTTATGCCCCAGGGAATGAGATCAGACAAGGGAAGGATGCTGATGGCCAGAGAGATTTGGACTTCTCTGCAGTTGAGAGACCTTGCTTGTGGATGACCTTCTGGGTCTCTGCAGGTCCAGCTGGACTGAAGTGACCTCTGCCAGGAGGGCAGGTTTTTGGGATGTTTATGTGGGGCAGTGGACTGATGGGATGTGAGAATCAGAGTCTGGGAGCATGTGGGCCAAAGCCAAAGGGGAAGGTGGCCTTCAGGGAATTTGGTCTGTACTTCTTTGCTCTTAAGCTGGGGGTGAGGTGTTATTAATTGGTCCTGATTGAGGTGGCAAAATTCACATCAGTCTGGTGTTTGAAGCCTTGAGCTTACCTGGGTGTTGATAGTAGGAAGCCGCAGTCCTATGGCTGGTGTCCTGGTGCCTTGGGTCGGGGTCTGTGGATGATGAGAGACACAGAGGGGTTTGAGGTGTTGTGCTCTGTGTATGCTGATGGACAAACTTCCTGAAGCAGGATGGGAAGCAGCAGGCTGTGTCCTGTGTGGATGATTACCCGTGGGCTGTGCACTGGTCTCCATTCCAGGCATCAGTTAATCCAGGTCTGCCTACTCCTCTCTTGGCTGCAGGGAGCACAAGGGAAGGTGGGGTGCACTCTCCTCCTGGGAAGTCCAGATCCAGCATGTGGGCTGCAAACAGAAAGGCCCTCAGCAGCCCTTGTAGGGTCCCTGTATGGACTGCGATACCCAGGTGAGTTGTGAGAACAAGGCAAAGGACAGCCATCCACTCCTACTTGTGGCATAGCTGGACAGAGTTGGAAACATGTGTAAGGTCTTGGTCCATGCCTGGTTTCTGGGGCAGGGATAAGCAGTCCTGGCAGGACCTGCTGAGGCTGTCCTCATGTGCCCCTCTGCCTTGGGACGTTGTGGTTGTGGGGAGCCTGGGTTTCCATATCGGAAATGCTTGTGAGCCCTTTTTGGAAGAGCTGTCTGCAGGGCAGCCTGCAGTCTCTTGGTGGTGAGAGCACGTAGTGGCTCCAGAGCTGTTCTGGAGTTCAAGCTGTTTTTGGCGTGACATGACTTCTTTCAGAGGACCAGCGGAGGGGAATTGCGCACTTGAGAAATGCTATTTAATTTCCTCACTGCTTGTTCTTTTATGCTCCTTTTTGCTGTGGGTCAAGCTTCATGAGCCCTTGGGCAGTAGATGGCTGCTTCTTCTTGTCACATTTCTCAGGACAAAAGAGGTTGAATTCTTTGCCCAGAAGATCCTTGCAGGGCAGGAGTGGAAGCTGGGTGGATGGTGGGGCAGGGATGGGGTCCTCAGCCCCTGCTTGGGGGGATGGCAGGAGCCTGGGAGGAAACTGAAGATACTCTTGATTGGGTGATAGTAATGGAGATTGAGGCACTGGGGCAACTTCAGAGCCTGCCATTGATTTCATCAGGGTGTGGTTTGAGCCAGGGATAAGGTTTTTAATGATTTAACTCACTGGCTAGGGAGGGACCCCAGCCAAATAGTTTCCAATGACTGTATGCAGTGAAGGAAGGAGTTAAAGTTTAGCCCTGTTGCAGCAATTGCATATGTAGTGCAGCTCTGACTCTTACCACCACCAGGCTTTCCTCATTGTTGCAAGGCTTTTCCCAGGCAGATGAACCTGAAAATACACCAGCTCTATGGTGAGGCTGCCTCTCCTGTGGCCCGAAGGCTTTTCTCTTCCCTGGATAATCTCCCCTCTCTTCCCTTTGCTAATTACTGTCAGCTCAGGCCTGGTCCTTTCTTGACTGTTTCTTATTGCTGAGAGCAGCAAGTGACTTGGAGGGATTACAGGTAAAGGCCCATTAGATGCCATCTCCCCTTTTGTTGGTCGGTTATTTGGGGGATTTCAATCCCATGCCTTCTCTCCTCCAACCTCCCTTGCAAAAGTGCAAGGCTGTAAAGCTCTTGGGGTGTTTTGCTGCGAGTGAACCTGCTGGGGTCCTGTTGATGGAAGAGCAGGGGTTGATAGGCAGGTCTGTGAGTGCCAGATATGCACCTCTGTGCTTGTCTGCATGTTTTAAACCGTGTCTGCGGGTGTTCCCCTGAGGGCTGCTGCTTTGTAGGCTAGTGCTGACTCTTGGACTTGCTGCCTGGATGAGTGGAGAGCTGGTCCTTAATGCTCTGTCCAGTCTTTGCCTTTTAAGGTTAGTTTTTGCATCCCAGTAGTCCTGCTTTGTGCTATCAAAAGTGATGATTGTTTTCCCTAAGTGTGATCTCCCATCCCAAACAGGTTTTTGGGCATATTGCAGGACCAGGGAGCTCTCAGCTTTGGGTGATGAGTGCTGCTGCCCCTTGCTACCTCTCCAGCAGACAGCAAGTGGGGCAGTGGCATCTGTGGGGCATGTCAATGGCTCGTTGCTGAAAGGCTCGTTGGAAGCTGGGATGTGTGAGTGTTGGCCCTGCTGAGGTGGGCAACCCCCATCCAAGTCTTGCAGTGGCTGCAGCCATCTCAACATGGCCAATTTGAGGTGAAAACGTGAGCAAATGTCCTTTCTAGTGGGGGATGAAAGGGGCTGGGGCAGATTTGGCTCTTGTGCTGGCTTTGTTTCTGATGGCAGGTTTCCTGCTATAAATATATGTGTGTTTATATATATATGTATATGTGTGTGTGTGTGTGTCTGGAAATCAAAACACAACCCCACAGTGCCGTCTGGCCAGCGGTGTGGCCCTGCTGTGGGGTGAGCCCTGGGGATGCTCTGTGCTGCAGATGCTCTGCACTGCATCACTGGCTGCCCAGCAGCATTAGCAGGGTGTGTTTGTGGTCCTACTCTCCCAGCTGGCACACATGCATCTGGGCTGGGGTGTATTGTTTTATTGCTGCTGGTTTCAGGGTAGGGCTCTCCAGGGTATCTGCCCAGAGTTTTCCGTGCCTTTGGACTGGACTGCACTGGGGGTGTTTGTGGTGCAGGTCTTGCTTCCTGGTGGTGGAAACTGTGTGGTGGGCCCGGGCTGGGTCCCCCCAGGGCAAGGTGCTACTTAAGTGCAGCCCCAGGGGGTTTGGGTGCCCTGTGGTTTACAGAATGTGCCAGTGGAGGAGCTGCCCTGCCATAGCTGCACTGTGACCTCTCCATGGGACTTGGAGGCTGTGTGACAGCAGGGAAATGCCCTTTGGCTGCTGCTCCCACGGGCAGGGAGCAGGGGCTGTGCCAGCACCCATGCTCCAGTGCGGGGCTGCCTGCACCGTGGTGGGCTTGAGCCCAGCTTTAGTTCAATCCAAAGTTCAGGAACCCTTATCACTGAATCCTGAAGAAAGCAGACAAACTAATGATTTGTGCTGTTTTATTTGTTAATTGCTGCTGATGGTTTTAAGCAGGACTGGACAAAACCACCACTGGTGTCAGGTCACTAGGACGAGATGTTGCTGCTGTAGTATATTTAGGAGCAGAAGTCTCTGAGGAGCTCTGCAGAGTGTCATCTCTTAGCTTGCCCCAGCTCTGCCTCACTTTGCTCTCATTCCAACTTCTGATTTGCAATTCCCTACGTTAATTTGGGAATCTCCTGTTGGGCTTTCTAGCCCTGGTTTGTGGCAGCAGCTCGACCTCTAGTTCTCTCACCCACTTCCTGAAATAGAAGCAATGAATCATAGAAATGCACCAAGAAATCAAGTTCCTTGTCGTGCTCTCTCATCCTGGCAGGAGATGCTCTGGTTGGCACCCCCACACTGCACTAATCTCCCACTGTCACCTTCACCATCTTCCCCATTCCTTCTCTCCTTGGCACGTCCCTGACACATGAATTTGGTGTCGGTGCTGGTCTCCTTGCCAGGCAGCTGCTGTGCTGTTCCTGAGGGGCTCAGCTGCATGGGAGCAGTGGCTTGGTGGCAGCTGTGCTAGTTTCTAGGGGTGGGAAACCACTCTCTGGTTTCTGTCAGGAAACCCCAGTGCCTGCAGCTGCTGGGCTGTGGTTTTCTGGGCTAACCAGTGGGTTTGTGCTGACAGTGCCACTCGGTCCCCCATCAATGTGGTTTGGGGCTAATAAGCTCTGATCTGGAGTGCTCGTGGTTATTCTCTTACCAACAAGCTCAGAAAAATGAAGGTTCTGGGCAGTGTCAGTGTCTTCTGGGAGTGCTCTTGCCCTGACAGTGTTGCGACTACCTACTCTTTGCTGGGAGGCTCCCAGTGTTGAAAAAGGTGGTAGGAATGGGTGATTGGGACCATGGGGGTGATTTCCAGGGCTGGTGCTTTAGTTGTCTCTACAGCCATGGAGCTTTGTGGCACCTAGATTTGGTCTCAGTGCTGCTCATGTGCTATTGTCCAAATATCCCTTGAGACTGCTGCCTTGGAGGTAGATGTGTTGGGACATTGAAGAGAGCAGGGTGAGGAGCATGTGGGCAGAGGCAGATCTGCAGAGAGGAAGTGGTGCAGAAGCTTTGCCCAACATAGCTGGGGCCCAGTGGAGCTGGCAGGGCTGCAGGGGTGGCCAGGGCTGGGCTTGCCCTGAAAAAGGAGAGGGGGTCTTGTTGGGAGTTGGAGAAGGGGAAAAAAGGTTTCTCCCTTTCCTTAGACCTCTCCCAGTCTGGCTCTGTGGCCTGGGAGGGGACCAGCAGAAGTGAAGGATGCTGTACCGTATGGCTCACTGCTGGCTCAGGGATGATGCAGCCCCCCAAGGTTTGCATGTGGCCTCGCTGGTGGGTCCCACAGCCCCACCAAGAGCAGAGTGCTGAGGCTGGTGCTGCGTTCAGCCCCACACAGCCCTGCTGATACAGCAGCTGGCTGCCCTCTGACACGCTGCCTTGCCCAGACAGGGATCTGGCAGAGCTGCAGTCACCGCTGGCCATATTTCCTACCTGTGCCACTCCCTGCTGGGGATCCTCTCGAAGGTTATCCTGGGCTGAGTCAGAGATGGACGATAAGGAGACGGAGGAGAGAGAGAGAGAGGCTCTCCTCCTCTGCCTTTTTGAGCGGCTTATCTGCACTGGCTGGGAAACTGAGCTGGTGTCCCAGGCATGGACCTTGGTCCCAGCTGGGGTGGATGGATTGTGATGGTAGGATGGGCTGTGTGCTGGCAGGGGAGGTTGCACAACCCCAGGTTAGTCCAGGGGTGCCTGTGCCTGTGTGGGGAGGGTGGATGGAGAAGACAGGGATGGAGTATAACAGAGAGGCTGCTGAACTGATGCAGAGAGCAGAGCTGTGCATTGGTTTCCTGTGGCCATCTCCTCCCCACTGCTGGGATGCAAAGGTCACACTGGTGTGGGGTATTTGGCTGGCTCCCTGCTGCTTTGCTGCTCCATGCTGTTGAGCCCCAGCTGTGGCACAGCAGCAGGCAGAGCATTCCATCCCCCCTGCGTGTGCCCCCTTGTCCCTCTGGAGCCTCTCAAACCAACTGCCTCATGGCTCTGCACTTTCTAATGCACAGAAATTCCAGAAGGACAGGCTTATCCTTGCCATGCCCGCTTGCTCCCTCCAGCCCCTCCTGCCCATGACCCTCCTGGCAGGCAGGTGGCAGGATGGCAGGCAACATGCCGGGGCTCTTGGCTCTCTCAGCTCCTTTAAAAAGTGCTTTTAAGACCCTCCTCTGTGCAGGGGCTTGGGCTGTGCTCGCTGCTAACTGGGATTTTGCATCCGTTCCCAGCACCGCAATGAAGTGGGATTGGGGCAGCAGGCCAGGGTCTCTTCTGCCTGCTATAAAAATGTGAAGCAGCAGAGTCTGCTGGGGGGGGGGGGGGGGACA
>VZTE01002610.1:571464-591754 GCA_013397775.1 Eulacestoma nigropectus | reverse complement strand
CGGGGGGGGGGGGGGGGGTGGAACACGCTTGAGACTGTGCAGGAAAGCCTCCTAACCCCACTTTTCTTGTCTTTCTCCCTCTAGGGCTGACTGGACTGGCCGTGCCCACGATGTCCTGAATGCTGAGCACAGTGGAAGCAGAGGAGAGTGTGTCCCGTTAGCCCCTCCTCCCTCCCTCATCCCTTTAGTTTGGGTTTGTTTCTATTTATTTTGTGGCTGGGTTTGGGCATGGCCTTGGCTGGATGTGAGGCTGCTGCAATGTGGCTCCTTTGGCTCAAGCTCCACTTGTCCATCCACATTTGGACCTTGCTGCTCTTGGGGAGCACCTGGCTACCGCTGGCGGAAGGCAGCCCCAAATCTCCCTTTAGGACTTTCCCGGTTACAGACTGGAGCTTGACGCACTTGGTGGTCCATAACAAAACCGGGGAGGTCTATGTGGGGGCTGTCAATCGGATCTACAAGCTCTCCAATAACCTCACACTCCTGCGGACCCACGTGACGGGGCCCGTGGAGGACAATGAGAAGTGTTACCCTCCACCCAGTGTCCAGTCCTGCCCACACGGGCTGGTCACCACCAACAACGTGAACAAACTGCTGCTGGTGGACTACTCGGGGAATCGGCTGATTGCCTGCGGCAGTGCCTCCCAGGGGATTTGCCAGTTCCTGCGGCTGGACGACCTCTTCAAGTTGGGTGAGCCCCACCACCGCAAGGAGCACTACCTCTCCAGTGTCAACGAGTCGGGCACCATGTCTGGTGTCATCATCGAGGTGCTGAACGGGCAGAACAAGCTCTTCATTGGGACGCCCATTGATGGGAAGTCAGAGTACTTCCCCACCCTCTCCAGCCGCAAGCTGATGGCCAACGAGGAGAACGCTGAGATGTTTGGCTTTGTCTACCAGGATGAATTTGTCTCCTCGCAGCTCAAAATCCCCTCGGATACACTCTCCAAGTTCCCCACCTTTGACATCTACTACATCTACAGCTTCAGCAGCGAGCAGTTTGTTTACTACCTGACCCTGCAGCTGGACACCCAGCTCACATCTCCTGACTCCACTGGGGAGCAGTTTTTCACCTCCAAGATCGTCCGCCTCTGTGTGGATGACCCCAAGTTCTACTCCTACGTGGAATTCCCCATTGGCTGCGTGCAGGACGGCATCGAGTACCGCCTGATCCAGGACGCCTACCTGACCAAGCCTGGCAAGGCTTTGGCCAAATACCTGGGCATCTCAGAGCAGGAGGATATCCTCTTCACCATCTTCTCCCAGGGCCAGAAAAATAGGGTTAAGCCTCCCAAGGAGTCTGTGCTCTGCCTCTTCACGTTGAAGAAGATCAAGGATAAGATCAAGGAGCGTATCCAGTCATGCTACAGAGGGGAAGGGAAACTCTCGCTGCCCTGGCTCTTGAATAAGGAGCTGGGCTGCATCAACTCGGTAAGTTCCCACCTGTCTTTACTCAAGCCAGACTGTTTCTGGCTTCTGGTGGTGGTGGCTGGACCTTTCCCAGTGGGAAGGACTGGTGCTATTGGGGCAGGGCGCTGGGTTTGCTTGGTCGCATTCCTTGCAGAGATCACAGCTTTGTGGTGGGGCAGCTCTCTGGATTTGGGGTGCAGCAGTGCCCGTGGAGAGCCTCAAAGAAGGGGCCCCATGCCGATGGAGGTGGCTGTTTCTGATGTCCCTGCCCTGTGGATTTAGACAGTGTCAGTGAGTTGGGCTGGGAGGGTGGGATGCTCAGGCCTCAGAGCATCTGCTGCAGCTCTGCTGTGGAGTCCCTTGCAGATGGCACGTGTGGGTTTGTGAGCGTTGTGTCACCTGGGGCTTGGCAGTGGCCATGCAGAAGGTGCTGGAAGCAGCAGGATGTGTGGGACAGGGAGCACAGACCTGACGGACAGAGGTGAGGAGGCTGCTGGTCCCCGCAGAAGTTGGCCAGATGTTCAGCGTGGAGGGACCACATCCTCTCCATGGGGTGCTGGGAAGGCACAAGGCGCTGTCAGAGGTGGCTTTTGAGAGTGGCCAATGCAAACTGTCATCCAGAGGTGCAGGAGGTGAGTGCTGCTGTCCTAGAGCAGTGATTCCCAACTGAGGGAGCACTCTCCTCTGTCCCCAGAGAAGTGTCTTGCTGCCTGGTTCTCACCTGGGTGCATCTGCTCCCTGCTGGTGTCTCACCTGCTCAGTGTGGGACCTCTGAGTGGTGGTGGGCAGGGGACTTCCCTGCTTGGCTCTCTGGTTTGTTTTCTCATTGAACTGTTACTGTTACTGTGTTCTTTTCTGAGCAATGTCATAAACCACAAGTAGTTGCAGGAGGCTACAACCCCAGGTGATGGAGAAGCTGTAGGCTGGATAGTCCCCAGGTAGGGTCAGATAAGGGGTGGAGGCAGGCTCGGAGTGCTGGTGTGTGTGTTTGGGAGGGTCTCGTGGAGGTTCTGACCCATCTGCAATCACCCGCCTGCCCCAAGCCCCGCTTGCTGGTGTTCAGCACCCATCACCAAGTCCCCAGCTCTGCTGAAGCAGGGATATGGGTGCAGGCAGGTAGGCAGGGGGGTCCCTGTGGAGCAGCCCTGCCTTCTCTCTCACCGTCCTTGCTGCTGCTCTGGAGGAGACAGCTAACAGCTGCCTGACAAAGTAAAGGGTTTGCTGTCAAAAGCGCTGGGCTCGCAAATCAGATTTTGGCTTTGAACTAATTCAATTTTGCTGGAAAATGATGAAATCGTTACACGGCTGCCTGTTGGGTCGCGCAGCTGCTGGCTCCGGTGGCAGAGTTGCTCGCTGCTGCCTCCCGCACTCCCGGCTCGCCTCTCCCAGTGCCCCACTAACGCCACATCCCCTGGGCTTGGGGAGAGTGCTCTGCCCCCCTGCACTCCAGGGATGGTTTTAAACTCTTAAGGGTCCTGGAATTGCTGCCTGGTGGCCAGCCCCTGGGAGTAAATGGATCTCAAGGTACTCTCTGGGTCCTACAGATGTGGCTCTTGTGGGGTGGAAGGATGTGTGCTGTGATGGGGAGGATCCTGCTTTTGTATGGGTTGGGCTGGGGAGTGACACCCTCCCCCAGGGGAGCCAGTTGGTGTTTTCTGTCCCAGTCCTTCTCCAGCTGCCAGGCAGAGTGGGGCAAGACATGACTGGATCATGAGTCTAGCCTGCAGCTCCTTGCTGTGTTAAGCACAGGCCAAACCAGACCACTTGAAGCATGTACCCTCTTTCTGGGAGGAATTTCTGTGCCCCTAAATAAAATAAAGCCACCTCTGGGGTGGGTTATGGCAGTGACAGATTTCTTGGTGGTGAGGACTGGCCAGAAAATAACAGGCATGCTGGTTTTTTTATTTTGAAGGAGGCAAAATGTAATTGTTTAAATCAGTAGTTGCTTGGGATTTACACCCCATCCATATGGAAAATATGCAAGGAGCTCTCTTGCTCTGCTCCTTCATGGCAGAAAGGGGCTGAGGCTGGTCCATTCTGGAGTAGGTTTTGCCAGCACTGCACTCCCAGACCTCGAGCAGTACAGGGCCAAGGGATGCTCATCCCCAGCACTGCAGGGTAGCTCTGATTCTCCAGAGCTGGTGCTAGAGCTGGGAGGAGAGGCTGCCAGGCTTGGCAGATAGCTCAGGAGATGTTAGTGATTCCTCACCAACGCTGGCGAGTGGAGCGAATTCCTGCCTCCCATTTCACTCTCCCTCCCTCTGGGATCCAGTGATCTGGAAGTGGGAAGGGGAGCGAAGCTGGCTCTGCAGGGAGAATCCTCACACTGGCGCACTCAGACCTGAGCATGGACTTCCAAACACAGCAGAGGCACCTTGTGGAAGTACCCGGGCCATTTCCCTGTGCCAGCCCTGCTGCCTAAATCATCCCTGAACCTCTCCAGAGGCTTTGCTGCTCCCAGTGTTTCACTGAGAGGGGCTTGGTGTTGTGTAGCCAGGCTCTTTTCTTCCCCTGTGCAGTGCGGGGCTGGGAGGTCTTTGTGCCTGTGGCCAGATGTGCTCAGTGCAACTGCCCAGTGCTCCTGTCCCCAAACTGGGGGTCACAAGGGCTGGTGTAGCAGGGCTGGGAAAGGGTAGTGGGCTGGAGCTGGAGTGCAGATGTTGCAGCAGGGAGTTATTTAGAGTTCCTGGAGCCCTTGACTCCTGGGCTGGCAGTGTGGGCAGAGCCAGTGCCTGGATGTGGCAGTGCCAGTAGGATGTGGGCATCAGCTTTCCGTGGGCTACCTCAGGGAGAAAATGAGTTTTGACTTCTCAGTAAGGCTTGCTGCCCAGCTTGCTGGCACAGGGCAGTGGCTGGTGACAAACCGGCTGAAAGTGGGCAAGGATAAGCCAAATCCTTTCCGGGGCAGCCAGAGAAATGCAGGTGGTAACAAACTGTACCACACTGGGATTATTCCTGAGCAGCGATTAACGCACAAAAAGCCTGGCATCCCAGCCTGGCACTTGGTACCAGCCTCCTGTAACCTCCTCCCTGGTTCTTTGCATCCCTCCACATCCTCCATCGCAGCCCCTGGAGGTGCACAGGGGGATGGGGTGAGCCTGTAATGGTGCTAACTGGCGAATTACTGGCTAATTAATAATGCTGAGTGATGCGAGCCTTGTCGTGCTGTCTGCTCCCTCATTGCTTTCGTAAGTGGGCTTGAAGGGAGGCAATGAGACAAGGCATATCAGGAGACACCCGCTCCTGCTCACTTGGTGCTGTGGGCCTGCTTTCCCCCTCCTTCCTGCTTTCCCCAGGAAATCCGAATTTCCTGACCCTGTTTTGGGGAGGAAAAAGTAGTGCTGGGAGAGAGAAGACTGCTGTGCTATGCAGATAGCAGCCTGGGGTGTCTGAGCCAGGGGCAACTGAGAGGGGTGCCAAAGGAAAGCACAGGAATAAAAACAAAAGATAAAAATAATTTAAACCCCCCCCCAACCCCCCCAAAAGAAACACTCCCCCCGCAATAGGCTGAAGGCTGTGGTCCCTGCGAAAACCCATGCAAATGCGAGAGTGGGCAGATCCCAGTGTCTCCTGCAGATCCCAGTGTCTCCTGCAGATCCCAGCATCCGCAGGCTGAAACGCTGCAAGGTCACTGGCCCTCGCGTGCCGTGGTGCGTGTCGGTCCCTGCCAGCACTGTCCATCCTTCCCTCTGCCTTGTGTCTCCCCGCAGCCCGCATCCACCAGAGATGTCGGTGGGTTCCGTAACCCCGGCACTGCCGCCCTTGGCCCGACCTCTCTGTGCCGCCTGCACTTCCCTAACGAGGCAGTTTGCTGTTAATGAGCTAATTGTCGGCGTAATTATTTATCGAGGTGGTGTCAGCATGGCGGCGGCGGGAGCTCCTCGGTCCCAGAGCGCAGCTGTATTTGTCATTTCCCAGAGAGTATGTTGAGACAAAGCAGAGAGCAGTAAACACCATAAACATCTCTCCTCTTGCATATTCAGCAGCCGTGGGGTTGGGGAAGCTGCAGATTGAGCTCAGAGAGAGCAGAACCTGCACCCAGTAGTGCCAGGGCTTGAATACCTTTGTGGCATTGCCCTTAACCCTTCTGCTACGGCAGATGGCTGGGTGGAAGGTGCTGTGGTTTGTTTGGGCTGTGGGGGACAGAATTTTTTCCCCAGCAAAGCACCTGAGAAATCCTGGGTATTTGGATGGGAGCTGTGTATTGGCTGGAGCATCGCTCACATCTCACTCTGTGATTAGGAAGATAATTTTCTAGGATCTGCTGTTTTAAAATTCCTATCCTCATAATGCAGAGGAGGATGCTTAGTATGTATGTTGGCCAATGGATAGAAGAGGGCAAGGCTGGCATTCAGAGGATGACTGGAGAGGTTGTGATTTCCCTTCCCTCTTTTTCCTGTGGTTACAGAGACACGTGGTGCCCCCATGTTCTTGTTTTGGGGATCCCCACATTTCTCATGACTGGCTGTAGGAGTTCCCCCGGTTCAGGGAAGGATGAGCAACAGTCAGCTGGGGAAGGGAGTTGATCTTTGTCTATACATTAACTCAACACCCAAACCCAGAAGTCAGAGTAACTGGGGGAGCAGCCCAGCATCCCCGAAGTGCCTGGGGAGATTGAATGTGACTGGTCCTTCCCTGTTGGAAGGCTGGCACAGCACTGAGTTCCCACTGCAGTGGGGAGTGGCACCACTGGCCTTGGAGCTGAATGGTGGCACGGTGAGGAGGGTGAGCAGCCTTGCCATGGCTGTGGGAGGCTGATGCCATTGTAGATGTGAGTGTATTGTGCTGGGGCACAGAAAAGTGCTGTGTTTTTTCCCCTCCACATGGGTGACTGTGGGTTGTTGGTGGGAGCCAGTCTGGCTGATCCTCGCTTCCCAGGCAGTGATGAGTGGGAATTACAGAGCTCTGTGCTGCCCTTGTGTACGTGGAGCTCGGGAGCTCGGCATTTTCCCATATGCTCCGTGCACATGCGGTATGCATTTAAAACCCCTTGGGGACTGGCATGCATTTGGAGCCTGCTGCTTGCCAAAAAACCTCTCTCCCCTTTAAATTCAAAATTATATAAGGAACCTTGTGAAGCGGAAGAATCCTGTGACCAGAGCAGGCTGTCTCCCTGTCAGCCGCGCCTGCCTTGCCGCTCTACCTTCCTGCACCCAGGCTCACTGCCACCCTTGGGGATTTGGCAAAGCCCTTCACTGCCTGGGACAGAACAGGGATTTTGCTGGTGCTATGTGACCACGTGAGGTTGTTGCCTCGTGGAGGAATACTGAGAGGCCCACGTGCCCCCCAGGCCAGACAGCCGTGGCCAGGGTCTGTTGTTCTGCTCAGCAGGTCAGGGTGAGCATGCTCGAGGTAGGGGTGAGTGCTGTGGAGCTGGTCCTGGTCCCATTCCCCTGCCTGAATCTCACCTTTCACAGGGGTCGTCCCTCTGCCTTTGCCCTGCCTGTCCTTGGACTGTCCTTGCAGGAGGTCCCTGCTGTCACAGCCTTGAGAGCAGAGAGAGGCCAGTGCAGCCCTGCTTTTGCCTCTCCCCGGGCAGAGCTTGCAAAAGCTTCTCCCAGATCTGCAGGCTCCCGCTGAACTGAGGAGGCAGCTGGCTGAGCCAGGTGCCTTGTCTGGGGCAAGGCAGCATGGAAAAAATGTGGGGATTTCCCGAAGACGTTCCTGCGGGAGGAGGAACAGGGCTGGCAGGTGGGTAGTGTGTTTGCTGGAGGATTTGCTATGTGAATTGAGGCTCTTCCAGGAGCCCTGACTTGTTTGCCTTGGCATGGCCTTGTCTGGGAAGTGTTTTGTCTTTGGGGGAAGGCTGGGGTGCAGGATTCAGCCCCTCCTGCCTTGCTGCCAAGATGGTTTTTTTTTAAGCTAGTACTGGGATGAGGAGGAGAGGAATGTATGTGTGCTGGGGAGCTTCTGCTGGCATCCTACATGTCTGAGATGGCATTGGCAGGGATGGAGGGGGGAGCAGGGATGCTATGCTGGCTCCTGCTGGGTTTGTAAGTGCTGCTCTGTAGGATGCAGAGGACAGAGAGCCTTGGTCTTGGTCTGCAAAGCCTGTTCAGATGTAGAGAGGGCCTACATGCAGTGGATCTGTCCCAAGTGCCTTACATCAGTGTGTAGGGAATGTGAGGGAAACATCATCTCATGCCTTCCCTTGGCTGGTGAGGTGGGATGGCTGCTGTAGGAGGCTGCCAAAGGTGCTGTAGCTGTGGGGTGAGGGTGGGAGATGGCTGATTGCCATCTGGGAGGTCCAACATGTCGAGGCATTGGCAAAAAGCTCATCTCTCCTCTGCTTTCTTCCAACAGCCGCTGCAGATCGACGACAATTTCTGTGGCCAGGATTTTAACCAGCCACTGGGTGGGACTGTCACCATCGAGGGGACCCCACTCTTTGTGGATAAGGAGGATGGGATGACCTCGGTGGCTGCCTATGACTACAGAGGACAAACTGTTGTCTTTGCAGGCACACGGAGCGGGAGGATTAAAAAGGTAGGAAAGCCCTCAGTGATGCTGATGGGAGGGATGACTGTGGGGTACAGGTCAGGCTGTGCCTCTATAATAGAGTGACTTGATGTATTTGGGGTAATGTGCAAAGAGCCAGTGAGGGGCAATTTCCCCTTGCTTCTCTCTGCCAACCGAATTTACAAAATCTCTGCCCTTTTGCAAGGGTTATGACCTAAGGAAGTAGAGTCCTTGCTGATGGTTGATCAGAGCCCATCCCGTCACGTCTCGGGGGCAGGTGGGCTTGCCCTGGAGCTGCCACGAGGCAGGCTCTGTCCATGTGTCTGGCCTCGTCATTGACCTGGGCAGGGTGGGCAGAGGTGGGTGCTGATGGCTCCAGCCTGGCGAGGGGGAGGCTTCACTTCCTGTACCCCGCCACGGCACAAAAGGCTGCTTGTTGGTGGCAATTAGCAAATAGCTCCATGCGTGCCTTTCTCTGCCTGCATCTCCACAGGGCACGGATTTCCTGTTATCATAACATCATGCCTATAATTACAGCTGTACATGCCCTGTATAAACATAGCTGCCATTAACACATCCTCAGCCAGGGAAAGGCCGTGTGAAGGTCCTGGTAGGGTCCCTGCTATGGACCAGAGCTTGGCTGGGGGGTTTGGCCCATCTCTCTGTGACTTGTGAGGTGCTCCAGCACTCTGTCTTGGGCACAGCATCCTGCATTTTTGCTGCATCTCCTGATCTGTGCTGGCCAGGGCTCCCTGCAGGAGGCAGGGTGGTTTCCCTGGCAGGAATCTGGAGCAGGATGCCGTTGTGTAGTCCCCATATGTCCTACTCGCTCTGCCCCTGTTCCCCCAGGACCCCTGACAGACCTGCCTGTGCCCCTGCCTATTAGCAGCGTTTGTGGGGCATGGGCAGCACAGGTTGGGGTGGGGGGCAGGATGGAGGAGTCCTCTCTAGCCCCACATCTTCTGCTTTGCTTTCTGCAGTCCTTGGAGGGGTGCAGAGCGGCAGCAGGGCTGTGGGGATAGAGGCAGCTCGTCCTCCCTTCCGGATCGATGAGGGATCCAGAGGGACTGGTGTCATGTTGCTGCTGGCTTCTCCTGCCTCTGGGCTCCAGATGGGAGCTTTTAGATGGGGATGGGAAGGAAGGAGCATGTGGGAGGAGGGTTCAAAAAGCCACGGCGACAGTGTTACACCTCTAGTTCCTCAGTTATCTAGAGGGGCTGGTGGTTGTTTTTTAGACAGCAGATTGGATTTTTCTTCTACCTGCTTTTTTCAGTTTTTCCCTGGTCTTTGCACCTTCAGAGCCATTTGGAAGGGGTCATCTAGGGTGGGTGCCTGGCTGGTGTGTGGGTTGCATGCTACAGCCATGACTGTGGCCAGAACTTGATGCCTAGGTGTGGTCTGAGCATCCTCCTTCCCTGCAGGGCTTTCCCAAGCTTTGTTTTTCCTAGTTTTAAACTTAGTGCCCTGAAGAGCTGGTGTGGCTCTCTGGCCCTGCAGGGCATGAGGCCATGGAGCTGCTGAGACTGAAGAGATGGGTCTCAGTCCTGCCTCAGCGCTGGAGTGCCACATGGGTTTTATAGGCTTATCCTGACTGGAGCCCCCAAATCCCCAGGGGTTGCAGAGCTCTCCATTGGCAGCATGGGAGCACTTTGCAGGCTCCAAGTCCTGCACCACAAGGTCCTCTCCTTGTCCCTGCAGTGACCTTGAGGTGGGCAGCCCAGCCCTCCTGCGGCAGGGGCTGCCTGGCTGCCCGGCAAAGTGCTGCCTCAGCAGCTACCTGATCCTGCTGCCTGGCTGCCAGGCCAGAGGCAGGGGAGGGCGAGGAGGGGCTGCTGACCTGGCTTTGAGTGGAACCAATGTGTCCCCAGCCAGGGGATGCGATATCTGGCAGGGCTTCAGCAGAGTGTAGCCAAGGTGGCTCCTTGGGCAGAGAGGGGGTGTGGGGGGCTGCATCCTTCAGCAGTGCTTGCAATCCCTCTGCTTTCAAGCTGTTGGTGTTTCCCATCGTCCCCTTGGCAAACACCCACACTAGGCTTGGTGCAGCCTGCCGGCCCCCCACCCTTTCNAGCAGGGTGTGGGGGGCTGCATCCTTCAGCAGTGCTTGCAATCCCTCTGCTTTCAAGCTGTTGGTGTTTCCCATCGTCCCCTTGGCAAACACCCACACTAGGCTTGGTGCAGCCTGCCGGCCCCCCACCCTTTCCAGAAGCCCTGGCATCTCCTTTGGGAGAGGAAGGGCTGCACCGACAGCTGGGTGCCCCCCTCCCCAGCCCCAGGAGCCCTGTAATGGATGCTGCTCTGCTGAGGGGCACCGATCTCGCCATCTGGGCCGGGGTAAGGTCAGGCCAGAGTCACTGCCGCGTCTGGCTTTTCCTTGGGTGGCAGCTCCCATGCCCAGCATTTGTCCAGACTGTTGTGTGCAGACAGAGCCTCCCTTTGTCCCCCCCGAAAAGCCACGTGAGCCTGTGGCTGCCCTGCAGCCTCTCCCCTGCCCTGCCACCAACAGTTGCTGCCGCGAGGGCAGGGTGCTGGGCAGCACCTGCTGCCACCACAGCTGCAGGGACACCCCAACTCTGGGGGGGGTGGAAGGATCCTGCAGGCAATGTCAGATTTGCAAAACTGTCTGCGGGACAGGGGCTGTGGGCTGGGATGGGGAGGCAGCGGGGGGCTGGAGATCACAACCCCTGGGATGCTGAGCGGGTTGCAGCAGCGGAACCCATGGCAGCCCAGTCTCAGCTTGTCCTGCAGCATTACCAGGCAGGCTGTTATCTTTGGCTGATCCTGAGTTATGTGGAGAGGCCTGGCTTGGAAAGCCCTTGGTTCCGCGTGCTCGCTGTCCTCTGTGCCAGCAGTCATGGGACTGGGGCACTCGGGGAATTCCAGCCATGCCCAGGTGAACAATACGGGGATGGGTTCCAACACTGTTGGAGCTGGCACTGAGCCACTTCCTCTGTACTCCTGAGCTGGCACGACAGGGACCTGGCCTTGCACATATAGTCTGAGAATGCTGTGGATGGGGAAGTGACATGGGGACGTGAGCCATGAGCATGCTGCAGCAGGAATGTCAAGGGATGTTTTTGAAAGGGAAATGAGGCTTGCTTCCTAATGCTTGGGTTTTTCCTGGAAACCACCTGTCCTTAATTGGCAATCTTTTTATTGGGCAGTTACGTTTTCCCAGGCTGTCTTTTCTGTTTTTTGGGCGGATAGGAAGCTGTGTGTATGATTGCAACGGGAGTGCTCAGTCATGTGCTGGAAAGGTACGTTTGACACTGCACCAATGTCAGCTCTTGACCTGTGTGTGCCAAGGACGTGATTTTGGGTGTGCTTGAAGTGTCGTATGGAGAGAGGGAAGAAGGATGGCACTGTAGGGAGTGTGCTGATGGTGCAGCCCCGCCCTCCCCCAGTAACTGCACCATGCTGGGCGGGCAGCTGGAAGCCAGACCAGTGGGACGTTCTGGGAGGTGCAGCACAGACCCGGCTGCCCTCCTTCACTGCCCGTCTGCTCCTCGTTATGCAAACACAGCACCGCCTTGGGGCTCTGCTGAGCTCAGTGTAGCCCTTGTGGGTTGACCCAGTTTTGGGTGCTGTCTGGTTATTTTTGGGGGGATGAGCTGGGTTCCTCTCTCAAAGCAGCCGGTGGCTCCCTGCCCACAGCTGTCCCTGGCTGCTGCAGAGCAGGAAGGCTGTGAGCTGTCCCTCCTGCCACAGCCCTGCAAGAGACACCCAGTACCTCCGGGGATCCAGGCACTGGAGATCCCTAAGGCAGGCGTGGTTGTAGGACAGTGCAGCCAGTGCATCCCAGCCAGGATAGCATTGGACTACACATCCCTCGCAGCCAGCTGAGCTCTCATTTTTTGAGGATTATCTGTCTCCCCAGTCACCACCACAATCCCTGTAGCTCCCTGTCTGTCCTGGAATGGGCTGGCCTTGGGCATGAACTCATCGTGTCTCTGTTGGGAATCTGCTCCCTGCCCTGGGGCTTGTGCTTGCCATGGCTTATTTATTCTCTCCCACAGAAAGCACAGCTGAACTGGGCCTATGTCTGGCTGCTTTGGTTTCACTTCTTTGATAATAGTAATAATAATAATGATAAACTCTTCACACTGAGTGGGTTATCCCCATCCCTCACACCAGGACGTGGTGCTCCTCTCCTGGCCTAGGGAGGGTCGAGGGGCTCCCCTGCAGCTCCCTCTCCTGCTGTGGGCAGGGAGATGAGGGTGCTTTGGGGCAGCCTATGGAGGCACCCCCTTTGAGTTGTCTAAAAGCTTTGGATTAAGGATGCTTCAGTGTGTTCACAACCCTTGGTGTGTCTGGACAGAAAATAGGTGCTGTGGGGAGGGGGAGTTGCTGACCGGGGCCTTTTTGGGATTTTCTTGTTGGCTGCTGGCTCCCTTCTATCACAAAAGCCCCTATGTGTTGGCCTCCTGGGTATGATGCATGACCTGATCCTGGTCCATGTGAGCTGGGAGAAGAAGCTGTCAGGCTCCCTGCCCACTCTGCCGGTCCCTGTCCCCACGGATCCTTTTGCATCACCCTCTTTTAGTGCTCAGGGTATGCAGCTCTGGCTGAAAAGGGGCCCTTTGTGCCTTGGCGCGTGAAATCCAGCTCCCAGAGTGCACGGGAAGGCTTGGCCCGCCTCGTGACCCTGCTGCTGGCTACCCTACCTACTGCCTGTGCCTTTGCTGGCTTTTCTTTTGGGGTGTGTGAGGGGGACACAGGACAGATTAGGGGCATGAACCCTGCCCTGGCCCTGGCGGTGTCAGCCAGTGACCCTTGAGGACTCCCCAGGCATCGACCCCTGTGCAGCCCCTGGAAATCCTCTCCTGCCCATGTTACTGCCTCTTCCCAGCTGGCTGCCCGGCACAAGGGCCTTTTGTTCCTCCTGCCTCTTCCTTCTGCCCTCTCCTGCTCTGTCCCCATCCCGTCCTCTGGAGACCCCAAACCCCCTCCCCACATGCTTGCAGCCCCCGTGGGCGCCTGCACCCAGCCCCGTGAGGGAGATGTGTCCCTCAGAGCATGCGCCCGCGCCTCTCCCCAATCAATGGCAATAATTTTATTGGCATGACAAGGTAGCCGACGGTTGCCAAAGTGAATCCATCAAATACCTCTTGGCGGCTCCCCGCCCCCTCGAGAGCTCTCGCTGGAGTCGTTAAGCTGTTTTAATCAAGGTGGAGGCTGGAGACAGGCATGTTAAGTGGATGGGGTGGTGGGGAGGGGGCGGCAGAGCCTTCCCGTCCCCTTGCTCGTGGCAGGGAGAGCTCGGCATCGCCCCATTCCTGCTCAGCAGGAAGGGGCCCCGCTCTCGCCGGCGTTGGGCTTTGTTGCGCCGCCCGGCTCTGAACAGGATGTCTCATTGTTGGAGGAAACAATTAGAAATTCATCGTGAACCGCTGGCCTCTGCGATCTGCCGGGGCGGCGAGGCCGTGGCTCCAGGCAGCTGCCAGCTTCGTCCTGGGGTGACTCTTGGAGGGGAATGCCACTGGAGTTCCTGCTCCTGCCTCGTGCAGGATGGATGGGGATGAACATTTCCAGGCTCCTGGCACTCCAAGGGATGCTCCGGCATGCTCACACGACCTTGGGGAAGGAGAGGAGGTGTCGGGGGACTCGCTGCTCTCAAAGCCCGCTCCCTCCACCCTCCGTGCCCCCAGGCTCTTTGACTCACAAGCCCTCTTTTTTCTCTCCCCCCATCTGCTCCGCTCTCCGAACAAAGCCGGCAGGTGAGCAAGGCCTGGGAGCCTGGCGCCCGGCCAGCCGGGAGGCAGCAGCAGCCAGCGCTGTTCCAACCTTCGCTGCCGAAAGCGCTGACGGTGCACGTCTCGCCTCTCCCTGGCGCCGGGCGCCCGCAGGCAGCCGTGTGCCTCGCCCCCACCCATCAGCCCGCCCCGACTGCCGCGGAGCCGCCGCCGCACGGCTGCTGGACTTCGCCGGTGTCCGGCAAGGTGACTTTTGGGGACCAGCGCCTTGTGAAAGCCGGAGGAGGCTCAGGGATGGAGGTGGATCCCAAAGACCCCGTGTCTTCAAAAGGGCTACCGGGTGCAAACCTGGCTTCTGTAACAGCCCTGAAAAGGGGGTTGAGGGCAAAACGCCGCTTGGCAGCCCCTCGGGACAGGTTGGTGCTGCCCTGCAGGGTGTGCTCAGGAGCTGGCGGGTCCGTGCCAGCCAAGCGCGGCAGCATCACCTTCACAGTTGGTCCCTGCAGACCATCCCTGTGCCCTGGCAGGGGCTGCGACCTTGGAAGTATTGCGGAAATTGGGCTGGGAAAGGAAAAAGCAAGAGCCTGAGGGAGTTTGTGACTGTGCCTCGCTCGTCCTGCCCCCGTTGTTGCAGGGCTGTGTAACGCATTGGTGGCCATGGCTCTGCAGCGCAGGGAGAACAAGGCAGATGGGTGATCTTTGGGCTTGTTGATGGAGATGCTAAGCCTCCATAAATGTCTGGGTTGCAGTCACTGGGGACTGGCTTTAGGAAAAGGGGTGTGTGGGCTGGCTGGGGGCGTGCAGTGCCAGCCATGAGCAGTGGGTTTTCCCTCCTAGCTGGTGGGCTTGGTTTTGTTGCTGAAGCGTGAAGCTGCCTAGCGTTTTCTTCTGCATCTCTCTGCTACTGAATGCAGGGCTGTGGCCCCTGTCTGTGACCTCTATTCTGCCGGGAAGAGCGGGAGCACGACTGTTGCTTTCGACTATGCCTCCTGCTGGGGACCTCTGTGGTGGCCCCAGGGGGACAGGGCACGGGGGGGAAAAGCCACCCTATTAAGATGGAAATAAGATGGGAGGGCCCAGCTCTGTCGGATCCCTCCTGTTGGAGCCATTGTGCCTATTCACTCACTAACTTTCACAAACACTGACTAATTTTAGCTTTTCAGGTGGGAGAATGGCCCTTACCTCCCACCAAAGGCAGCCGAGGAAAGGGAGGATGGCTTGGCTCCTCAGGAAGCCAGCGGCTTGGGAGGCAGAGACTGTCGGTATGCCTGGTGTGAAGGTGCAGTGCTGGTGTCCTGCTTTGCCTTTGTGCAGCCCAATTAACGCAGATTTAATGGTGCCTGAGGAATTTGCCCTCAGCCCCTGGCCTGCTGGAGGAAGGAGGATGTGTGCTTAGCAGGAGCTCAGCCAGCTCCAGTGTTGTCTGGGTCTCTGCGTGTCCCAGCCCTGCCTCAGGTAGAGATGTGATCACGGGGAAGGTCAGACATCCCCACGGGCTGACCTCCCTGCTTTTCCCTTCAGGGCTGGGAGGAAAATCCATCATCAAGAGCAAGGTGGAGGTGTGGTATGGCACTTGGGGATGTAGGATGTGGACTCCAGCTGCCCCTTAGTGGCTGCTGGATCCTGTAATCCATCTCTGAGACTTTGATACATGGAGGGGTCATTTGTCTCCAGGTCCAGGCAGGGATGGTGTCAGTCCCAGGCTGCCTGGAAGAGCTGCTGTTTGGCCTCTTGTTTTCCCTTGCCTTATTAATTATAGGCTTTTCTAAAGTGGAGCAGGAGAAAGGGTGCTAATGGCAGGCTGGTACCGATGGGGAAGGCAGCAGAAAGGTGTCCCTTGGGGTCGGCGTTGTGGGGTGAAATAGGAATAGAGGAGCCAGGGTGGGTGCTGGATGGTGATGAGGGTGCAGACCCCTGGGACCACATCTCTGTTTCTCTCCGGTGCTTTCCCTGGATGACCTGTGCTACCAGAGCTGATCCTGGCACCTCCCTGCTCTTTGTGTACCCATGGACCAGCTGCCAGCACGAAACCTCCCCGTGGCAGTGAGAGCAATTGTCTACATGGGAAGCAAGTGGGAAAGTTTTATTTAATGGATGCTTAGTTCTTTTAATGCCATTTAGCAGCTGGAGAGAAGAAAGAGAGCCAGTGCCGTGTGACAAGCCGGCTCTCTGCAGACGGAGAATGGGCTGAAGTAGTGGGGAGCATCCCTACAGTCTGGCAGAGAAAGGCAGGATAATGTGATAGTGCTTTAATTTGTCCACGCTTTGTGCTCTTGAGGGCAGCATCGGTTGGTAGCTTTGTGCTGGGACAGATCTGGCATGGCCAGGGTGCTCAGCCCTGGGATGCAAGGAGAGGTTCTGCTGGTAGAGCAGGTGCTGGGGGAAGCATCTCCCTCCCACCATGGGCAAAGGAAACAACGCTGGGCTGAAAAAAACCAGTGTGGTTTTTATTAGCTACAACCCTAATGATGTATTTTGGATTGCTCTCCTGCGTGGATAAAAATTACCAGTCCTTGAACAAAGGGGAAATAAAAAAGTCTCTCTGACCTTGAAGCTGTTCGTTCACTTGTCTTCATTTCATTCCCCTTGGCTGGGGATGCGGGTCAGTTTTGGGTGCTATTTATAGTCCCTTTCGTTTGGTGGTTTTCTTTACAAAGCGAAAGGTTGTCACCTTGTTTCTGATACTGCAGAGAGGAGCTGCTCTAGGGAAAAGGAAGAATAAATGAGAAATTTCTCAGAGTGTTCCTGTATGCGGCAAAGCTTTGTAATCTGGAAAGATCAAAAAGCCCTGGACTGCCAACCTGAGCTCCTCCTGTGGAGGTAGCCATGGTCTGTGGTGCCTTGAGGGATAGGGGGTGATGCTTTACCGTGCTGGCCAGTGGCTGCTGGGGCTGATCAGAGCCTTTATTTGCTCCAAAACAGAGATGGTTTCTCTTTCCAGGCAGCTTGGCTCACGTCTCCACATCTGTCGTGGTTGGCTTTTGTCGAAACAACATGTTGGCTTGATTCTTCCCTTCTCTCGCCCCTATGAAGAAAGCTGTGGCTGTGTTGTCCATCTTTACTGAAGCCACATGTCCACAGGAGCCCCACTGCTGAAGTGGAATCCCCTGCCTGTGCCTGCATCTCCTCCTTTAGCCCTGTCCCTGACAGATAGACTCGTAAAAACAACAAATGTTGCCATAATTTAATTTTCAGACAAACAATAGTCCGGGGACAATGTTAAATTCATGAAACTGGCTTAATGCGATGACATTTAATGAAGCAATTTGTGCGCTAGCGTGGCTGTGCGTGGCTCTGGAGTAGTGGGGATGCCACTTCACCCTGCTGGGCAGTTCCTCTTTGGGAACAGACTGGGAAAGGCTGGTGCTCCATGGTAAAAGAGGGGGGGTTGTCCCACTGCCCTCCAGGCTGTGCGTGCTCTTGTGGTGCAGTTTTCCCATGCTGCTCCCTGATGCCGCTGCAGTGTGGGCTGGGAGCCGGTGGGTCCAAGCTCCATGGTTTGGCCCGAAGGGAAGCGTTGATGAGAATGTTTTGGAGCAGGAGGGGACTTGTTCTTTGCAGCCTCTGCTTTCCTTGGACTTTTCCTCCCTTTGTCTGGAGCCTTGGAAAGGTTCTTTGCGCCCCACCCGCCTTCTTAGTGGGCCGGATCTAAGCCTCAAACCTTGTAGCACCTCATCTCCCATGCATGCAGTGCCGGCTCTGCCCTCCAGGGCCACCCTGGGTTGCAATATCCCACGGGCTGTTAGGAGGCTGTTCCCTTTGGAGCAAGAGTTAGGAATGATGCTGCACTGGGAGAGCATGGGCTTGGCTCTGGGGGGTTTACAGTTCATAAAGCAGGTGAGAAGAGGCAGTTTGGAGGGTGGAGATTCTGGCTGCTTGCTCCAGGGGTGGATTGGATTTGTGCCATCCCACCAGCATCCCTGGGCATCCGGGCACCAGCAATGCGTGGGCTTCTGCTGTGTCCCAGGAGAGAGTTCCCTGCAGTTTCTTTCTCCCCTTGATTGACAGAGCCCTGTAGATCTTAATCATGTGCCAGGATCTGCAGAGCAAACCTGGTGCTGCTATGGCTGGAGGCTTAATGCTGGTAATGCTGCTCCACTGGCTGGCAGTTCCGAAGGTAAGGGGTTTCCTTGCCTTTCTAGGGACAACTTGTAGTCCTTGCTGGATATGATGGACCTCTGGAGCTGTGTGAGTGGGAGCTGGAGTAGTGACAGGTGAAGGGACGATGTTAAATGAACATGGGATTTTGGTGTGGCTGTTCAGTGGAGCTCAGGGAGGAGGGAGCTGGAGACTCATGGATGTCACTTCCTTGGAGAACCCCGTATCGTGTTTCCCACCTTGAAGGACACAGTATCCATATGTCTCCAGCAGGGCTTTTCTCACCTGCAATCCTCCCTGTCTCTCTTGCATCCTCCCAACCCTCCCAGCAGCAACCCGTATCAAAACCTGAGCTCCACCAAACTCCTGTCACTGCTGATGCTCTTCCCAACCAGGACTTAAAACTGAATTTTTACAGAAAGACAGCCAAATCCTTCTGAGGATGGATTTTGGGCTCAGCAGAGGTGCTTGTGGGCAAGCTTGAGGTCTGTAGAGCAGTTTGCACTCCTGCTGGTCTTGGAGGCTGGGTCAGCACCTGGCTGTTCTCTTGTTCCCCTGACTTTTTGCTTTCCATTAACAGTGGTCAAAAATTAATTGGTAGTTGTTGAGCAGAATGCAACTGAAAAAATTAATGGAGGAAAATATGATGCAGTTTGATGTGTGCACGCATGTGTCTCTCTCTTTCGCTCGCTCTCGCTCTCTCTCTCTCCATATGTATTTATTTTTCTTTGAAAGTTTCCAAAAATAGGTCCATGCTCTGGCCAGGGTGACTGCATCTGTAATTAGCTAAGGAAAGTAGGTGTCTTGGTGACAGCCACACAGAAATGCAGCAACACATCCCTGGTGAGGATGTTGGGATATGGGACCTTGGAGGCATCTTGTACTGGCAGCTTTCTTGGCAGAGGGAGGGGAACAGTCTCTGCCCCCCTGGATGGAAACACTGGATTGGGTTGGGCTTACTGCCACCACTTCCGGTTTCCTGGGGGAGGTTGATGCTTGTCATAGTTTATTTGAGAACTAAGCAAAGTCCTTTAAAAAGATCCAAACCCCTGAAAACTGCACCTTGCAAGCACGGCCCCTCCCAGCTAATCCCCACCCTGTGCGAGGGATGGGAACTTCCCAAACTGAGCTCTCCCTTTATTTCTCCAGGGTTACTCCGTGTTGCTCTCCCTCTCTTTCTGGTATGTTTATGAGCCTCAAGGGAACTTGTTTTTACGCTCAACGTTTAAAATTAAATGTATGTTTCTAGTAGGTGAGAAAAACACTCCCTGTCTCAGCTGGGGGTTTCCTTCCTGCCTCTCCTTCCCTCCTTGAATCTGCCGGTGGGAAAGTGTGAGCCTGTGGCTGGAGCACATAACCTAGGAATGAGATACCTGGGCTCTCCCAGGGGGATGAATCAGCTTCAGTGCAGGATGTGTGAGCTTTGGCTTCTTCCTCTAGTGGCTTTTCATTTTAAAAGAGGGCAAAAAATTGCTGCCTTCAGTGTGGGGATGGAGGAGCAGAGAATGGGAAGGGGTAAATGTGCTTGTTCAAGCTTCCAAGAGTGGTTCGCCTTGGTGACTAAGGGCACACTGTGTGACGATGTGGTGCTGCTGCCCATCTGCAGGTGTACTCCTTAAATTGTGGTAACTTGGTTGTATAGCAGCATCAGCATTTCTGGCTGGAGGCTGTGGCAGATCTGGCACAGCCTGGGTTGGCACCCAGCACCTGTGGTCCCTGCTGGATGTGCTGCTTGGCGTGCCTTGAGCAGGTCTCCCTGGTCTTTAGCCACTTATCCCAGAGATGGAGTACATCTGTGTCCCACCCTTCATGGAGTCCAGCATCATGACTTGCTTTCCCCTCTGCAGCCTCATCCTTCCAGACTGAGTGCAGTTGAGGTTGTCCTTCTGCCCACTGCCTGCTCAGCTGGGATAGTGAAATGAGACTGGGCTTTATTTTGGAAATGGAAGTGATAAAGAGCATGCAAACAGCTCTGGTACTCCCCGAGACCATACCTGCCCGGGTGGCTGTTGATGCCTCCCTCCTGGGATGGAAGCATCTCCACTCACCTCTGCTCAGCTTCAGTTCCCCCTTTCATGTGCTGTCACTCTTGTGTGAGCATCCTCACTGCTGTGCTGTAAAAGCCTTGGCTAGAAACCCAGCCCAAATCTCCAAGTACATGATTTTTCGGCTGAGACTTGGCCCACTGTGCATTTCTGAGTCGGAGCAAGAGGTGATACACCTGAGGACCTGAGGTATTTTTGCAGCATCTACTGAGCTCCAGGTCTTGCCGTTAGTGTCCCTGCCATGGGTGGCAGCTCTCACTGGTCAAGGCTGTTGAGTCAAAACTGTTGGTTTTGACCCCTCTAACCTCCCTAATTCTGTTTATGCTTGAGAGCATGGAGAAACAGAGAGAGAGCACACGTTTTTTAAATAGCTTGCGAGTTTCTGGTGTTGTTTTTCATCAGGAAAATGATAGTTGTATAGAAGCAATTAATTGGAGGAAAAGTTCCTGGTAATAAATGTCAAGAATGTTTCAAGGATGGTTTGGATAAAATACACTTTTTTTTAAAGCCTCCCAGCAAAAACAAAAGCCTTACCCTATTTTGAACCTTGCCAAAGAGAAACAACTACAAAACTTCAATTTTCTTTTC
>VZTE01002610.1:541833-564798 GCA_013397775.1 Eulacestoma nigropectus | reverse complement strand
CTGACCAGGGGGAGTACCCTGAAACAGATCCCGCCTTGGGGTATGGCCCCCACAGCCTCCACTCTGTGGGCTTTTCCTGCCACTGGCTCCTCTGTTTGCAAGGCCAACAGCCCCTGCCTAGTCCTCAGGCAGCTCCTCTCTTGCTGCTGTGTTGTTTAGGGACCAGGAAGGAAACAGCTATTTTCCTGGAGCCGAGAGGGGAGGAGGGATCCAGGTGATCTCCAGCTGTGCTGCAGCCCTGGGAGCTCATACTTCCTCCCCGACATGTCCCTGTTGAAGGCCTGCTACCCCCTCCCTGCCTTTTTTCCCTAGAAGTGGGGCGGTCCCCATTCCTGTTCTCAGGCAGCAAGGCTTTGAGCCCCTGGCCATAGGCAGAGACTTTTCCTGATCATCGCTCAATGTCCCAAGTGGGCAGGAGGGTGAGGGTGGTGGAACAAGCTTTTGGCATCTATGTTGAGGTTATCTTGGTCTGATTGCATATCTGGGCAGAAGCTCAGGGAAGCTCAGGAAAGATGGTTTATGCTGCCCTGTTGAGCTGAGCAGCATCCTTAAGAGGTAAATAAGTGGTGCTTTGGATTTGCAGAATAAATTGCAATTTCTAAGCTATAGAGAGGCTGGGGATGGTGGCTCTGGGTCTGCTCTGCTTGCTGTGATGGGCTGTGTGTCAGGGGGAACCAGTAGCCAAGGGTTTGGGCTGGCCCCCATGTGATCTCTTTGGAGGAGCCAGTGCCTTGGCAGTGGAAGAGTGGAAGAGATGGCTTTTGTCTTAAAAACTCAGTATTGAGTCCAGGTGAGAGCTTTCTCCCCAGGGCCTCTCTGAAAGGTTTAGGTATTAACTCGCCCCAGGCTGGTCACGTGCAGTCTGAGTCCTGTGGGAGCTGGGAGGGTGACACATTGCCATGGCTTCATTCATGCCTTTCATGCCTGAGGCCTGCTGGGACTCTTGGGATGCCTACAGTAATTAATGAACAGGAGAAAAAATAATCCAGTATTTTTGTGATGTGCTCTGCCCTTCACTGCTGTCACCCAGGGCTTTATTTTTACATGGAGAAGAACAGTGGGATGCAGAGAGGAGATCCCTGTCGCATTTTCTTTGTGTTCTTCCTGCCCTTACCTTCCATTTTGCAAGGCTAAAATTCCTCCTCCATCTGTTACTGGGTATTCCTACCTCCACAGCTCTCTCCTTTCTTCCCAAGGCTTGAGAAAAAGAAGGATTGTCTTACCTGCCTGTGTTCCTCTCCCTTGAGAGAGACGTTTCTGTGGTGGGATGTGGTGCTGGGGTTTCGCTGGATATTTACACTGGAATGGGCATAGGCGCTGTGTTGCTGGAGGCATGCTTTTGAGATGCTCTGTCACTCCCTCCCCAGGGAACTGATGCCCTGGCAGCTGCTGTGCTGCCCCCAGGGACAGCCTGGAATTCCTGTCAGTTCTCTCTGGCCTTGGAGGCAGAGCCCCTGCATGGCACCCAGACCATGCAGAGTTGGTGGCTGGGTGCACGCTCTGTGCAGAGATTAAGTTGCATCACTGTTGCTTGGCCAGGGGTCAGCAAAGACCAAGCACTGCCACCTTGCCAGGTCATAGCATCACATGGAGGGTCCCTGGGGTCCCCCATCCCCCTTCCCTTGTGCCACTAAACAGCTGCCAGCACCTCCTGCCTGGTCCCTGGCAGCCCCAGGGCAGCGCCTGCCCATTGATTTGCTTGTTGGGGGCCCCTTTTGACAGCCTCAGCCCTAAGCGATGCTGATTGGGAAATAATTGCAATAATAATAGAGATATTTTGCTCCTGAGTGACTAGATGATATGAACTGGGCTCTGAGCCAAGAAGGTTTTGAAGGGCAAAGCTGAGAAATCAATGGCTCAAGACTGACGGAGCTGCCGTGGGGCTGGGGGCTGGCAGGGACAGGGATGGGACCTGGGGCTTTACTCGAGATGGAAGTGGGGCAACTGCCTTAACCCATCCCACATTGTGTGTGGCTCCCAGTGAGGGGGGGTGCCTGTAATTCCTCCTACCACTTCATTGTATCCATCAGTCCCTCCTGCACCTGGGTTTGACTCTGCCAAAGGTGCTTCTCCTATGCATTGCCCTGGCACTTGCTCCCTCTTTCCAGCAGTTCAGTTTTGGTACTGAAAGATGGAAAGGATTTTTCTGACAGTGTCTTAATTCTGTCAAAGTTGCTGGAACAGTGTGCTGGGCTGTACTTCCCACCCTGCTGATGGAGCAATGCTGGCAGACCCAGACAGGAGAGATTTTGGGAAGGTTTGCAGATAGTGAGCACAGAGCTGGTCAGTCCTGTGCTTTGCCACGTGGGCTGATGCTGGTGTAACTGGCTCTGCTGAGCCCGCTTAGCATGGTGGAGCACCACTTGTGTGGGTGGCTGAACAAGAGGAAAAGATGGAAATGAGTTTAAATGAAAGAAAAAGGCGGTTGAGAAGTTTTGGGGAAGGTGTTGCCGTGTTTTAGGGGCCTGCTGGGCTAGGTTGCTGCCCTACCTCCTTCTCTCTTCTCTTTCCTATGGCAAACCCCAGTGCCTTCACCCAGTTCCCACCCCACCTCCCCAGAGAGGTGCAGTGAGTGTGTCTGTCCTCAGCCCACATGGCTGAGTTCACGATCCTGCCTGGGGGTGACACACTGGCAGTAACAAGAGCTTCGAAACCAGCTGGGTGAACCTGTGTCACATCTGCCAGTGTTGGTGAGGTGCTGGATTTGTTGCTGAGCATTGATTTAGATTAAATATCTCCTTGTTTTTTGCTTTATTGTACCAATATGATTAAAACCCCAATATTCTCCAACTCTGGGTGATGTTGGGCCCAGGCCAAAAGCCTGGCTTGTACTCGTCTTTATCAAGTGAATGCTTTTCACTGAAAGGAATCGAGCAGCTTCCCTTGCTCCTGGTCAGGTTAGTGATGAGGCAGGAGCATCCCAGCCCTGTGTGACACCTTCTCCTGCAGAGGAGGCCAGCAGGACAGGACCCAGCTCTGCTGGGTTCCAGCAGCCCGCAGCTGCTTGCCCGTCTGGCGGGAGGCGTGTGTCTGATCCTGGTGCATTCCTGTGCAGGCAGCTGGCGGCGTGGCAGGGAGGGTGGCCGGGGAACAGTGGGAGCCGGGGTGCCGGCTGCCAGCCTGCCCCGCATAGCTGGGATGTTTCTGCAGGGCCCATCCTGTCATCAGCCCCTTCGAGATGCATCCCCACAGCCCTGCCCGCAGCCCTGCTGCCAGCTGTCCGTACCCTCCTGCTGGGTGCCCGGCTCCTGCTCCGTGGCACAGAGCAGCTATAGGGTGAGCCCTGGTGAAGAGTGGCTGAGGCACTCTTGATGGCAATTTCCCGGTTATCTGAGTAAAGCCAGAGGCAAATCCTCACCACCCTGGACACCAAAGTTTGGTAACCTGCAATACAGCGGGAGGGAGCAGGAGCCACTGCCTTCTCCTCCCTGCTCTTGACCCCCAACATGCCAGTGCCCCCCTCTCCAGCAGTACCCAGCTCCCAGGGCTGTGCCCATGGGACAGATGATCCCATGGCCCTGCAGCTGCTCCCGTCCCTGCCTTTTGCTGCACCTTTCTGGGTGAAGGGAAGAAGAGTGTGTGTCTCCTTGGAGCAGCTGATCCAGGAATTTAATTTAAGCCCTTTCCCTTCCTTTGGAAACTGGAGAGGGGCGTGTACATGGCAGCTGCTGGTCCTGGAGAAAGGCATGTGGAGGGGCAGCCGATGTCCCTGTCCCCGCACTGTCTTATTGTCTTGGGGTGACCCCAGGCCATCTGCCAGGAGGGGCTGTGCAGGCTGACCTCCCCAAGGTGATCCCTTTCCCCATAGGCCCCCCTGGCTGGACATGGGATGTGCCTTTTCCAGCTGTAGGCTTGTCAGCATGGTGCTGTATGACACTCTGCAGCAGCTGTCGCCTCTGCCCCGGGGTGGCCAGGCTGCATGGGCCCTCTGTTGCCTCTGGAGATGGCTCCATGGCTTGGGGGGGCAGCTCTGCCAGGACCCACTCCTCTTCTGGTTATGTTTGACCTGTCCTATGCCTTTTGGGTGGATGGTGCCAAAATCAAAGCAGAATGCTGGGGGTGTTTGCACAGCCCTGCTCTCAGGGAAGGGACGTGCACCTGCTGATTTGAGTGTGGGAGCCTGGGGCTTCCGTGTTGCCTGAGCTGTGAGCACCAATGGCCTGGGGAGGGGAAGATTTCATTTCTGGGGCTGGACTCTGCCCTCCACCCATGACAAAGCATTTTTCTCTTCCCAGCTCAGGGATATGCTACAGAGCTACTCACTGGTAAGATGATGAGGCAGGAGGGGACCAGGACATGGGCACAGGTAGAGCAGGGACCTCTTTCCAGCATCCTCTTCTCACAGCCTCGTCTTTTCCCCGCCTGTTTAATCTCTGTCCCCAGTGGAGATCCTTGGGGCTGGGGAGCTCTCTGCTTCCCTCAGCGTGTGTTGAGGGGGAAGAGGGGAGGCTTTGAAATGCACTCCCATAAATAAGCCTTTCTTTTGCGTTGCCCGTCAGCGCTGTGTGAGCCCCGTGGAACTGGAAAGGGTCCCCGTGAAAAGGCTGCGGAGTGTGTTTCAGGCAGATAAGTCCCTGCCTTTGAAGTGTGGCAGGCGGGCAAAAGCGCCCTCCTCTTGTAGCTGCTGCCAGCCGCTGCGAATTAATCACAGCCCTGCACAGATAAGAGTACAAAGCCTGGCTGAGCACTTCTTCTGCCCGGAGGAGGGGTCTGCAGGGGACCGCTTGGGACCCAGGATGGAGGCTTGAGAGCCTGGAGGTGGGGAGATGTAAGGCTGGGGTGGGAGGGCCTGTGGGAGGACTGGCTGTGGGGCAGTGAAGAGCCCCCTCTTCCTGGTGGTGGGCTTAGGGGTGTCCCCTGTGAGATTTGGTCTCTTGGGGACCTTCTGTGTGGGCCCCCAAAGATGTGGTTTTGATCCTGAGAGAAGTCAGTGGCCCACCTAAACACCTCCCAGACACCGCACAGACCTCTGCTGGCATGTGTTAAATCCAAAAGCAGCCTTGGCATGTCTGCAGCTGCCTTCCCTCTCTGGCTGTGCTTCCTCCCTCTCCACCTGGTGTCCCTGGCCCAGGCTGAGCTGTAAAGCCCTGTCCTCCAGTGCTGTCCTCCTCTGGACCCACTGCCAGCGCTGGGTGGGCGCCAGGTCATGGCTGCTGCCCTGCATTCCTCTCATTGCCTGTCTTTCCAGAAGTCAGCTTTGGGGAGATGCTCTTCTCTGCCTCATGCCCATTGCTGGTGCCATAAGGATATTAGGAAATTTTCCTCCTGGCAGTTGGCTGATCAGCAGTGGTTAAGGCAGTGGGGAGGTTCCTCCTCACCTGGACAAGCCTGAAGGGCACCTTGCCCAGGGGAGAAGCGTGCTGCCATGGAAGGAGCTGTTCCTTAGCAAGGCAATGTGCTTGCCTTCTCCAAAGCCTTGTATGGGATGGCAACTCCTTTCTCCAGGCAAGACAAAGCCATCCCCAGGAACCCTCTCTGGGTCTCTTGGGGGAGGACTTTGCATATGCCCAACTGGGGTGTGCAGTGTGCAGTCACTCATTACACCAGGGTCCCCAGGGGTTGGAGAATTGCACCCCATCCTTTCCCTCATCCTTCCTTTGCCAGCGTTCTCAGCTTCTGGGGGTGCAGGTCTTAAACCCTTCCCTCTTCAGAGTGAAGTGGTGCTGGGTGCTGCCCCATGGGGGTGGGCTCCTTGTTTGAGTGGGGAGGGTGTGCACATGGGTTTCTGGCAGAGCAGCCTCTGAGCTTGGTTTGAGATGATTCACCCAAGGAGGGAGTTTACAATTTCATGCCTCTGGTCTTCCCCATGTACTTAACAAGGCAGCAGCCCTTCAAGCCAACCCTCACTCCTGCTCCTGTGCCTCAGTAAAGGCCCAGGAGCCGGTTGCCCCTTGGGGGGCTCCTGCAGCTCCTGGGAGGAGGCAGCACCACCAAGCTGCTGCCTGAAGCCAGCCTGAGGCAGGCAGGAGCAAGGGCAGGAATCCTGAGCAAGAAATTAGTGTGAGTAATTATTAGTATTGGGTAATTATATCAGCGTCAGGATGAGGAGAAAGGTTAATATGTTTATTTATTTATTTATTTATGGTAAATGTCTTTTCCCCTGGGCAGGAAGGCAGGCAGAGTGGGCAGGAAGGAGTGTGTTTCTGAGGGGATCTGCTCTGATTAAACCGCATCCTCTCCCCCTTTCCTGGCTACCAGCCACCCTGTGGGTGCAGGGAGGGGGAGGAAAGGGATCCCTTCCAGTGTCTGTAAGAGACGGGAGGCTCCTTGTGCATTCCTTAGACTGCTCCACTATATTCCAAACAGCCCATCCCCATCCTTCTAGCCAGGATGGGTAGGTTCATGTTGGGCTAATCCTGCTGGAATGGCCCTGATGCTGGGTTCCCACCTCTATCTGCACAGCAGTGAGTGCTGTGGGCAGCTGGGTCCTGCTTGGCATGGGGGCAGTCTGGGGTCTACCTGCTGACACAGGTTGCTCATGGAAGTTGTGGATGCCCCATCCCTGGGAGTGTTCAAGCCAGGTTGGATGGGGCTTTGAGCAACCTGGTATAATGGAACCAGGGAGTTGGAACAGAGGTGTTGGAACTAGATAATCTATAAGCTTCCTTCCACCCAAACCTTTCTATGGTTCTGTGATCTCCTCATGCTGGATAGGAGTGTTAGGATGCATTTTCCTGCCGTGAGCTAACTCAAAATCTCCCTCTGTGCCCTGCACTTTGGCCAACCAGAAAACAACTGGATTACTAGTCTTCCAAATTTCATTTTCCTGAATCCCAAACACACCTACAGATTATCCTTAACAGGGGGAGAGGTGCTAGAGAGAAGGGTTCCTGTGTGTGCATGGCCCCACCAGAACATCCTAATGTATGTCAGGCGGGGTTCCAGCCCCGTTTGACTACTGAGAGTATTTTTAGGTTCTTCCTGGAGCCTCAAATTAACTGGAAGTGCTTCATGTCTGTTGTTTTTTTAATACATCTCTTTCTCTTTCCCAGCACTGCACAGTGCAATAATGTAATGGGGAAATTACCCCGCTAGTTAAAAATTACTGCCAGTGCAACATCCAGCCATAGATCTATTTTAGAACCAGGGTAAAACTCTTATCGATTATTCTGTGCTGCAACTGCGGCCCATAAAAGGGTTGGAAAGGTGCATTTGTCACTTTGCCATAGTGAGGTGGGAGATGGTGCCTTGCTGGGGAGTGGAAGGGGTGCTCCCCTACCCTCCTCCAGAGGGCTGGCTTGGGCAGGACGTTGTAGGGGAGAAACTGAGAGCTGGAAGGGGAGCAGCTTGCGAGGAGATGTGGGGAGGCCGGGTTGTGCCCTGGGGGTGATGCTGGGTACCAAGCAAGAGACATTGCAGGGCAGGAGTGCCATGTCGCCCTGTGTACAGGGTGTCTGGGGCTTGACCTCCTCTGATGTTTGGAGTAGGAACAAACATGGTCCTGGATGTGGGCAGATACCCTGGGCAGAGGCTTTAGCACCTCTGGGCTCCCCAGCCTGTAGTGGTACCAAATGTGGGCTGATGGGGAGCAGAGTCTGTGTAAGTGTCTAGCAAAGGGTGCTGAGAAGGTGGGTGAATACCAGGCCCATTTTGGGTTATGGTGAAGGCTCTTCAGTCCTGTGGCAGGACGTACAGGGGGTTTTTGGCTGTGCCATGAGCTCCCAAGAGTTAGCCTGGCCCTGCAAGCCCAGCTGTCACATCCCTGGGGAGAGGGTGGCCCCTTTGCTCACTGCTATGCAGGACTCATCTCTCTCTGGTTGCTCAGGGGTCTCTTTCTTAATTAAATACATTTGTTTTGTAAAACTGCCTAAAAATAATCCGGGGCTGGTGCATGCAGGAGGCTGGCAGTGAATCAAAGGCGCCGCTCTAATTAAACGGCCCCGGTTTGTTTGTGAGCCGCATACATTTCCATGCTAATCAGCTGCACACCGGGATCCTGCTTTCCCGCCCGTATCCTCCTGATTGGGAACTCTGCAAATGCCGGTGGCAATTTATTGCGGGAGGGGGTGAGGTGGCCGGGATGCTGGGGCTGCCGTGGGGGCACCAGGGGTGGTCGTGGCTGTGCTGGGCTGTGGGAGTGATGATAAGGGCAGGGCTGTGGGAGTGATGATCAGGGCAGGGCTGTGGGATGCATCTGGGGGGTGCTTCCAAGCAGCCAATTTACCCCTCTGCTGTGGGGGGATCCTAAGTCCTGCAGATGGGGATGCTGGACCAGGTCCCTGAGTGTGCCAGCACCAGCGTGGAGATGCTCCCAGGCAGAGTTTGCTCCATCTTGCTGGGCATGATGCTTCGCTGCCTACCGCTGGGACTTCTGCAGAAGGTATGGCTGGTGTGGCTCCCATACATCCCATCCCATCCCATTGGAGCAGCTCATGCCATCTGAGCATTTCTCTGGCACTGCCTCCCTTGAGGCTGTCCCGCGCCAAGGTCAGCCTGAATCTGGGGGTATCACAAGTGATGGCATGAGCCGGAAGTACCTCCGGCTCATGGAGGTGCCAGTCAGGTTAGGCCAAGTGGCAGAGCTGGGTTTAGCCCTGTGTGGTGTGTGCCTCAGTGCCTCCTGATGTGCGGATGGCCAGGACAGGCAGGAATCGGTGTGCTTAGGAAGAGCTTTAACGTAATTGCGAGCCATAAGGAGATTAAAGCCTTCGTCATGTTCCTGCTCAGGGAACAAAGGCACTTTCTGAACCTCTGTTGACCTCTGACTTCCTTGAGACCCTCTTGACTTCTCTGGTCATGAGTCCAAGTGTTTCCTCTGATGGATGGGCTGATGGGAGCCGTGCCTGCGTGCGCCACAGCATCCTGCCTGGCAGGGCTCGGAGTGGGGCGATGTGTGAGCTGCTCTTGGCACCGCTGGGGGAAGATGGGGTTTGATGCTTTGCTGCAAGCTGGGGGCTCATCTGCTCCATGCTACGAGTTGGAGGGGCTTTGGGGCTGAGCAGCGGCACATAGTGGGGTGCAGTGTGAGAACCAGGCATGCGTCCTCCCTCCCTGGAGAGAGATGAATGCCATCAGCATGAATGTGGTGCAAATGCACCAGACAAGTCTAGTACAGTGAAGGAGGCATTGCAGTTTGGTCTTCTGGAAAGGGTCGGGATGCTTGCAGAGCAGCTGATACTTTGCTATGCTGCAGGGGCTATGGAGTCACCACACTGATGTGGGATGGAGGGGTGGTGTCCCTAATGGGGCACATTCTGTATCCACATCCTGGGTGAGGGCTGAGGTGTGTGAGGGATTATGCTCATCCCCCCTTGCTCTCCCCACAGATCCTGGTGGACTTGCCAGCCGAGAGGAAGCACCAAGCTCTGCAGTACGAGAACGTTGTGGCCCATGAAGGCAGCTCCATCCTGCGAGACCTAGTGCTGAGCCCTGACCGTCAGCACATCTATGCCATGACTGAGAAGCAGGTAAGGGGAGGGGTCAGCAGCCCTCTGCTCTCCTGACTTGGCAGCCCACACTGCAGCCCCAGCCGGCAGCCCCGTGTGCTGGGAAGGCTTTTGGGCAGCTCCCTAGTGGGGTATGCCCTTTGCTTCCTGGGATTGGAGCTGCCTAGGGACGCTGGGGCAGCTCCTCCCTTCTCCTCCCTGCAGAAACACTGTCCTGAGGCTTTAATTGTTAGCAGCAGCTGCTTGAAATTCCCATGATCCCTGGGGACCAAGGGCTTCCTGATCCTTCCTTGCTGTGAGTGGCTGGCCATAAACCTCCTCCCTGTTTTGGCTGTCCCCTCCTGAGCAAGGGTTTTGCAGGTCAGCAGGAGCTCCTTGCTCTGAACAACTTTTTGTCCTCTGGAGCAGTTGCTTTTGCATGACAGGGCAGAGGGGACATAGGGCTGGTGCAGCCCCAGGCTCCCGATGTGCACCCCTTGGTCCCTGCTTCTGCTTGTGCTGAGCTTACTGGAGGTACAGACCCAGTCTGGATCTGGTGCTGTCACCCTGGCAGCATGGTCTGGGCTCATGATAGGAGGTTTTGGTTGCCTTAGTGAGTGTTTGCTTGATCCGTGGCCTGTGGGAGGGCTGCTGGTGTGAGTTCATCCATCCATGGGCTGAATTGGAGGGAGTGAAGCGGGTTCCTGTCATGGTGGTGACACTTTCTGGATCTGGTGTCAGCACCAGACCATGCCTGGTGGGTGACACAGAGTGGCCGTGCTGGGACGTGATGTGCCTGTGTCTTGCAGCACCTCTGCTCCTCTGCCCAGCCAGAGGTGTGTGCGTGTGAGCGGGACTGCAAGCGGAGCTGGGAGCCTCACAGTCTCCTGGCTACCAGCCCGAGGGCTTGGGAGGGGGAAGGACGCTGGAGCAGGGCCGTGGGTTTGTCTAGACAGCCCTATGGGGACAGCAGAACTCTTTTCCCCCTCCTCCCAGTGGCTGTTTCTGGTTTCTGCTCTGCTGCAGGAAACATGCAGCTTTCCAGCTGGGGCAGAAACTGCATTTGGGCTCCTCCATGCAGCTCTCTTGGGCTGTGTTTCCATCCCTGGCTCTGTTTCTGTCCCAGAGCTTGCTCAGCTAAGCCTCCCCTCTGCGGGGAGATGTTGGAGAAGTGGATGCCAAGGGGGCAGTTGCGTTGACCTGGACTGGGGATCTCCTGCAGGGACCACCACAGTTGCTGGGACCTGACACTTGCCTGTGCAGGGTCTGCCTGGGGGGTACCCTCTGCCACCACCTGCCTAAAGCAATGTCAGGGCAAAACAAATGGGGACATTGCAGGTGTCCTCACCACCCCGAGGGGGACTGTTTGGTCAGCATATCTCAGCCCTGTAGACATCATGCTGAGCCTGTGCCCTGCGGGGCTGTAAGGAGGGAGAACACCCCAGGTTTAGCCCTCAGTAGCGAAGTTTGCAAATTTTAATTAATGAGTGAGTGCTGCCCCATGGGAGCAGTGGGGAAACTGAGGCACAAGCACAGCAGGCATGGGCAGCTGCTCGGTGCTGCTGAATCCTCGTGTCAGGCAAGCAGGAACCCCCTCCCTGCACCCCCCACCCTTCCCCCTCTTCTCTTCCCCTCTCCTTAATAAAGGCCACTCTCTTCCCTAGTACGCTGGGTGTTATCAGAGTGCTGGTGGAAAGTAATTAAATGAACAGTTGTAACAGAGCTCGAAGGGCTTGGAGAATGAGGGGATTTTAATCAAATCTGGAGGAGCAATTAATAAAGGACTGGTAACCCTTTCGGAGCAGGCTGCCTGGCTGGCACTGGGAGCCACTGTGGGGCTGAGCTGGCACAGCCCACTCCCAAATCCTGCAAAGGTGCAATGATGAAAGGAGCTTGTTTGGAGTAAAAGTCTCTCTGGGGTGGAGGTGTTGCCTGCAGATGTGCTGCCTGGGCCTGGGAGAGGAGTGGGCGATGGTGAGGGGCTCAGCCTGCTCCCTCTCCTGCCTCCCCACTAACAGCCCAGGGTGAGTCTGTGCTGGGGCTGTCTCTGCCAAGCCAAGGTATGGGCACAGCAGCCCGGCGCCCTTCACTCCGTGCCTATTCCCTGCAGGTGACGCGTGTGCCAGTGGAGAGCTGTGAGCAGTACGAGAGCTGTGAGCTGTGCCTGGGCTCCCGGGACCCCCACTGCGGCTGGTGTGTCCTGCACAACATGTGAGTACAGCAGGATTGTCCCTGGAGCTGTGCCAGTGACCTACGGCTGACAAAATGTGTCTGTCCCCACTGCTGGTCTCCTTGGGGGCATCCCTCCTGGACTTTGGCCCCAAAATGCTGAGGGATGGAATGGCCCAAGGGGTCAGTCATCCCCTCCTGTGGTGCCCAGGCTGTGCTTAGGAGCATTCATGTGTGGTGAAGCTGCTGCAAGGGCCTGCTCATCCTGCCCACGGGTTCCTGAGTTTAGCATTCTTGTGCCAATAAGAAAAACTGAACATAAAATACACCTGAAGTCTAGGGGGAGAGCAGAGCTCCGGTGCTGGCCTCGGTCACCCAAGGTCCCTACCTGGGCATCATCTCCGTGCCAAAGGGTCTGTTTGCCATGGTGCCAGCCCAAAGCCCTGCAGGACCCCAGGGCATTCTCCTCCTCACCGTGGTGCTTCCATCCCCCTGCAGCTGCTCCCGCAAGGACCGGTGCGAGCGGGCGGACGAGCCCCAGCGCTTCGCCTCTGAGCTGCAGCAGTGCGTCCGGCTCACCGTGCAGCCCAAGAACATCTCAGTCACCATGTCCGAGGTCCCGGTAAGACACCTCTGCTCCCTCACACTCCTCCCCAGCCACCTCCTGACCCTCTGGAGGCAACGGCCAGGGAGAAAGCAATTGAAAATAAGTGATGACTATACAATGAATTGGGAGAAAGGGAAAGAGAGGTCTGAGATAAGACAGCAAAGTGCAGGGCATTGATGAGGGTGGGCCATTGGCTCCATATTGATGGAGATAATAAACCAGTTGATGATTATTCAGAAAAGACACAACTGAGCAATAAATATTTCTCCATAATGACAGCACGACCATCAGAAATACCATTCATAGGCCAGTGATCTAGCTCTAGTTCAATAGCCTGACTCCAGCCTGCAGCAGATATTTTGGGATGAGACTCTGATGCACAGCTCGCTGCTCTCTCTCTGTGCAGGCAGAAAGGATGATGGACTTCCCTGAAGTATTTTTCAGGCCATTAGCACCATGAAGAGAATCAGAAACAGCATATACTAGCAATAAACTGCCAGGTCTGGATATCCGGCACTCAGGAATCCTAAAAAAGTTGGCCAAGGAATTCAGTGGCCTGGGGATACATGTAATAATGAGACTTTGTAATAAATAACTGGATGTTGAGAAAAGCCCCAGAAACAGAAAAGGTCCTAATTTTTTTTCTCAACTGTATAAAGAACGAAATGGTCAGAGACTGCTTAGTTTTACTTCAGAATTAGAAGAAGAAAAGAAAAGAAAAAGAACAAGTGCAGGATACACCTGATAATGATTTAAGGATGGGAATGTAATTTATGCCAGTCAATGTGGGTTTGTGTCTGACAAACCCCATTTTGCTCTTTGATGCATTTATGACTTGAATTAGAAGAGGGACTGTGGGGATGTGATGTCTTTAGGCTCCTACAAGGCATTTGACTTGGTACAACACAACGTTCTGATTAAAAATTAGCATTATACAATATTGATAAAGCATGTGTTAAGTGGATTAAGAACTGGCTCCGTGACAGATCTCAAAAAGTCCTCATCAGAGGGGAATTGTCACTGGATGGAAACAGTGTGGAAAGCACTTCTGCAGGGCTAAACATTCTTTGGTAATGTGGAGATAAATGTGATATGGCTGCAGATGGGACCTGCTGGGATGCTGGGATTGAAGGGTGGTATGGGTGAGAATTCCTTTGGAGTGGTTGGGTTTGAGTGGGGCTGTTTTGCAGAGAAATTGGAGTTTGATATTGCCAAGTCTAAAATTAGACATGGATGGAGGTTCATCTGGTGTCCTGGAAAGTGGTGCTGGGGCTGAGCCCTCGCTGCAGGCTCTGAATGCTCCCGGGGTGAAGCCAGGAGCTGGGCAGTGCTTTCAGTCGTGGGGTGATTATCTCCATACCAATGGCAGGATGCTGCACATTGGTGGATGACATGGGGATGCTCTGCTTGGGTTGGACTGCAGCTTTCAAAGGGAGGGACTGAAAAACTTCTGTAAACATCGTGTAAGTGAGTTGAAGGCTGGAGAAAATGCCTTGCAGTGAGAGACTTCCAGAGCTCAATCTGCTTAGCTTATCAAAAAGAAGATTAAGAGGTGACTTGATTACAGAGTATAAGTGCCTTTACAAGGAGCAAATATCAGAGACTAAAGGGCTTTTTAATCTATCAAGGAAAAGCATAACAAGAACTAATGGCTGGAAGCTGTGAAAAATTCAAATTAGAAATAAGGCAAGCGTTTTGTAAGTGAGAACTCTTGACCCTGGGGATGACTTTGTGAAGGAAGAGGTGGTTTCTTCCCCTCCTCGCCTCTGCCGGAGTGGGTGTCTTTCTGCCTTTCTGTGAAACACACTTCAGCCCTGATGCTGTTCTTGTTCTCTGTAGAGAGGTGAGGCATAATGGCTTGTATCGTGCTGGGGGCAGAGGACAGAGGCTGTGAGTCATTCCAGCTCTTAACCCATTTAAACCCATGCTCCTTGCTTGGATGGGGCTCCCTTGCAAAAACCCAGAGCAGGTGTGGGTGGCAGAGGAGGGATCACACACCCTGGTCTTTTCTGTTGGCTAGATTTACACATAGCAGACACAGAGGAGCCTATTTTCCTACTTTTCTTTGTTGATGCTCTTGCCTCTCCTCCCTAGCTGGTCCTGCAGGCCTGGAACGTCCCAGACCTCTCGGCAGGAGTCAACTGCTCCTTTGAAGACTTCACCGAGTCAGAGAGCCGCATTGAGGATGGGAAGATCTACTGCAGCTCTCCCTCTGCCAAGGACGTCATCCCCATCACCAGGGGCCGCGGTGAGCTTGTGCCCCAGAGTGGGAAAAAAGCCTGAGACAAATGTTGTCCCATGTGTTACCCCACAGGCAGATGTGGAGGAGGACAGTGCTCCTGTGACAGTGATCCCAGTCTTGGGATCTGGACCCCACTTGGGTTCTTGGGGTATAGGGGGAGAAGGAACTGCTGCTCACGGGAGGTTGGTCCTTTAGTCTCCTCCAAGCCATGGACACAGCTGCTTGGGCCCAGCCTATCGCAGTGGGCTTGGAACTGGATAATCCCTTCTGGATGGTCCCTTCCAACCCAAACCACTTTGTGATTTTACTTGCTGACCACTCCTGGGCACCCTACCCCTATTTCCATCTGCAGACCATTCCTGGGAAGACGTGGCCATGGGCTCTAGGACATTCTCCTGACCCCAAAACTATTAAACCCTCCTTCAGTATGCCCAGTGTAACCCAAGGCCCCAGTCTCCATGGCAGCAGGTTGTGTTTAGCTGTGGGGGCTCAGAGGTGTACTTGGGCTCTGCTGGCCTCTTTGGTGTCTGAATGGGGGTGGGTGAACGCTTTTTTTATTGCCACACTTGGGGGATTTTGTTAATTAACTGGACTGAGTGGTAATGCCCAGCTCCCTCCAGCCCATCACAAGCCTTGGGCTGAATGCTGGGCCATGCACTTTGTCCTTTCTGATGTCTTTTTTTGCCTGGGTCACTTGCAGGGGACAAGCGAGTGGTGAAGCTCTACCTGAAATCCAAGGAGACGGGGAAGAAATTTGCCTCCGTGGATTTTGTTTTCTACAACTGCAGCGTCCATCAGTCGTAAGTGGCCTGGAGTTTGTGGGAGGGCTCCAGGAACAGATTGGTGGGATGGTGTGAGACTGGAAGAGAGAGTTCTCAGCTTTGTGGGTGCTGATGTTGCAAGAGGAAAGGGCAGTTGAGTACAGGGGTGTTTACAGTGAGGAAACTCCTCCTTTTGCCCGTGTAAACTGGGACGGTGACCAGAGCACCCACAGTTGGTTTGGGTGTGTGGGAACATGTAGCGTCAGGACAGAACCTCACGTAAAAACAGGGCTTTGGGTTTGGCAACACTTTGGAAGAAAAAGCGAGTTTACTGCACTGCAGACTGTAGAAATCAATCCACGTGACCGAAAACGCCAAGCGTCTTGTTATTCCTGGAAACAGTTAATAGGAGTGACTTGGCCATGCAAAAGGAGAAGCCTGTACTTTCCTGCCACGCTACCTGCTTCCCAGGCTTGCTGGAGAGGGAGCTGGAAAGTTACAGCAACATGGGATGGAACATGCCACATGTCCTGGGGCATTTACCCAAGAATTTCCTAACTGGAAGTAATTGTGAATTTGCTTTCTTGTCAGGCTGCCATGAAATCTACTCCTGCAAGGGTTTTTAGACAGCTTAAGATATGTGTTTGATAAAATAGAGGAGGTGTGGATTATTGATGTGCTGTCTAAGCAAGGTGTCTAAAGTCTCAAACCACAGCTCCTGATGAGGAGCTGCAGACAGTGTTCTTGAGCAGTGGGGGATGGCTGCGCTGTGGGACCGTCAGAGCTGATGCTGGGGTGTGTTTGGGCAAAGAATCTGGAGCTCAAGAATGCAAGAGATTTCATTACTCTGCCAGAAACCTCCCATGGATGGTGGTGCTCCAGCTGATCAGTAATTATAGATAAGCAAATGCCAAGTGATCTTTTTTGGATGTCTTTTTGCAAAGTGTTGAGCCTGGCTTGGGGGCTCTGCTGGAATTTGCTCCTCCAAAGCCTGTTCAGAGTTTCCACTTTGATCAGGGAAGAGCAGGTGAGATGCAGGTGCCCTGGCTGGGAACCCACCCACAGTGAGCTCCAGGAGGGATGTGTCAGAGGAGAGCCCCTGCAAAGCTCCTGCATCACAGGGATTCCTTCCCTCCTGCTCTTTGCACAGGGAGCAGGGCTCCTCCTGGGAGCACTGTGCCAGTGAGGGAGGAGAGACTTTGCAAACTTGACTTTCTCCCTCACCTTGACTCTGAGATGAGCTTTGTCTCCTTTCACATCCTGTGGTTTCAGTAACATTAGCTCAGCTTTGGCTCGGGCTGGCTGCATGTTTTTATTTTGCAAATCAAAAGGCAGATATGACTTTTATTTTTCTAAATGAAAGAAAGATGACTTTTAAGTACAAATGGCATCAGATTTGGTCCAATCAGCGGTCCGGTGGGAAGAGGTGGTGAGGGAATTGGCATTTTATTTTATGTGCCTGACGCAAGAGGGGAAAAAAACCCCTACCCCCCTTGAAACACAACTAAAACAAAGAGCCTGACTGATTTATTACTACGTTGATGTTTAATTTTGGATGCATTATTTAAGAAGGCTAATTATGGATGCATTAATATTTATGGGCTCCAGTTGAAGCTGATAGAAAAGTCCATGTTCTAAGCTGGAGAACATTATTATTTTTTTTTACATCAAGAGTTTTAGGGTTTGGAGGTAGTCTTAACTATGTGACCTGCAGTCGAATTGTAGCCAAAAAGCATGACAATACCTCCTGGGATGATGCAATACTTTTAAATACTATTTGCAGACAGGCGTCTTTAATGGATCTCTCTGGAGTTAATAGCCTTTCAGATCCAGGCTTCATATTTTGTGGAGGAAAATCTATACGTCAGCCTGATAAATTCTGTATTAGGAACAATATGCTTTTCCACGAGGCTAATGTTTTTCCTGTGGAGATCTCTGATCACTGTGCGTTATGTTTTCTTTTTATATTTGGGCGGCTTTGCTGAGGTTGGAAGGCAGAGTTCTGCATGTCAAATAATTTCTCAGCTGAGGACAAAGTGTTTGGGTGAGATTTTTCAGATGGTTGTGGAGCGATGGGAGGCTTGTGAGGCAGCTCTTTGCTGATGTCAGCTGGGGTAGCTCCAAGGGAAGCCAATGCAACTCTACCGTGTGCACCAGGGAGAGTCTGATCCTTCTTATTTTCAGCAGACATCTGGAAAGGCATCAGCAAAATGCGGGCTGTGGGGCTGGTCCTGCTGCTGCATGAGCATCCCGGCTCTCTTATTTCCCACCACCTTGGCAAGTCTTCTTCCCATGCATTTTCAAGTGCCTGGTCAAGGGAGGGATTTGCAGAAGGGAAGATGCTTCTGATCACTTCTACAGGAGAGGAGGGTACAGAGGGGGTTGTGCTGCCTGTATGTTTGACTGTGATGTTCTGGGCTGCGGGGATGCCTTCCAGGTAGAGCTCCAAACTGTCCCATCTGTTAATGCAAGGCTTTATGCCTGTGTGATGGAACTGTCCCCATCACAGACCGTCATCAGTGGCTCCTGGGGTACTTTGTGCAGGGTCTCTGAGAGCCCTGGTCTGGAATTTGCATCCCCTCTGAGGCTTCATTCCTTTCCAGGCGTCACCTGGGAAGCTTCTGGAGGTCCCAGCTTTGTGTACTCAGGGCTCCTGTGGGGCTCAGGCAAGTGTTTTCAGGAAATGGTATCTTTTGGGCATCCTGCTCATAAAGGCTTGTGCGTGAGGCAGGGGATGCTTCTGGCTGAGCTGTGGGAAATGCACTGAACAGGGGAGTGGAAACCAAGAGTTCAATGCAGGGAAATGGGGCCCTTGCAAAGAGGGATGTGGGTGGCTGAGGGTCTCTACCAGCCCACAGCAGGGGAGCAGGGCTGCCCACAGGCTTGTCTGCAGCTCCTGGGGACAGGCTCTGGTTCCTGCAGTGGAGGATGAGATGAAAACCCCCTGGCAGGGACTGGGTGGATTTCCGTGGGGGTTTCCGATGGGACACTGATCTAGTGCAGGCATTTAAAGGCTGTTTGGCACCTTTGATTGTGTAATGAATCAGCCCAAGTCCAGCGTGTGCACGGGCAGATGTTGAGGTTGCCTTTGTCAGAGTTAAACGCCTTCTTCAAAGCATTTGTGGGGAAATGAGTCCCCTTTTAAGATAAAGATGTAACACCAGGCTCCCTGCCTGCCTCTGGCGGATCTTGCCCGCAAGGTGGATGAGTAGGGAATCCTCACAGAAAGCTAGTGAGCAATTCCGGGGAATACTAAGATGTATTTATTTCTTCCTGCTGTTTCGGTGTTTCCTCACTGGAATTCTCCTCTGGAAACTCTGTTTCATAAATCCTTTTGTGGTTTGGCTTTTTGGAGTGTGTGGCTGTGGGAAGGGATCTGGCAAGTGGAGTGGGATGGGGAAGAAGATGAGAACCTGTGGAGCTTCCTTCAATTCTGTGGGCAGGTTTTGCAGAGCTGCTGGTTTTTCAAGCACCAGCGTGCCCAGCACATCACCAGCATGTCCTGCCACTGCAATGTGGAAGCAAAAATCCAGGTGGTGGCACAGGGAAAGGGGGAAAATCATGTTGGCAAGTCTGATTCCAAGAGGAGATCCGAGCATCCTGGAAACCTGTCTGCAGCCCAGGAGGTGGTCATGATGCTACCAGCCTTGTGGTCGTGCCTCACTGTAGTGACAGCTGTGACACCCATGTCCCATCAGCTGCAGGGTGCTGAATTTCTCTGAGGCTGGAGCAAGGGCAGACAGGCCAAATGGCTCTAACTCCTCCAGGCTGGAGAGATGTGACTCTGCTGTGTCTCTATCCCACAGGTCAGGCTTTCCCTGTAAGCCTCCATTAAGTAAATGGGATTTTAATGCATGTCCCAAGGGCTGGGAGCAGCGGGGTTGTGCTGGTAAGGCAGGGCTGGGCTGTTCTGGTGGCCAAGGCACCCATTGGCACCCGTGGGACAATGCCAGCCCTTGTGCCACTGGGCTCCTCTCTGCAGCCTTTCTGTCTGCCCGCACATGGCATGGCTGCTTCTCTGTTGGCCCACTTGCTGCTCGTTTCCAGATGCTTACAGATGCTTTCTTTTCAAAGGCGTGGACAGATGGCTGCAAGCAGTTGAGTGAGTGTATCTGAGTTTGCATGGCTGAACTGCGTGGTGGTAAGAGATCCCTGTGTGTTCCTGGGCTGGGGCAGGTGGAAAATCCTGTAGGATGGCCCCAGAGACAGCTCAGGATAACCTGGTTTATGTCATGTATGTTGTGAATGAGGAGGGCTGGTACAGCCTGGTCTTATGTTTCAGTAAGGGGAAGGCAGCTGAGCGTGTTTCAAGAGAATTATTTTAAAACCCAGGGCATGATTCTGCATCCTCCAGCATGATGGTGGATACTCTGGACCACCCTGTGAGTAAGGACCTTGGCAAAACCCAGGAGGGATGGAGAAGCACTGGGTTGGTGGGAAAGGAAGGGCAGAAATGGATTGAGATGGGCAGGGATGGAGGGAGGTGAGAGCTGACTCCCACCCCACACCTTTCCTGGGCACCAGTGAGGAAGCTGCCTGTAGGTCCATGTAGGGGCTGGGGGGACACTGACCGTCTGGTTCCACTGCTCTTCAGGATCTTCCCTTCTCCCTAAGGTAGAGAGATGGTTATAAAGCCCAAAGCACTGCAGTTCAGCCCCTCAGCCCTGACAGCTGCTACTCCAGATGCAGGCTGTGCTGGAGCTGAGTATTCACTAAGGACGCATCCTCCTGCCAAGAGGAGATCTGAGGAGCAGTCAGGGGGCTCACAGGCGGCTGTGCTGTGCCTGCACAGATGCTGTTTTCATCAACACTGTGTTTATAATTTCCCTTCTTAATGGACCTCCCTTGCTCTGCTCTTGGTGCCGTTCAACTTCCCCCTGTCCCTCCTCCCTGCCCTTCACTCCATGTCCTTCCTTCCTTCAGAGACATGCTGCGCCACAGAAATAGCCTCAGTGTCTGTTGTGTGGAGCGGTGCTCACACCTGCTGTCCTGCTCACGTTTGCTGCTCAGGCTTATCTCACTCCTGTGGATGCTGTTTTTGTTTTCTGCCCTCGCTGTTCAGTGTGATGAAGAGCTTTGTGCTCCTTTGGGCATGTGGCATGCCTGGGGCTGGGAGTGCAGGAAGGAGAGTGAATGAGGAGCCTGGATCCAGAGCTGCTGGCTCTCCACGCTACATCAGCTACAGCATTGCTTTGGGTCGTGTGTGGAGACAGCTGTGACCTCTCCATGGTCACTGGAGGTGCCTGCACACCCAGGGAGGAATCAGTCCCTGAAGCCGCCTCAGAATGTTCTGGGCTCATCCTGCAGTGAGGCTTTTGGCTCTGCACCCACCCTGGAGAGGCGTCTTTGCTGTCCTTCTGCCCTGTCTGCACCTCGGCTTCTCTGCAGCCCTGTCAAGTGTTTCCCTAGCATGGCCTTACCAAGTTTGGGATCGTTTATGGAAGTGGAGGGGAGCAGTGCTGCAAGTTTTTGGCCCAGCTGTGGGGTGAGATGTGGGCAAGCGTGTGGTCTGTGGGGATGCTCTGGCTTTGACCTTGGGGCACTCAAAGCTGGGCAGAGCTGCTTTGTTGTCTGCAAGGATGCCTGCTCTGGCTGGGGGTGGTTTCAGGCCAGCAGTGAGCCTGGACTTGTTTTGGGATGGGGCACTTGGCACAGAGTGACCCTGAAATGCTGCTCTGAGGCTGGTGCCACGCCTCTCTCATGAGGTCATCAGGAGGCAAAGAGGGCACTGCCAGTGGGTCTGGCCCCTTTCCCCTGCCTCTCCTGGGCTTCATTTCCACCAGCACCTGGCAGGGCTGGGGAGGAGGCAGATGGGGAACAAGCTGTGGGTCCATATCAGTGCTGCACCCCCACCATCCGTTTTCTGCCTCACTGGGCTTCTTGCTCTCCTGGCACGCTTTGGGGAGGGAGAACACTTCAACACACGAAGGAGAGCCTCCCTCTAATTATCAGGAGTGATGAAAGCCTCTTAGGCAAGAAGTGATGAGGGAAGAGTGCCTGACCGTGGGAAGGAGAGAGACAGCACAGATGGCATTGTGCTGCTGAGCAGCCTGCTCCTGTGCCAGGAACAGACAGCAGTGGCACACGGACACATCAGGATACGGACACTCTGGGACACAGCCCCATCCACACTGCCCAGCCTGACCAGCAGCTGGGGATCCCTGCCTCAGCTCCTGTCCTGGGCTTTGGGCAGCCTTGCAGGGCGCTGTGGTGGTCAAACAGCCGTGCTGAGGCCAGCAGGACTGAGGCAGGCTGTGAACAGGGTTTCACCGTGTTACTGGCACCTGGGTGCTGACTTACTCACCACTTTGACCTGGACAGGCTCTGAACACAGCAGAGATGCTGCAGAGTGAGGTGTGTGTGGTGAGTGCTCTCACGGTGGCATTTGATGTCCTTATGGCAGAAGGGAGAGTGTGGAAACCATCTCTGAGGATGGGGCTTTAGGAATGGCTCAGTTAAGTTAGAAGCAACTGGGGGGGCTAACGTAGGAAGGGGAAACCATGCACCTCAGGGCATACATGGAGGATAAACTGAGTTCCTTTGACAAGTGGAGGCCAGGACACCAGCTGGGACCTGCAGTAATTAAATAGCAAAGGAGACCCTCAGGTGAAGAGGGTCTCGAAATAGCCAAGATTTGGCTTTGACCCTGAAGAACTGCAAAGTGGAACTGCATTTGTTGGGGCTGGGGTGCCCGGGGCAGGGCTGTGTCAGGAGCTTCACCCAGCTGCTTTGAGATGTCTTGTGAGGTGGTGGAAAGGGGACTGGGGAGTCTTTTTGCAGATCTGGTGCGGATCTGAACGACCTGGTGACTGGAAAATCTCTTCTCTGGAGGATGGTGGGGGCGATTCATGGGAGGTTGTGCCCCGGCTTGGTAGTTGTGCCCCAGCATGTGGCTTGTGGCTGCTTGTGCTTCTCTCTTACTGACCTCTCTGGGGCTGTGCTACTCCCATGAGGATTAATCTGTGTGTTCCTTGTCCTGCCCCTCCATATCCTGGATTTATCTGTCCACTGGTCCTGCTTGAACCCTTAGCAGGAGGGCAGGAGCTGTCCTTTGGCTTTGTCTGTGTTCCCTAGTTCCCCCACCCTCTGCACCTCCCTCCATCAAAGCAACCAGAGATAGGAGGCTGTGGCTCTGCTTTTAAGTTGAATCTCTGCAGCTGAAATAAAATTGCATATATTTGCATAAGGAGCATCTCAATTAGCATATTTGTGGGTAAAGCTAAAAGGGCTGTTCATTTGGAAGTGAAAATGTGAGCGAAACATGGAAATGACTTCCAGCCCCCTTTGCAAGCAGCTTAATTAAATATTTCCTTAGTGTGTGTGCATGGATTTGGGAAGCTCTTGCTGTATATGTAATGGTGTGTGAAACTCCAGGGCGGGCCGGGAGCCCTGGGCCTGCAAAGCCTTGGGTGTGTCTTTGCACCCTGGGCTGCCCTCACCCTGTGGCTCCCTCAGGTCCCCACACCTCCAAAGTGACAATTCTGCTGGAGGGCGAGGGGCTCTGCCACCAGGGATCTCTTTTCCAGGAAGATTGTCTTTCTGCTGCCTCACAGGGTGATGCTGTATTTTCCTACCGTTTCCCGGGGGTAGAGGCAGAGAGGTAGCTGTGATTAGGAGCAGGATTGGGCTGGGCAGGGCTGCCTGCCTCATGCCAGAGCTGTGTTCAGCGAAAGAGCCTGTCTTTGTTTAAATATAATTGCTTTGGGCCTGATCCTTTTGATGCTTGGATCAGTGAGGAGCAGGTATGAGCCTTCTAGGGAGAAAATTAGTGCTGCTGCTTTTTTCTTTTTTTCTTTTTTTTTTCTTTTTTCTTTCTTTTTT
>VZTE01002610.1:492428-541824 GCA_013397775.1 Eulacestoma nigropectus | reverse complement strand
TTTTTTTTTTTTTTTTTTTTTTTTTTTTTTTTTTTTTTTTGTTTTAAAGCCAGGCTGATTATTTTTACTGCCTTTTAGCTTATGCCTCAGCACCTCTCCCATCTCCTTCTCGGGAGAACAGCTTGGGCTGCACAGACACGCCTGGTGCAGACCCGCCGCGTGAAGGCTCGTGCACTAAATGGGGGACTTGTCTGCTGTTTTCCCCCCAGACAGTGTGGCAGGGGGGCTCAGCCCCTTCACTCCTCACTGGGGTGAAACTCCCAAAAGCCTCTCTCCAGCTGTGGGATGCCCCGTGCCTGCAAGCAGGGATGCCTGGGAGGGGGTTAGCAAGGGCACAGGCTGTCGGGGTGCCATTCCTGTGAATGGTTGTGGGACTCTGTGTGTCCCCTCCTGCTTTGGGGGGAGTCATCAGGTCCCTGGGGCTGGTTTCTTTGCTAAGAGGAATGGAAAGCAGAGCACGGGGCTCCTGTCATCCCTAGGTCCTGGGCATGCCCCCGGAAGAGATGGGGAGAGGGGAGCAGGAGTGATCCCTGTGCACAAAGAGCCCCAAGAGGAGGCTGGGGAGGGAGATGGAAGCGTCTGTGGCTGAGGGGGGGTGGAAGCCACAGACACAACGCACGCGCAACTGTGGAGGGCTGGGGCTGAGGGGGCTGAGGGAGGGGGTCACACACAACCTATTGTGAGCGGCTGAAAGGCGCTACAGTCCCGAAATGTTAATCTGACCCAACCTTTCGCCAGTTATAATTTTCCTCTCAATGAGCATGCATTAATCTGGCCCTTTCTCCCCTGTTCCCCTGCGGTGCAGTCTCCTTGTTCTGCTGCCTCTTGCTAAAATCGCCTTTCAGTGAACCCAAATAAAGCTCCCAAAGTCTGGAGCTCAGCCCCTGCTGGAGTGGGGCGGGCAGGGTCAGCCTGCCAAGAGAAGGAGGGAGCGTGGCCTCTTCAGCTGGGACACAAATCCTGCAGTGCCTGAAAGGCCAAATCCCCCCACCCTGCCATGGGCAAAGCCTGGGGGTTTGGGTTGTGCAGGCATCTCCCTCCCAGTGCATGGCCCGTGCCTCATGGATAAGGGATCCTTTCCACCCCGAGGTACAGGATCACCTGTGGATGCTGTCCTGCTGAAGCATCCCAAGAAATGTCACGGTGGACTCTGCCTCGATGCTGCCCTGACACTGCCCACTTCTCTCTCTCTGCAGCTGCCTGTCCTGTGTGAATGGCTCCTTCCCCTGCCACTGGTGCAAGTACCGCCACATCTGCACCCACAACGCTGCCGACTGCTCTTTCCTGGAGGGACGTGTCAAGCTCTCTGAGGTAAGACAATGTGAGACTGCTCCCCTTGCCTGTTCAGGTCCTGTCTTAGCCCCCTGCCCTGGGGAAGGGTTTAGAAGAAGGCAGACTGCTTCGGAAACTGTTCCCACTGCCTCTCCTGGGGTGCTGGGACTGCTTGAGAAGCAGTGAGAGAGGAAAGGGGAATGCTGATGGGACTGAGTGCTGGTGGGGAGAGGCTGTGTGGCTGCGGAGAGGCAGCTTGGGAAGTCGGGTGAAGCCCGGAGCACTTAAGGCTGAATGAAAGGAAAAACAAAGGCAGAGGCGCTAAAGCATTTTCCTTTGATGTTTGTGAAGGGAGCAAGCTTGAACTGTCATTGCAGAACAACATGTTTTTGGAGAGGGGAAGGTTGAAATCTGTAAAACAAACTGTTTTGGTGCACCTCACGCCTTCTTCATCTCAACCGCTTTGCTAAGGAACATGTTCTTTTGAGGGGGTTCATCCTGTGCAACATCTGTGCCACCCACTGGGGAAACCTGCCACTGGCGGGGTGTTTGCAGGACGTCCTGCTGTTCCCAGCCTGTGGTGGCATTCCGTGGGTTGGGTCTGCAGGTCTGGCAAGCCACTGCTGGCTCTACAGTAAATGCTGATTTGGATCCTGAAGGGAAAGTTACGGGAAGGAAAGTTTCTCCTCTGTCCCTGTTCTGGAAAGAGGCTCCAGTTGAACTTATCTGGGTTTCCCATTGCCTGTACATGGGCCCAGCGGGAAGGGTCCTGCTGCCTCCAGGGAAATTGCTAACCTGAGAAAGTTGGAAAAAGCTGTTTTCTCCTAGCTTGTGCTGTGAAGAAATCCAGTGAGTGATCTGCCTATCTCAGGCATCCCAGCAGCCTGCTCCTGAGGTCATGCTTCCAGCCAGCCCTGGCGTTGCTGCTGCAAATGCAACACGTGGTGTCCAGACCACTGGAGCCCAGCAGCTCTCGTCTGCCCATTCCCCTCACTGAGGCCATGGGATCTGCCCCCTTCCCCGCCAGGCCAACCCCAAAGCATCTGGCTGTAGCCCACAGTGGTGTTGCCCTTGTGCAGCTCTCCCACGGATCAGCTGCTCAGGAGCTTGTGTCACTCCCCAGTGTGAACAGGGTGTCCCCCAGCAGACCTTTTGGCCACACTGGGAAATGGACCAGTGCCTGGTTTGAGGTTTGGATCGCCTGGCTTAGCCTGTTTGCACATTGGTGTGGCCTCAGCAGTTCCCAGCAGGGATGGTGAGGCACCCTCAGACCAGCTGCTGCTGTGGGCTGTGTGACCAGGCTGGGATGAGACATCCTTTCCCCATCCTTGGCCATCCTGGTACCCAGCAGGGTGGTGTGGTGAGTGGGGGGGCTTGGTGCTAGTCCCTGGCACCACTGGACAAGTTAATGGTAGACATCCAGCCCCATCCTCTCTGCAGGAGGTTTATTTTAAGCAGGATTTGGTCTGTCTGTGTTGTCTGGAGTGTGGTGGGCATTGGTCAGGAAATGCAGGGACAGAGGGTAACTCTGTCTCTGCTCCTTCCCACGGGTGGTTCACCACGATTTCCTGGGTGGCAAAGTGGTTGTTTTGTAGGAAAACAGAGTGACCCATGGCACTCTGTCCTGGGCATGCCAGGGATGTTTGTCTGGATTTCTGGGGGTAGCAGGGCTGGAATGGGGCCTGGGTAGGAGCCACTACTCACATCAATGTGCCTGGAAATGGTGACAGCAGGAAGGATGTCCCTGTCCACTGCTGTGGAAGCTTTAAAGCCTGAGCTCTGGAGATTGCCCTCCTCTGTGGCTTTGCTGGGGGGGTGGAGGGCTGGGGAAGAGGTGATGAAGCAGCCCAGGCTGCTGTTCACTTTTTCCACTCATGGTGTGCAGTGGTGACCAAAGGGTGGTCAGTGATGGACAGTGGAGCATCCTACCCCAGAAAGCTGCTCTCCTGCAACAGCCCCTGCTGATGCAGAGCTGCTGTGGAGGGTGAAAGGCTCCTGGACTGTGGGGATGAAGTGTGTTGGTTCAGATTAAGCAAGTTCATCTTGTCTTCATTCCCCATCAGTGGGAATGGCTGAGGACTTTGTGAAGAAACCTCAAAGCTGGGGTCAGCCCAGACTGCCTTCATCCTATCTCTGCTGATGCACAGCCTTGCAGCTGGAGCTGAGAGCTGCCAGAGAAACCCCAATGGCAGCATTTTCAGTGTGATTCTAAAGCTCTTACCTCTCCAGACAAACCTGGACACCCATGTCATCTTCTCATCCAGCTAGAAAAATGGTTTTTAATGGAGAAAATCCAAGTTGTGTGATGTTTGGGAATTTGTGTGAGTTGGGGTCTTGCTTTTCTGCTCATCCCATGCCTTCATAGCTGCCTCCTCCTGGGGCCCAGCGCTCTGCTGGCAGGGGCTATTTTTGGCAGGACACAGAGCTCTGTGGGCTGTGCAGTGTTCCCAAGGGATGGAAGTGCTGAGCAGTGCCAGAGCCAGTTGTGTCAGTGGTTGGAGTTGCTCAAAGGGAAATGAGTTGTCCTTGTTCCCCCACCCCTCCAGGCACCCTGGGCGCCCACCAGCACCAGGTGCTTCCTGTTTGGGCACAGGCTGACATTTTTGCTGGATGAGACATTTCTGCTGGCAGATGTGGAGCGTGTGACATCATGGGGGGATTCGGCTCAAACTGCGAATCGGCAGAGTGAGCCCACCTGCCTGTGTGGGGAGAGGGACACACGTGCCTGCTGTGCTCCCTGGGCACCAGCCTGCAAGCAGCCGTGGTGAGCCCAGCCTGGGGGGCATAGACAAACCCACCACCCCAGCTGGGCTGCGGCAATAATTACCAAAAAAAGAGGAGATGGAAGTGTTGGAGAGTGAGCCAGGAGTTAATACTTGCCAAGTATGTGTGTGTCCTGTGAGGAAGGCTTGTGCCACCCATGGGGTCCCCCTGCAATGTGGAGGGGATCAAGCAGGCGGGGGCTGCTTCCTCTGACAGCACTTCTGAGCTGGGAACTGGTGGGAAACAACCACCGTGCAGTCGTGGGGACACTCCATGGAAATGGCAGCAGGCATGAGATGTCTTCCCATTGTGAGTCGAGCTGCTTCTGGAAGGGGGGAAACTGAAACTCCCCTGTGCAGAGTGGCAGCCGTGATACGGAGCAGGGAGGTGGCAGAGCAGTGCCAAGGATCCCTAGACTGCCCTAGCCCTGTTGCCATCTCTGGGATGGGGCTAACACTACTGTTCCTCTCTGCTTTTATTTTGTTTAGTATGTTGCAGAGATAAATAGTTTCTTCCCTTGAAAACTGCTTTTGGAGAATACAGACTTGTGAAGAACAGAAAACCCAAAGAGTAAAACTAGTTGGGTTTTTCTGTCAATAATTGCTGAATGAAACAGTTTCTTTTTCTTTTCTCTGCATTGTTTGAAAGTTAATTAATCATACCGGCTGACATAAAGCCTGGCACTTTGCAAGGTCTGGCCTGGCTTGCTGCAGGGTGGCAGGAGGCATCTGGGCAGCCTTGGTCACACATGGCTGCTGGTGGCCTTGGGGCCAGAGCTGCCCCTGCAGCCACGCTGTGGCCTTCGGGAGCTTTGTGAGAGCAGTGGAGTGGCTGCATCCACCGCATTTCTGTTTTTAAAGCAGCTCACATGTTTTTCCCTCCTGATGTTGTTTCAAGCCAACACTCCCAGGAGTAGCTGCTGTAGGTGTGAGACCTCTGCCTGGCTCGGCGAAGCCGGAGTGGGATTGCATCAGGCTGTTGTTGCTGAAGTGTCACCCGCCGGGGCTGCAGAACTGTTTTGCTGCCTGAGCTCATTTATTTTTGCTCCCTCCTGCTCCCCTGTGCTTTGCACACAAGAGTCACCAGCTCCCCTGGAGCAGCTGGGAGCCCGCGGCTATTAAAAGAGGAGTGCTTTGCCCTCCCGATGTCTCCTTCCCTGGGGGCTGGCAGGGAGGTGCTTTCCTCTCCAGCTCGGACTCAGCAGCATCCCCTGGCTGGAGGCAGTGCCTGCTGGGCAGCCTGCAGCCGGGCTGGGTGGGGTGACACTGCTTCGAGCTGGTGCAGATAGAAGCAGCAGCAGCAAAATTTGCTGCAGAGCAGGTTCTCTGCCACACTGCAGGAGCACATTGCTTTTTCAAAGAGGGAAAAGGCTTTTCTGTCCACTTGTGAAGGAAGGGGGATGGAGGCTGTAAGGGAAACAGGAGGGCTGAGCAGGTAGCTTGACAATGCACAGCCCAGTGGGCATTAACTCTGAAACCTACTGGCTGCAATGATGGCATTGAAGTCCATATTGTCACCAGTCGGCCCAAACACGTGTTGCTGTTGCCATGCCAGGTTACAGATTCCTTAGACGGATCCTCTCTCCACCTCCCACCTAGATCAGCCTGAGCTGTAGAAAACACTCTACATCTGCCCTGCCACCAGATTCCTTTGTGCTCTTCTTTCCTGTCTTCAGGGCTTTGGGCAGAGCAGCCATAGGATGCTGGTTTGGGGTTGCTGCACATGAAGTTTTTCTCAAGCATGAGCCCAGGGTGGTGTTTTTGCAGCACATTTCCAAGCCTGCCAGCCAGGAGAGGGTCACAGGGGTGCTGGGGGAGGCTGCACAGTGTTCCCATCTCATCGTCTGCCTCTTGTTCCCCTTGCAGGACTGCCCTCAGATCTTGCCTTCCACCCAGATCTACATCCCTGTGGGTGTGGTGAAACCCATCACCCTGACGGCCAAGAACCTGCCCCAGCCACAGTCAGGCCAGCGCAACTACGAGTGCATCTTCCACATCCCCGGCAGCACCACCCGCGTCACCGCCCTGCGCTTCAACAGCACCAGCATCCAGTGCCAGAACACCTCGGTGAGTGCGACGGGAGCTGTCCTTGGCGGGGGCCCTGTCTGTGGGCTGCTCCTTCCTGCCTGCCCCAGGACCATCCCGGCTTGTTCTTGGGCAGTTTTTCTCTCTCGTGGGCAGGTACTGGGGGTTTCTGTTCCTTGTGGAGTGTGAGGCAGGCTCCTTTCCACTTCTCCCAGGTGCACTGGGAGGCTGCTTGGGGTTGTTCCAGATAGGATCAATGCCGAAGCCACCAGGCTCTAGGAGCACTTCCAAGGAAATTGGGTTTGCAAGGCTGAAGAAAGTTGTCTGGACTGGAGCCAGCTGGGCCCAGATCTACTGGAGCCCCCTCTGTAAAGCTATCCCACTTTACAGGCAGGATGGAGCTAATGGGACACCTCTGTGTCCCATTGCACACGTGGAGCCCTCCCCATGCAGATGTGCTTGCCAGCCCTGCAAGCACTTTCTCTCCTCCCCTGCAGCCTCTCTCCATCCCTGACTCCATCCCTGATCTGACCAGCAGCTGCCGCCTCCCCCTGCCTGCCTGCCCTCCATCCCATGCTCCCTGCATCGCTCCCTGCCTCTGTGTCCTTGCCCCCTGCAGCCCTGTCACTTCAGCTCTCTCCTGCAGGCTTCTCTGCCTTCTCTGCCCTTTCCAGGCACCTTATCCCCTAAGTGGGAGGGGGCTTTGCAGCCCTGGGTGAGCTGTGTGTATGCCTCTCCCTGTGCACCAGGCCCATGAGCAAAGCCACTCTGGGTGCTAATAGCCCCACCGGGAGCTGCTGTTGCCCTCAGCTCCTCAGCTGCCCTCTGTGCTCTGCACCGACCTGCCCTCAACCGAATGGAGCCAGCTCCTCCCTTTGCTCTCGCATTTAATCCTTCTAAAATTTGTTTTTCATCTCTCGTACTGTGAAAGCTCATTTGCAGCCTAACACCAGCGCTGATCCCTGCTCCCTTTGGTGGCACAAGTGACATTTAGAGGCCATTGAAGATGAGCACTGGCTCCCTCCCTCCTCCAGTGATCCCAGGGCTGCAGAGCCTTTGGATAGGAAGAGCATCCTGAGTCATTGCCTCCTGCCCTGGGCAGCAGTCCTGGGGGGATGCTATGCAGCCAGTCCAGCCTCCTGCCAGGTCTCCTCTGCCTGGAGCTGGCAGCTGCCTCCTGCCCAGTTCTGTAGTATGGGGTTTGGCTGAGGTTATTCCAAAGCAGTTTGGGATGTGCGTGCTGCAGGATGCTCCCTGTAGGGAAGTGCTGTGGCTGCACAGTGCTGACAGCAGCAGTCTGATGGCTCCTGTGGAGTGTCAGGGAGAGGTGCCTGCGCCAGGGGGGAGCCTTTACGTAACGGAGGTGGAGCTTGCAGAGAGGCTCTGAACGATGTGGGCTCATTTCTCCTCATTAAGTTTAAATTTGTCAAGCAGGAGGGAGAGTCCAAAGCAGAACGCATTCCCTGTGTTTCCCAAGGGATGCCATGGCTGCCAGGACTGGTATCATGAGCTGCACAGCCTCTGCAGCTCTTCTCCAAAGAGATAGGAGAGCTGGAACTGGTGTCTTATCCTGGGCCGATAGTGGTGGATGTTTGACCTGGAAATTGCCAGGGATGCTGTGAAAACAGCACAAATTGTCAGAAGAGCATGTGTGAGGTGTTATAAGGTGCATGGGCAGCAGGTAGCAGCAGCTCCATAGGGCTGCAGTCTGGGGCAGGAGATGCGGCTTTCAGGTGCAGGGTGGCTTCACAAAGAGAAAAAGAGAGTTTTGACTTGAAAGAAGCCACTTAGCTTTCAGGGTCTGCTCGCCTACTTTAACATTTGAGGGCATTGAGCCAGGCTGCATTATGGTGTGGGGGATTCAGATTCACACTTGTGTGGTGTTTGTCTCCTTTGTGCCTTTTTGCAGTCCATCTGGCTGCTTGATAGTGCTTCAGGCTCTCCCAGCCATGGCCCAACAGCTTCTTCCATCACACTTCATCCTTTGGGTTAGGATTTTGGTGTGGAGAACATTGGCGAGTGGAGAAACAGGAAAAGATCACATCTTCCCAGCCAGCAAGTGAAGGATGGATGCCAAAAGGCATTTAAGCACACATTGTTTCCAGGAGTTTAGTGGGATCTAAACAAGAGGTTAAATACTCTGTGGAATTAGGGATGCTGTCCTGAATCACTGGTGAATGAAAGGCCCCTTAAAATTCTTTGTCTTTTGTTTTAGTGCTTGTCAAACTCCAATGACTTGTTAGCACTTTGAAGAAAGGACATCTTGGTTAAATATTCAGCAGTCCATTCATTAAGGTCTGAGTGTTGACTATAAACATCGTTTGAAACACCCAATAGATCTTTGGCAAACTCAAGGGAGACCAGCTCTGGTATTCCCCAGCATCCCAGGGCATAAACCAAGCCAAAAGAACCTTTTCTACCTCCTCACTTTGGTCTCTTTCTGCTCTTCAAAAAGAAAGCCACCCTAATGGTTTTCCAGTGTATTGTAAAGATGCAAAAAGGAAAGACAAGCCTAACTAAGAAAATGAAGATCTTTGCCAATAAACTATTTTTTTGCCAATTCATTGCTTTTAATCTTCTGGAGGCAGACTTTTTCAGGCTTGCTTTTTGCAGCAGAGAGTGGAGAAATGGTCACCTGTCTTAGTACATAAGGTTGATGCCACTGAGATTCATTTTCCAAATATCCCTGCCTTTGCCTATTCTTTCCCACCTGACATCCCTCAACAGGGCTCATCCTCCTGATTGCTGCAGAAATGAAAGAGTTTTGCTGCTGAAAAGCGCCACAGTCCCGAATCTGCACTAATGCTTGTAACCTTGGACTTAATCTGATTTAGTCCTGGCCTTTGCAAAATGGCTACAGGTGTTTCTTGCTGTCAAGGGTTTGGCTTTTTCTCTCTAAAATGTTCCTCTTAAGGCTGAAATAGCCCTAGAGCTGTTCTTTCCCTGTAAATGTATAAATAGGAAGAACCCCTGATCTCCTTTTCATGAGTTTGTTGTCTCAGCACTTTAAGTTAAGCCTCATGCCTCAGTTATTTCCCTTTCCTTTTAACCAAAGCCCTGTGTGGTGAGGAGCAGCTGTGTCACCTCCCTGGCTCCCTTTTGGCTCCTTTCTTGCCAGTGCCCCTGGCATGGAGAGCCCACCTTGCCCACTGTTTCTGCTGTGGCTGTGGAGGTTCCTGCCCTCTGACCAGACTCGGATTGGGATGTTCACCCTGGGGTGAGCATTATTGCTGGGACAAAGTGATGTGGGTGCAGAGCAAGCTGGGCTGGCAGGGTGGGCACATGTGTGGTACCCCAGTGTGGATGCTGAAGCCCAGCCCCAAGTGTGGATGCTGGGGAGTGAATTAAGACATGTCAGATTTATATTTTCTGGGTATTGTTTTGTTGCTGTAGAACCTGGGTGTTGCTCTGACATATTCCCCGGGTCTCCGGTTCTCACACCCTGCTGGATTTGAGGCAAGAGGAATCCAGGTGAAGAAGCTTGTGTGTGATGGAGGAGGAAAGGAGGAGATCCATGTGAAAAGAGCAGAAGGAGATCCAGAATCAGAGGCTGAGTGTTACTGTCAAGTTGTGCTGTTGTGCGGATGATGGTATTTTAGTCGGCCCAGGGTATATTTATAGAGGAACATAAATCATACACACTTGCCCTGTTCTGAGCACTGCACACCTCCAGTATATGTATCTCTAATTAACCAGCCATGGAGAGGGAAGCAGGATTGGAGCCCACAGCCCCAGCTCTGTTCGCCAACAAAACCGCACTCTCCGTCCTAGCGGTGCCTACATTTATCTTTCCTGCAGCAGTGTTTAAAGTGAAAAGGGAGTATCAGGAGAGTTTGATAGGATCCAATTAAATTCCAGCAGATAAAATAATGATGAATTGCAGTTGAGCCCTGGCAAGACGCGATGTACATTACTGCCGTCCCCATAGTGCGGGGAAGGAGTTGAGGTCATCAACTACAGAAAAATAGGACACAGCTGCAGCCCAAGCGCTCCTCCAGAAATGCAGCCCAAGGGGATGGTGCATGTGGGAGTGAGGGGGGTTGCACAGGAAATTTGGATGTGTGGGTTTGCTTGCAGAGGAGCAGCCCCTCTGCTGCCTTCCCCAGGGATGGGCTGGGCAGGCTGTGGCTGGAGTGGGATGGATGCCCTGTGGAAAGGGAAGTGATGGCTGTGGGGCTGCCCTGCCTCCTCTGGGCTGGGAAGGGCTAGGGCCTTGTCTAGTTGGCATGACATTTGCAGGAGCATCCCGAAGTGCATCTCAGTGCAATCTGCCCAGAGATTTGGGGTGTTTCTTGCTAGCTGCAGCTGTGTCCCCTGTGTGGCTCCCTGCAGGCACCTTCTCAGAGTGCTGAATCCCTCATCCCAAGGGAAGCTGGGTAGCTCTCAGTGCCTGTTGCTGCTAGCTGGTGGTTGGGTGAACAGTGGGCTAGCTAGAATCAAAAGTGGGACTTTCAGGGGAGGTGACAGCCACAGCCCTTGTGGTGTGCAGGGCTGGTGGCATTCCCCACATGGGGGCAGGGTGCATGTGAGAATTGGAGATGTGAGAAGAGCATGAGGCCGGTGGTTGTTACTTGGGAAGATGCCTGAGATAAGTTTTGGGTAAAGGGCCTTGAGAAAGGCTTAGTGAGGAGTTCTCTTGCCTGAGCTGCATCTCTGCAGAAGGAGACCTTGCTGGGAAGACCAGTATCCAGGTGGGTGGGGCTGAAACATCCTCTGTCCTCTCTTCCACATTTGCCTTGTCAGCTCTTGATGGAGGGACAGGGAGGCTGTGCCTGTTGGTTTTTGCTCCCAGCGCAAACATCCCTTTCCCATAGCTTGTCCTCATAGCAGCTGCCGAGCCAAATCATCCTTCGGCACAGCTGGGGGTCCTGGGCACCTCTGTAGAGTGAAAGATTGTCTGATAGCAGGACTGCCTGGGCAGGTGCATCCCCCCACTCACACCCATCCTGGCCCACTCTCCTGCTGCTCATCCCAGTCTGCTGCCAGCCACAGGGATTGATTAACTGGGAAGTTAATAACAGTTAAGTGTTTAATGGATGTTTAACACCATGCTCTGAGCAGGGAGGAGCCGACGTGATGGGACCTGTTGGCTGTCTGTGAGCTCTTTTTTGGGTCCCATAGGATGGACAGATTGGTAAGCACCCCCTGCCTGATCCCCACAGTTGTGGGGCCTTCAGGGCTGGAAGGTGGCTGCTGCTTTACTGGGATGCTGCCGCCTCCCTGGCTGTGGCTGTTCCCATGGGTGGAGAGACCACTTTTGTGCTTACACTATGGCAAGGGCAGCTGTGAGGAAGCCTTTTGGAAACACCTTTTAAAATACAAGATGCTTTGGAAATTAGAGAGGGATCTGATGGATCTCCAAGTCCCAGGAGACCAAGCCCAGAGCCCCTGCAGCTGCAGCTCCTGCCTGTGCACAGCCAAGTCCTGACTCCAGCTCCAGCATCCTACAGGGACCAGGAGCAGCATCCAAGACACAGACCCACTGCTGTCTCTGCAGGGCAGGTGAGAGGTTGCTGACAGACACACAGATGCCGAGGACACATTTTTCATTGATATTCTTGTTCCCTTGGTGATCCCATGCTTTGAACACCAGCTAAGGCAATGACTCCTGCTCTGCCACTTCCCTTCACACAGTCCTGTGCTCCCGCTGCTCCCCGCTGTCCGCTCCAGCTCCCTGCCACAGCAAAGTCAGCATCCTCAGCACTGTGTCCTTTCCCAGAGGGAGGCAGTCTCTCGTGCAATTGGCCTCTTGCTGTCTCAGAATTGGTGCATGAAGAGTTAATGTTCTCCCTCCCTCTCCCCCTATTCTTCTTCCTTCAACCCACCTCCCAGAAGAACTAATTTCCAAAAGCAGCCGGGGCAGAGAGATGCAAATAAGTGTTTTGGACAGCTGCAGGCTGGATGCCTTCCCGAGATGCCAGGGCCCCAAATGAGACATGTCAGAGTACAAATTGAAAATGCCAATTTCACTTACGCTGCCACGTGGCTCGTCACAGCTAAATTCTGCTCTGGCGCTGCCACCACCCTCCCCAGCATGTGCTTCCTCCTGCTGCCAGGGAATGGTCTCTGCTCACTGCTATGGGTCTGGCCAGCTCCTCGTTGTGGTTCTGTTGGGGATATGCTTGGGTGGGAGTAGAATATGGCAAGGTGAACAGATCTGGACTCCTAGCCAAGTTCTGGCTTCATCTTCCCAGGCCTGGTGACAGGAATGTTGCTGAGAGGCTCTGGTGGTAGATGGTGCATGGTGGAGATGTGGTGAAGGTCGTCTGAGCAAACATGATGAGAGGTGCCATGTCTGGGGGCTGTGCTGGGGGGTGATGGGGCTCTGCCTGTAGAGAGGAGATGATGGTGGAGCTGTTGGGTTTGCAGCTGGATGTGTTATGTCTGACAGCTGCTGTGTACAGCTGACCAACAGCAGCCTTCCTCCCTGGGGAGGGCTGCATTTTGGGGTCCTCCGCCCTGCGTTTGGGTGGGGTGGCTCATGGACAAAGGATCACTAACCACAAGCTGTAATGGAGGACCAGGCTTGGCTCTCACTGGCACTCTGTGGGGCTGAGGGAGGGATGTGCTGCTGTAGCCAGGTCTCACACTGGGCGTGTGCCCCATTTGGTGCCGGGTCTGATGCTGGACTGTAGGTGCTGCCTGGCTGGGAGAGACTCAGCACAGAGAGGACCAGCTTTGATGGTCAGGAGAGAAGGACCCAAGTGTTGCTTTCCTGGGCACGCTGGCTTCCTTCATGGGCCACATCCCTGTCCCCTGTGGAGGGGTCGAGTAGAATAGATGCAGTGCAGAGGGTTCTGTGTGGGGCAGCAGCTGGGGCAGTGCTGGAGGAGATGCTGAGGCCGCCTTTTCCTGGTACAGCCTGAGGCTGCGAAACGTGATGCTGAGGCTGGCTGGAGGTGGTGGCAGGGCGTGGCCAGCCCATGGCCAGGTGAACCACTGCCACCGCATCCACTGCTCTCTAACAAACTCCAGCAACCCATGAATCATTCATTTAATCTCTCCTGACACGCCTGTCATTTTCTCAGGCGAGGAGCCGGGAATCTCTTGCTGAAGGAGGTCATTAGCTGTCAGGGATGGTTCCAACTGCCTTCCTGCCTCCATATCGATTAAACCTCTCTGTCTGCATGCAGGGGCTTTGCAGGGAATATTGATGGTGCTGCTGGGGCTGTGACTCAGGTGTTGAGGCAGGGGAGAGGGGTCTGGGTGGGGAGTGGGTGCTGGCCAGGCTGGAAGGAGAAATGGAGGTGGGTATGTCTGGACAGCAGCAGGTCCTAGGGCCTGAGTTTCGAGTCCCCTAAAGCTGGGGTGGTAGGATTCCCTGGTGTCACCTCCCTACATGGGAGCTCAGGGTGGTGGTGCCAGTCCTGAAATGGAATGCAGCCAGTTTCCGAGCCCACTGTGGAGCTGGGAGTGGGGCAACTGGGGGTGTGGTGTGGAGGGGAGGAGTGCTGTCTCCTGAGATCTTTCTGAGGGCTGGTGTGGCGCTGGAGTGGTCCTTGGCTCTGTCCCACCCACAGCCATGTGGCCATAGCTTTATGTCATTTTGTTATGGACGATGGGGCTGGAGGGGACTGCGAGGGACATCCTCCCACTGGCTGTCGGGGGTGACTCTAATGAATCCACTCCTGTGATGTGCCCAGCCTGTCCTCCCCCAGCTTCACTAGTGATGGTCATAATCCCAAATATCCAACTGAGCATGCCAGGAGTGGGGAGGACATGGGGAAGGGCTCAGGAGCCTTGTGGGGAGAAGTACATCTGTGCTGCAGAGGCACCATCCGTTTCTTCCTCTTCCAGAAGCAGCAGCTTCAGACCTTTGAGTTGATGGGTTTTGAGTCTATTTAGAAACCCTCTGTTTTGCTGCTTTATCTTTTTTTGTCAGTCCAGCCCACTGGTTTCATGCGCTGTGACCGATGCTTTGACAAGTGGCTGTCAGACCTGTTTGTTCCCAGCCAGGACCCCATCCCTATCCTCTGGGCTGATGGGAGACATCCATGTAACGGGATTGTATGTCTCTCTATGCCCCTCACCAGGACATTTTGCCTCAACAATTAACCATCTCTGCCTCCTTTCTGTTTCCTCCTGCAGTATTTCTATGAAGGGAATGACATCAGTGACCTGCCCGTCAACTTATCTGTGGTCTGGAATGGGAACTTTGTCATTGACAACCCCCAGAACATCCAGGGTAAGTGAGGGATGGGACAGGACTTGGCCGAGTGCCCCCTCAGCCTCCAGCCTGCCCTGGCTCTGACCATAGTTTGCACCATGATGGGTTTCTAAAGCTGAGGCTTTTTCGAAAAAGCTTTGGGAGACACCATTGGCCCTGAGTCAAGGGTGCTGCTGCCTCCTGCCTGTGGGGGTTTGTCCCACTGAGAGTTGGTGGGAGGGGGCGAGAGCAGGTGCCTTTTTCCCCCCAAAACCTTTGCCCATGAGCTGGGGGGCCTCTTCTGACCCTGCTCTGCTCCTGCCATTGCAGCCCACCTGTACAAGTGCTCGGCGCTGCGGGAGAGCTGCGGGCTGTGCCTCAAGGCCGACCCGCGCTTCGAGTGCGGCTGGTGTGTGTCGGAGCGGCGCTGCTCCCTGCGCCAGCACTGCCTGGCCTATGAGAGCAGCTGGATGCACGCCAGCAGCGGCAACAGCCGCTGCACCGACCCCAAGATCACCAAGGTATGTGAGGACAGGTGGGTGGTGATGCCCTATGCCGAGGGACTGCGGTGGGGGATGTGGATGGAGATGTGGATGGGTCTCTCCAGTGGCAGCTCACAGCAGCCAGATCTACTCGGTGTTTAGTACTTGAGTGTTTTTTGTCACCACTTTCATTTCCAAGGCTAAAATCCTCTCTCCACCACTCACATGCACTGGACTTTCTGGCTCATTTCCAAAATTCCAACCCCTTCTGCACATGGCTGAGGGATCCAGGAAAGCTCTAGGTTGCTCCTCCTTGTGTTGCCATGTGCACTGAGGCCAGTAGTTCATCATCATCATCCCGTTTCTCTGACAGCTTTTATGACCTTTGCTTATAAGATAGTGTATATTAATATTCACATGCCTGTTGGGCTGGGATCCAGGTTCACAAAGAAGGACTGGTGGGTATTTCAGTTGGATACCTTCTGCTTACCCATGGCTGGCCAGGCCTCGATGGTGTTAATTACTGGAGTCTTAGCACAGGATCTGATCTGTTTGGGTTTCAGTGCCTTATCAGATGGAGGTTGGAAATGAGAGTCTTGGCTTTTCCCAGTGCATGTTGCCTGCCTCTCACACGGATGGGCCCTGCAGTGTGCTGGGTGGCAGCCATGTGGAGAGAGGGAGGAACAGCCTTGCTGGGCATGCCCCTGCCTGCAAAGAGCCCTGCCTGCAAGAAGTACTGCCTGCAGAGTTGCCTGGGACTGGTGGAGTGCTGGCAGGAGAAGGGATCCATTCCTGGGGAGGTGGGATCGAGCCTCAGAACCTGCATCCCTACATGGAGATCTATTGTGTGCAGAGCTGCAGGGCTCCCTGTCAGCTTCCCGCTGTGCTCAGGCTGAACTTCCCAAATCCGGACCCCTAGAGATGATGAGAGTGGAGAATGCAGTGGGCAGGTCATGGCCAGGGTGGCCTTGCTGTAGGCTGTGCCCTTGTCCTCTTGTGTTCAGGTGGCCAAGGCTGCAGGTATTTACACACACACCACTCACAGCAGCTTCCCAGCAGCTGATGGTGCCCAGCCTTGGTAACAGCAGTTGGTCCAGAGCTGATGGTAACAGCTCTCCCGCCCTGAATCATTATGAAATTTTACAGGAATTGCGGGTGCAGCAGGAACAGATCTGTTAGCAGGTGGGCTTGACCTTGGCGCTGCTCTGTGTTAGTGCCCTGGGAGGTGGCAGTTGGTGTGGATGTGCAGGAGCTGTTGGTGTGATGCTCTTCCTGTAGCCTGCCTGTTGCCTGCTGCCTCCCACTACCCCAGTCCCACATCTGGGCTGTTGCTGTGCTTGCAAATGGTCCAGAGAAAAGCCTAGTGCAGAGAGGGCAGCATGGGCTGATGAGGGAGAAGGGTGTCCCTACAGCAGTTTCATGAGGAGCTGGAGCCTCCTTCCTGCCCAGCCCGCTGGAGTGCAGGTGTCTCCGTGAGTGGTGGGGCTGGGCTGGGAGATGACCACGGTTTTTCACCCGTGGAATGAGGAATCACTTACCCATTGCTCAGTGGTGGGGACAAGCCCCTTCCAAACCTCTGTGGTGTCTCGCCTGGTGCTCGCTGTGACCCTCAGAGTGACATCCTTTCCCTTGGGAAGGGGGTACCCCTTGGCCTCAGCACCTCCTGGCCGTGCTGTGGCCACTGGAGCTGGGAGCAAGCCAACTGCTTGTACCTGCTGGAGCCGTTCGCTTGTTGATGTAAAAGGACCCTATGAAACCAATTAGGAGAAAAGCAGCAGTGTTTGTTGGGGCCAGGGGTGTGGAGGTGGAGGGGGGAAAGGGGAGGGTTCAGCAGCTTCTGCTGTCCTCGGCAGCTCCCCCCTCCCACACACCTTGTTTAGCTGTGACCTCCCTGTGCTGGGTGGCCAACGATGTCATTTCGTTCCCGGGCTCCTTCTTCCCTGAACGCGTGGCCCTTGTCAGCTTTGCTGCTGCGGAGGAGGAATCGAACATGCTGGAGCAGCTTTTAACACTCATTTAGAAACACCAAACAAACAGCCGCTTCTTGCCAGCCACCTCGCCAGAGCTTTATTTAAGGGGAAGACCCAACCTGGTGCTGGCTGCAGCTGCTAGAATGAGCTCCAATCCCAGACTTGGGCAGGGGCTGAACAAGGTTTAGGCAAACAGTGGTTCCCCACAGTCCTGGAGGGTTTTGTTGCTGTGTAAATAGTGAGTTGTGACTGCCTTGGCATGGCCCAGGGCTCAGGCACCAGTCCTAGCCCTGATGCTGGCCTGGGACCTGTCCTGCAGGATGCCTGCATGCAAGGGGCCTAGGTGCTCCCGTCTGAGTTTGTGTGTGCTGAAGGTGACCAGCCCAGTGTGAATCCAGAGGGCAGAAGTTTATCCCAGTGGTGATGGCTGCAGTGGGACTGTGCAGAAACAGCCCCTGGCTCCATGCAGTCCGTCAGGGTTGGGGGTATGGACAGTGTCCGCTGCTGCATGTTTCCCACCCTCAGCTCATCTGCTTTTCCTTGCTGTGGAGATGATGTGCAGGAGTGAGCCCTTCACAAGGAGGAGGAGGAGGATCCATCTGGCTCAGGCCCCAGGGTTGCAGCTGCCCAGATTTGCCAAGAATGCAAAGAGCTTACACGTGCTTGGTTGAGGCTCGAGCCTGTCCAGGAGCTGGGCTTAGTGCAGCAGAGGTGCCTGCCAGTGCTAGAGGGGATCTCAGCCAGGAGAGCAGAGGAGGCCATCACCTGCAACAGAACCATCCCTTCCCCTGGGTCAGGGTGTGATTTCTTCCTGGACTGACCCAGCCCACATTCCTCTCTCCCTCTCCTGCTGCCTGCAGCTGCCTTCTCCCCTGCTGTGTCTTCGTGTCACCGAGGACCCAGCTGTGTCCCTGGGCCCACTCGGGGCCAGCAATTGCTGATGTAAAACTGCCTGTAATTGCCTGGTTGGAGGCAGCATCCCCACATACTTTGGAACGGGGCCCACACCTCTGTTCATCCCTCATCCTGCCACTGTCTGTCAGGCCACACCTGTCTGCTTTATTTGGCATCATCCTGGTAAATGAGGCGTGGTGCTATGGTGAGGTCCCCTCCCTTCCCAGCCAGCCTTGGCACAGGGTTTGCTAGTGAAGAGAAATGCATTTCCCATTGCCTGCCATTTTCCCTCTGCAGGGACCTGGTGGAGATGCTTTCTCCTTTGAGGACATCTTGGACATGGGAATCTTATCCCTGGGCACCTGGGACTTGGCCAAAAGCCAGGCACATCCAGGTGCTTCCTTGCCGGTTCAGCTGGAGCCATGGCTGATGCTGTCCTGTCTCCTTCAACTCCGTGTCCTTGTCACCTAGGAGATGGCTGTGTCTGCAGCAGGGTGTCCATATCCCAGCCCTCTACTTGGACGCCTCTCGTATCTCCTGGCTTGTTCCTGGGGGGATTTTGTGGATACAGCTGTCACTGGGGAGGTCTTTCCCACTCTGTGGGCAACTTACAGATGTGCTGGCGTTTCTTATCACCTGTCTGCTCCTTGCTGCTTGTAACACACACCCTGCAGCTGCCTGGGCTGCAGCCTGCCTGAGGTGTCCCTGTGGCTCTGCATCCTTGTGACAGGCCATGCTCTCTCCTAGTTGTTCCCTGAGACCGGCCCCAGACAAGGAGGGACCCGTCTGACCATCACTGGCGAGAACCTGGGCCTGAAGTTTGAAGATGTTCGCTGGGGTGTCCGAGTGGGCAAAGTGATGTGCATCCCCATCGAGAGCGAGTACATCAGCGCCGAGCAGTAAGTGCCTGGGGAGGGGTGGGTGTTCTCCAAATCACCTCAGCAGGTTGGGGACAGCAGGGATGGTGTTCAAATGCTGCCTACGGCTGCAGAAGACATAGAGCTGACTGGGCTGAGCTGGGAGGGAAGCACCTGCTGGTTATGGTTGCTCTGGGAGGAGCCCAAAGGCTTTGGGGAAGCTTCTCTGAGGGCTGGCAGTGTTGACTGCTACCACCTTGGTTTCTCATGGAGCTGCTGGCACCTGAGACCTTTGCTTGGCACAGGGAGTGTCTTGGTGCCAGGACACTGAGAGTGTCTTATCCTTATCTATTAGGATTGTGTGTGAAATCGGAAATGCCAGCCTGAGCAAGGTGCATGAGGCACGGGTAGAAGTGTGCATCCGCGACTGCACGCCCAGCTACCGGGCCATATCCCCCAAGACTTTCACCTTCGTGGTAAGCCCCATGCTGGGGACAGGTCTGTCACCTCGAGAGGGAGGTGATGCTGGGTGGTTTTGGGTGGTTTTCTGGCTGAGTTGGAAAATTTGCCATAATTTTCCTGAGGGGCAGGCAGGGATTCTCTGGTCAGGCATTGAGTCATGATGATTGAATTTCTCCAAGGCTGCCACTGCTCTGCCTCCCCACCGTCCTGCTGGCACTGCTGGGCCTTAGTGCTGTGCCGGGCTGCTGCCCCACAGGTCCCTCTCCTCCATGGCCCTGTCACCCGATTGAAGCTGCTTGGGGATGTGGGTTTCAGTTCCCAGCCTGTCTGACTCCAGGGATGCTCTTTTCCTTTGACAGACGCCCACTTTCTCCCGTGTTGTCCCAGCCCGGGGTCCTCTCTCTGGTGGCACCTGGATTGCCATCGAAGGCACCCACCTCAATGCTGGCAGCAACGTCTCTGTGACCATCGGGGGACGGCCCTGTGCTTTTTCATGGTGAGGGGCACAGAGGGTGCTGGAGGATGGGCAGCAGGCACCTTCAAAGGCAGTGGGACCCCCAGACAGAGCAGCAGCCAGAAGCCTGGGCTATGAAGCCAAGAGGGACCACGGGAGCCAAACCCCCTGGGTGGCCAAAGGTGTTTCCTCTTGAAACCCCTGTGTGTCAGAGGCTGCAGGAAGAGCCCTAAGAACAGAGATTTTTCTCTAAAAGCACAAAGCCCTGAGGCATGAAGTGGATAATTTTTAGATTAGAGATGATAATGGAGCGGCTCTTTAAATATTTTCCTGCGGTAATTACTGGTTATCAGCCCTAATCGCTGCTGTTTGCATCCGCCGCACGATGGGAACGCTCAGGAGCTGCTCGGTCTTTCCTGGCTGCCTTTTGTTTCATTTCTTGGATTTTTGTTTTTTCTTTTTTTTCCTCCTTTCTCTCTTCACCCCCCAGCTGTTTCAGAACGGGAGAGGGGCTGGGCCAGGGGGCTCCCAGGCAGCCCTGGCCCCTGGCTGCCCTGGCCTGCCTCCTGTCGCTGGGGTTCTGGTGCTGGTCAGCACCGGAATGCCGCGACCTTCCTAGAGAGCGTCCCGCAGGGAACAGCCCTTCCAGGGGCACTGGCAGGCCTCCCTGGGCGACGGGTGATTTCAGCAAGTGTAGCAATTTCTCAGCTACAAGTGATTCCAGCTCTGGTGATTCAGCTCTTTGTGAAATCACTCAAGGCAAACTCAGGGACAGAGAGACAGGAGCCTCGAATGGCAGTTCCACAGAGGGAGCCTTTATTGCCCAGCCACCCTGCGAAGGGGAGGCCAGGGACGAGAACTCCCTGTTGTCAGGGGTATAAGCAAGGGTTTATATGGGAAAAACAGGGGGTGGGGTGGAAACCCATTAGCCAATGGGGTACAGGCTATTACCATGAAGAAAAAAGGCATGTTGGGAGTTCACCATGACCCTGAGGAAGGTTGCTTATCTCTGACTCCTCCAGGGGAGTGCAAAAGGCTCCTGCCTTGAGGGCTCACAGCCCTCCACAGCGTCCTGCCCAGGCACTGACTGGTTGTGCATTTCTGCCCCAGGAGAAGCACCCGCGAGATCCGGTGCAGGACCCCCCCCGGGCACACCCCCGGCGGCTCCCCCATCCTCATCAACATCAACCGGGCAGAGCTGAGCAACCCGGAGGTGAAGTACAACTACACAGAGGACCCCACCATCCAGAAGATTGATCCTGAATGGAGCATCAACAGGTGAATCGCAAGGAGCTTGTGGGATGCATGGGGGACTGTTTCCCACACGGATTTCCCGCTCCTGATGGGCACATCTCAGTGCTGTGATAACTGCCAGGCTGCACTCCAGAGATGTGGCAAGAGGAGTGTGAGCAATGGCTTGGCACCAGGGCCCTGCTAACTCCTGGCCTACAGTGCTCAGCCTGGCAGGGGGCAAGAGCAGAGAGTGCTTTGGATCTGCTTAATTTCAGCTTGACATTTGGCGGCAGCAAATAAAATTAAAATATTTCCCATCGGGGGATTTTTTGAAATGTTTACATATTTTTCTAAAAGGTTTGAATTGGCTGGAGAGGAGGCGAAGGAATCCATTAAGAGCTAGTGCCAAGGGAAACCTTCCCCAGGCTGTTGATGAGGAGCGAGCTCCCCAGAGGCATGGCCGAGGTCTCCAGGACCATGGGGCTTTTAACACCAAGCCATGGAGAAAACCTGGCAGAGTTCAGCCTGTCCTATCACCCACTGCCTCTCTGGTGGAGAAAGGGTGGCAGAGAGGAGCTTGTACTTCTTGGGATGCTTTCCTGTTGTGAATACTTAGTTGTCTTTAGCTTGGGAGCCCTCTTCAGACCCTAAACCTGCACACAGGGTGGGATGTCAATGTTAATTACCAGGTTTTATATCTCTGGTTGACCCTTGGGTCAGCTGAAATGATTTGACACTGGTGCCTGCCAGGTCCTGCAAGCCATGCAACATATGGGTGGGATAAAAGATCCCTAGGGCGTGGTGGCTCACCCAGGCTGGGGCAGATGGGCATCTGGCTGGAGATGATGTCTGCTTCCTTCCTGGCACTGGGGATCCAGTGCCAAGCTGTTTTTCCTAACTCATTGTCTCTATGTCTCTAGTGGTGGGACATTGCTGACTGTGACTGGCACCAACCTGGCCACCATCAAAGAGCCCAGGATCCGGGCCAAGTACTGCAGCTCTGAAAGGGAGAATGTAAGTGGTGCTGGCTGGGGCTGGGGGCAGAGCACAAGGAGGAGGGATGCTGTGTGCAATGCAGGGCAGAAAGTGCATCCCTTGCCCTTCAGGTGTGATGGTGTAGAGAGGCTGAGGTCCGGGGGCTGCTGCCCCAAAGAGAGGCATGCACTGACCTCTCTGCAGAGCCTCCAGACAGGTGCTGTCAGGAGAGGGTTGAGATCTCAGTGTTCAGAACTGGTGGGAGGTTTGTGGGACATCTATAGGATAATGACAGAAAGAGCCCATCCCCAGTGACATCTCGCCTGCCACCCCTTGCACATCCAGTGCAGACAGGAGTCTGTGTCGGCCCTGGGGTAGGATGTGATGCCTGTTGATAGAGCAGAACAGGAGATTCCAAACCTAAACCCTGTGTCCAGAGCCGCTGCTTGCAGGGGATCCTTGTGGGGTCTGACCCTGACCACCTTGTTGGGAGTGGGTCTGATCTTGTTCCGTGTCTCCTGCAGAACTGCACCGTCTACAATGACACCACCATGGTGTGCTACGCTCCCTCCATTGACAACCCCGTGCGGAGCCCTCCGGAGCTTGGCGACCGCCCGGACGAGATTGGCTTTGTCATGGATAACGTCCAGGCCCTGCTGATCATCAACACCACCAATTTCGTCTACTACCCAGACCCTGTCTTTGAGCCGCTCAGCCCCACAGGGATGCTGGAGCTGAAGCCCAGCTCTCCCCTCATCCTCAAGGTAAAGAGTCTGCACCTGGGGGCAGAGGTAGAGACATGTCCCTCTGTGGACGCGGCATTTTGTCTCTCCTGGAGCAAAGATTTTGCTGTGTGTTGGGTTTTTTTAAACATCTCCATTGCATGAGAACTAACAGTCTCATTCCTTGTTCCCTCAAAGGGCAGGAACCTGCTCCCTCCGGCTGCCGGTAACTCCCGCCTCAACTACACAGTGCTGATTGGAGACACTCCCTGCACCCTCACCGTCTCCGAGACACAGCTCCTCTGCGAGTCCCCCAACCTCACTGGCCAACACAAAGTCACAGTAAGTGCTGACACCGGTGCTTTTGCTCCTTGTGTCTCATGCATCTCAGAATTTCAGTCTTTATCCCAGCATTTTTTACCCTGCTGTGTGCTCGTCCTTGAATGAGGACCGGATAGTAGGTGTACATGCAGGAACATCCTCAGGAGTCATCTTCCTGCTCCCTAGGCATCCCTCTTCCTAATTACATGTTTGGTAGGACCAAATACTTTGTCACTCCCCCCCTCACACTCAGCTTGGTGTTCCTGTGCCCTGGCTGGTGCCGGGTGCAAGGCAGGGGGCATTTCCACCTTTCCCCCCCAGTGCTGGCACATGCTGTAAGGCAGGCTCCTTTGTTTGTGGGGTTGTAGCGCAGCAGTGCTCGCGCGTCAGGACTCTGCCGTGTTAAAAGGGACCCAGCACAGTCCTCCCCAGGCTTCCCATCTGTGGGGGAACTTGCTTTACATCCCATCTGTTACTGTAATGTTGTCTGAATGAGACATCAAACTCTCTGCCTGCTCCACACACACTGGCAGCGTGTGTGCTGCATGCCTTTAAAGCGCCTGCCCCTGCCAGACCCGCATTTTTCCACATCCTTCGTGCCATGGGCTGGGAGTCATGCCCCAGTTCCCAGCATGGTGGGCACAGCAGGGAGGGCTACCTGTGGCACACATTCCCTGACAGCAGGTCCATTTTTTCCCCCACCGTGGTGCAGATCAAGGCTGGAGGGTTCGAGTTCTCCCCAGGGACGCTGCAGATCTACTCAGACAGCCTGCTCACCCTGCCCGCCATCATTGGGATCGGTGGCGGCGGCGGCCTGCTCCTCCTCATCATCATCATCGTCCTCATCGCCTACAAGCGCAAGTCCCGGGATGCTGACCGGACCCTGAAACGCCTCCAGCTGCAGATGGACAACCTGGAGTCCCGGGTGGCCCTGGAGTGCAAAGAGGGTGAGGGATCCCTGTGCCATCAGCATGGGGGTCTTGGGGGGTTTCTTACTGCTCCAAGGCTCAGTGTGCTCCTACCCTTTCCCTACTGCCTTTCAGACAGGGAATGGGAATGAGCAAAGCTGCTTTGTTAGTGGAAGTGAACTCATTTTAGGTGGGATTTGGAGATTTTTCCAGTTAAGAAGTTCTTCTCCATTTCTCCAAGTGGGAGAAAACAGAGCAGGGAGGGTAGCAAAGGCTTCCTGTGAGTGGGCAGTGGCTCTCTCATTATGTGACAGACAGATGCTGTGAAATTGGACAGAATTCCTTGTATGATACTGCTGATAAAACCTAATTGCCCATTATCCCCCTGAGCTGGCTCCAGAGGCCCCGACCCTGCCAGCCACAGCCACAACCAGTCCGGACGCTGCGAATGGAGCAGGAACCAAAAACAAGATAATAAAAAGGGGAAAGAAAGACAAACCCTTTGCTCCCCCAAGTCCCCATCCCTCCACATGCCTGCGGATGGCACTGGTGACAGGGAGAGGGGAGGGAGCTGGTGGAGGGGATGGCGTCTTGTCTTCCACAGCTGGCAGATAAAAGGATCTGCTTTTAATTAAAAGGCACAATCTCTTCCCTGCCTTTTCTCTTTTCTAGTCCCGCTAGTTACAGATAAGATAGCATGCCTTTCAAGCTGACGGTTTGTTTTTTCTCATCAGGCTGACAAGCCTGCAGTCCTCTGCCTGGCTTTCAGCTCTCTTTAAAGTGCTGTTAATTTGATTTTTCTGAGGGTTTTCTACCCCCACCCCAATCCCCTTCCCTGGTGCATCTCCAGGACTCTTCTCCCATCAGCTTTTCCCTGTAGGTGCAATTAAAGGTTCAGGACCCCCTTGGATCAGGTTCTCCCTGGAGTCACAGCTGCCTCTGCTGTGATCGGGAGGTTCGGGGGTGGGTGTGTTCAAGCTCTTCTCTCAAGTAGTATTTAGGTCAAAAAGAAATGAGGACAATCTTGTGGTTTAGGCTAACGTTTTCCCCAAGAAGCTCTGTTTTTGTTCAAGCCTTGCTGTTCCCCCCTTCCCCCAGCATCCCTGGGTGTCTGCAAGTGCTGGGCAGGGGGGGATTTGAGCCCCCTGGGACCTGGCAGTTCTGTTCCCAAATCTGCCACTTGATTTATTCTGGGGATGTCATCCCCACACTCTGCAGCTCAATTTCTCCATCTGTAAGATGGGGACAGCAATCACAGCCTGCCAGGAAGAGGAATGCTGAGAATATTCACGCCTTGGGGGGGTCCACCCGTGGGGTGCTGCGGGTGTGGTGAGGGGCTGAGTGCCAATGCTGTGTGCTGAGACTCCAGGATGTGTTGTTTAATTCTGCTTTTCCCACCCCAGCCTTTGCTGAGCTGCAGACAGACATCAACGAGCTGACCAACGACCTGGATGGGGCTGGCATCCCCTTTCTGGATTATCGCACCTACGCCATGCGGGTTCTCTTCCCGGGGATAGAAGACCACCCTGTGCTGAAGGAGATGGAGGTGTGGGTCTGTCTGTCTGTCTCTGTAGTGTTTCACCTTGGGGACGTGCCCCTGCACAGTCCCCTGCATGAGTCCCTGTGCCCCAGGGCTGGAGAGATGCTTTGGTTGGATGCTGGCCCGGCGTGGTACATCTCTCCGCGTGGCAGCCGGCGTGGATGTGGACTGGCTGCCAAATGGTTACTGCGCTCTCTGACATTAATATCAATATTTATATTAATATCATTGCTGCTGTCATTTTCTACAGCACTTGCTTTATTCAATTGGGTTTGTTTGATGCCTGACCGGTCACTCGTTTTTAGCAGGGTTGTCTGACATCGCCTGCTTACTTGGCTCCATTTCCTCGTGCAGAACCCATCCTTGGCATCTTTCCTCTGCTTCCCAAACCAGCTCCTTCTCCTCTCCCAGCCTCCCCACCTCTGTATAATTTAGTGCATGCAATTGCACAGCAATTGCTTCTCGTGTGCTGGGCTGCTGAGGCCACTCTTGATTAGAGGAAGGAGGGGGGTGACCTTCGCTTCCCCTCACTGCTGACCCAGCACAGTAATTAATGTTGACGTGAGCTTCACAATGTATTTAGGAGAAGTAATTGGCCCTGGTGCAAGATGCACGGTCACTAATTACAACACAACAAGCTCTTACCAACTGCAAGTGCACGTGCTGGTGTTGTACGCCAGCATGGCTACGGCATGGGCTCTGACCTTCTGCCTGCTCTGTTTCTCCAGTCCCTAATCCCAGCTCTGGAGGGTGGTGGGGACCCTGTTTCCATGGATTTCCCCTTGCAGCTCAGGTTTCCGGATGCTCAGAGCCAAAGCAGGCGTGTCGGTCTCCCTGGGGCACAGCCCTTCCTGTCTGTGCAGATGCCTGGCTCTCTTCTCACCTCTGCTCTTGCTCTTAAAGATTTTCCTTAAAAGAGGGAAAGTGAAAAGGGTATCAAAAAGGGTATCAGAGGAGGAATTTTGCATTTTCTGTGGCAGGCTGGGTGGACTTTGTCCACTTCCAACTCCTAACTCAAAACATCCTGCTTGAGAGCGCACACCAGCTCAGCCTGGCCTGGGCAGCAAGGGGTTAAATTTGCGAAGGGGGAAAAAAAATCCCCAAAAGAGATTAAATAAAGCAACTACAGTTGTGTAAGCTTCATCTAATTTAATCATGTTTTCTTTTATTTGTCTCTTTACTCAGAGTGTAACATTAGCTATTGCAAGTGATGGAAGGAAGTGGCGCTTGCTCACACGCACGCTAATCCACAGTGTGCACCCATACCGGCTCCCTTCCTCTGCAGGGTTTAGGGGGAGGCTGGTTGCTTTGTGAGAACTTAAGCCTGATTAAATATTTAATTCAGTATTGTTCATTTATTTTTTCTGCTACTGATCAGCAAGTTGAACATGGGGGCTTAGAACTGACAAGGACTTGGTGGGAAACAGTTTTTGTCCAGCAGGAAAAAGTATTTTGGAGAGGGAAGTTACAACTGCGAGGAATTTCACTGAGCTGAAGAGCACCAATCCAAAGTTTTGATCGAAGTGAAATGATTTGATGTGTCAAAACTCTGTTCTTCATTTTGAGTTGGTATTTTGAAATGAAAAGTGTTGTTTTGTCTCCAAATACCAACATGAAGCAAAATTTTATGCTCATTCTCCCAATCAGGAAGACGGGGGGGGGGGGAATTAAAGAAAAATTGATGTTTTACCACAAGAAGGCTTTTATTCAGAGGAAACTATCTTGTCTAATGGGAAAATGAAGTATTGTAAAAATATTCATTTCTGGTAATGAATGTGGTCAGGGCTGGCCAGAGCTGGGCTGCTGATGGCAATGCAAGTGTGAAAGCATCCCAGCCCAATCCTTGCTGGGTCCTATGTGGCCAAGTATGGCCAGAAATACACCTTCAAATGTCTTATGAGTAAAGGGACTGTTTCAGGGTGTGCCTGCAGTGAGACAGAGCCAGATTTCTGCTATTATTTCCTTATCTGAAATCCATCCCCCCCAAAACCAGGCAGGTTTGCTGCTGGTGAAGCTCAGGGTTGTGGCTTTATTTGCTTTCTGTGTAATACCCAAAGCGCATGTTGCAGCGACTTGGGTGGGAATTGAGCTGCTTGTTAGCTGAAATTGAAAATTATAATTTGTGTGTGTGCTTGGGAGAGAAGGAGTGTTTGTTTATGGGAGGGAAGTGTGTTTATGTGTCCGCACACAAGTGGGAGAGAGTCTTTGTATGGAAGGGTGTGTCTATACAGACATAAATATCCATTGATGCCCTGAGACTGTGTTAACCTGGCGCTGGGATTTTACAAACTAGATAACGCTTCTGGGGGAACTGAGACTGATTACTGAAGGGGAAGCTTGGTAGTAGGGAGAGACCAAGTCCAGCTGCTTTTGGACCCTTTTTCATCATTTCCTCTTCTGGGATTGAGGGTGAATTCAGGGTGTTGTTCAGTCCAGCCACCCTCTTGCCAGCCTCCCCATCATGCCTGTCTCTCAGCTTTGCTCTATCCTTGCAGGTCCAGGCCAATGTGGAGAAGTCCTTGACCCTCTTTGGTCAGCTCCTGAACAAGAAGCACTTCTTGCTGACCTTCATCCGCACTCTGGAGGCCCAGCGGAGCTTCTCCATGCGGGACCGCGGCAACGTGGCCTCGCTCATCATGACGGCGCTGCAGGGCGAGATGGAGTACGCCACGGGGGTGCTGAAACAGCTCCTCTCTGACCTGATTGAGAAGAACTTGGAGAGCAAGAACCACCCCAAGCTGCTCTTGCGGAGGTGAGTGTCTCCCTGAGAGGCTGGAGCTGTGGGACAGTGCCCAGGCACTTCTGAGCGCAGTGACATGAGCTGGTGTCCTTCGGGGATGCCATCAGTGATGGTTTTGGTGTTGGCTGTGGCAGTAGGAGTACTGAGTCTGTGGTCAAGCATTTCCTTGCTTGTCTATGTGCAAGTATGAGAGGCATGTGGGACCACCTGGCCCCAGCCAACTCAGGGGGCACGTGTGGGATGTTCTCATTCCAGTTTGGCCTGTGTGGGCTCATGTTGCCTAGGAAGGAGAGAACAAGGTGCTCGCCAGCTGTGCAGGCTGGTGCAGGGAGAGTACATGCTGCTGTCAGGCACTCTGGCGTAGGTCAGAGTAGGTCAGGTTGCTGTAGGTCACCTGGAGAAGGGAAGGTGACCAGGTGGTCTCTCATCTCTTGGCATGTGGGGCAGCTCTTGCCTTGCCTGGTGGCTATGTGGGTGCCTTGATGGGCTGGCAGCAGGCAGGAGTCCTTTCCCTGCTGTCTCCTCAGGGCTTACCTGCCTTGCCAGGCACATGGGGGTTTTCCTGGGAAAGTCACTCAGATCTCTGCAAGCCGGGAGTCTCGCCAGGGCTGGGGGAAGTGCAAGCAGGAGGCAGCCTGCCAAGCCCTGCCCTGAGTCTGCCTGCCTCATCAATATTTAACGATAGCTCTGAGCTCTCCTTCATCATGGGCTGATGAATATTGAAAGATACACCAAGTCCTGAACAAAAACTATTAATAAGCTCCACTGGTTCAGCTCGAGGCCCTCTGTGCCATCTTCTCCCTTTGCACACCATGCGGTGCCTCCCCATCTCCACCTCCAGCAGCCTGGTGCCACCAGCCTTTGGCAGAGATGCAGGGATGGCTGAGAGACACAGGGCTGGCATGTCACCAGAAAGGCTCAAGAAACCCAGAGCATCTTTCAAACATCAACTGATGTTCATGGCATGGCCAGACTGGACACAGCCTGTCAGGTTTTGTGTACTTGGCCCTGGGGAAACACCTGGAGAAGACCCAGATGTGAGCTGGTCACAGTTACATCCGTGTTGCCCATCTTGTTAGGCACATTGCTTTCTTACTCTCTCTGCTTTATTTATCACGTTACAAGGGTGCCCTTAATGTCTCGAAGCATCTCATTAGCAGCGTGTCAGAGGGGGTGTGTCATGCAGATCAATGGCTGGCTGGGAGTGGGGTGTTTCTTGGAGGTGCCAACCGCTGATCCCCATCCCTCTCCCCTGACTGCATTCTTAGGCTCTTCCCTTCTGATTGTCCCTCCATAACACCAGGTTTCACTGAAATATTTAGAATGCATTTCCAGCTCCTGCAGTAAATCAATAAAATATAAATAAAAGGCATCATGAGGAGGCTGGCAGCAGCAGTGGCTGAGCTGTGGCAGCAGCACAGGGGCACAGTCCAAAGACTGTCAGTCCCCAGCCACAGTGCTCGAGGGCCATTGCAGTTAGGACAGGGATAAGGTCCCCTGGTCAGCACCTTGCTTGTGCCTCCCTGAATGATATTTAACAAAGAGACACTGTTCTTGAAGCCACGAGTGGGGCCGAGGGCTGTGCTTCTCTATCTGTTTGATTAGCCCTGCTGTTGGGTGTGAGAGTGTGCTTACTGCCCAGGGCAACTGGATTAGCATTGATCTAACTGGGGAGAGCTGTTATTTATTTATTTGGTTGTTGGATAATCCCCCCATTGCTGTGGCATCTGGCTCTATCATGGATAAAGACAAACATCCGCCAGAGCCTGAGTGGTGGCACTTCAGATAAGCGTTACAGGCTTGTCAGGTCCTTTCTAGGGCCAGGGAGGATGTCTGCTCAGTAGCTGCAGTCCACTCCTCCCTTGGCTTTCTCTCCACGTCCCTTTCCTTCTCCCTTTTTTGTTCCCCATGGTGGATTATTCTTTCCTGGTGGGGGCATGAAGCCTTCCCTTCCCCGAAAGCTCAGGTAATGCTGTCCTCAAATGGTTTAAGGAGGGCTGTGCTATTCCAGGGAGGGCAGAAAGGGCTAAGCCCTATTAGCACAAGAGAAAACCTTGGAAGGGACCATATGACACTGAGTCAGCTTGAATAAACTCTGGGAAAGTGGATTTCCTGCCCCAGCCATCTGGTCTTTGAGAACTGCTCCTGGCCCATCTGCTGGGCATGGCATTGCCATTGGGCAGTGCATGGAATTGGGCAGTGGGACTCCTTCTGATGGCTCTAACATTTTGGTTCCTTCTGGATTTTGTTTCTTGAGTGAGCCATTTGTATTTGTTTCCCTGGTGCAAGAGGAATGCAGCCACATCCCTGAGGTTATTCGTATTGCCTGTGCTTTCAGAACCGTCTTCATTTGCAAGTGGCTCATCTGATAATTAATGGGTGGATAAGCTGAAGAAGCCTAACTGGAGAGGGTTGAGGGACTGGCTGGCATTTTTACTTTAGAAGGAGTGAAGGCCATGTTAAAAATAATAGACATGTTAAGAGGAGTTTTAATCTTACAGCAGAGAGGTAAGGTGTGGTGCAGAGACAGGCATGTTAAGCTGCACCTGTAGGGCTGCTCGGTTCACCAGGGTCTGGTGTCACCCTCAACTCCCTCCACACCTCTATGTCCCTCTCTCTGCTGGTGTGGCACATCCTGGCTGCAGTACCAGCACCCCAAGGTTCCCTCATTCTCTTTGGACCCACCATGTTTCACACCCATCATGAGGGATCCTGCTCTCCCTCTTGTGCATGGTCCCCAGCAGACACAGGCAGCTCCCGTGGACGTTCCCTGCTCTGCTGCTTTGGAGCACAATGGCATCTGGGTTTGAACTGTGCTTTATGAAACTAGGGGCAATGTATAGGTTTTCTCAAGGCAGCTTAGGCTGCTTCCTTCAACTGCATATGCAAAAGCTGAGAGGCACGGCTCCATTTTTAAATTCCTTTTAAAGCAAGGGGGTGCAGCACTGTGCTCTTGCTAACTCTTGCATCACCACTCCACTCCGAGGAGACACACAGAAATCCTAAACTTCCACCATGCAGGCATAGAAGGGTTAAATTCCAAGCCTGGCACAGTGTCTGTGTTCCAAAAGTACATGGAAAACAGGTTAAGCTTCCAACCACTGCTCTTACTCCCTCCTCCTTTAATCCCCTTGTTTTCAGATAAATTAGTAGTGGGGATAAGTTTGATCAAAAACATATTTAGGTCAAAGTTTCCAGACCTAAATCTGGTTGCGGCTTTAACCAAGGCCATGTACCAGTGGACTGGTGGTGATCAGTGTCCTCTTTCTCTACTATGGGCCCTGGGCGTTGAGGCTTTCGAGATCAAGGGCTGCTTCCAGGGTTGCAGGGAAGTCCCATGTCACCAGTAGTGGTGGCCTGCATCAGGGCAATGGCAGTACTGAGTGCACTGCAGGACCAGAAGCTCCCAGGTGGGGTAAGGGACTTCCAGCTAGATCTGTCTTTGCCTTGCAACTTCAGCTCTTCCTTCAGGTTGTACTTTAACTGGGGAGCTTGAGGTAGGTTTGAGGACACTGTACCTGGCTTAGGTGCTTCATACAATCGTCCTGTGGAGGGAGCTGCCTGGTTCCAGTGGGACATCATAGAAGAAACAAAGTTCATTGAAGTAGAAGGCACCAGGGAGAAGCAGAAAACTGCTCATCCCCTGGGTGAGACTCCTGGTGGGACAAGGGTGAGCTTGACTGGTTGCAGTTCTCCAAATACACTGGAGACCAGTTTGCTTTTCTCTCCTGGAGGGCTGCTCATGGGCAGGCTTTCCACTAGAGCTTGTGCTGTCCACTTGTGCCCCTGGCTTTGAGCCTCCTGCCTTTCCAGATGAGTCCTTTTAAAGCCAAAAATAATTTAGCCACAGTCTAAGGGCGAGGTGGCAACAGGTGAGATCAGAGACCTTTAATATTCTCTGCTGATGGCTTTGCTCTCTACCTTCCCTACAGAACGGAGTCAGTGGCAGAGAAGATGCTGACAAATTGGTTCACGTTTCTGCTGTACAAGTTTCTGAAGGTGAGTTTGGGAAGGGATGGCAACCCTGTGTAGACAGGGAGGTGGTTCCTGCCTTGCTGGGCCAGGCAGCATGCTACCCAAAGCCCAGGCTGACATGCTCCTGAGCATTGCTGCTCCCTCCCAGAGCAGAGATTTCTTCCGAGACCTCTGTTCCCATCCTGGTTTTTTGAGATGTGATTCTGGTCTCATTTTTGGGAGATAGCTGAGACTGGGAAATAAAATCCAGATCAGGCTTGTTTAATGCGTAGTGGGTTTGAGATTTTAACAATGGTGCCCTGAGGAGAGATAAATCTGAAGCAACTCAGCTGAGTCTTGGAGTGATCCCCATTCCTCTCTTCTTGCCTTTGCTTGTGTAACTCAGGAGGAAAAAGCCCTGAGAGCTGATCCTTGATCCTTCTGTAGGCATGGCTGTGATGGGAGGCTGTTTCTGCCTCTTTGAGTTGTAGTTTGATGAGTTGCACTCTTCATTTAATGCAGCTGCTTTTCCTTCATCTCTCCAACACTGAGGTTCTGTGGCAGGGGAATTGCTTCCTGCAGGCATCTCCACTTCTGCTGCTGCTTCCTCTGCCAAAGGTGCCCTGGTGGGGATGGATGCCTTGAGGGGCTTGTTGACAGCCCGGGGCAGAGCTCTCCACTGCACCTGTATGAGGCTGCAGAGCCTGTTAGCTTGAATTCACCTGTTCCCCAATTTCATCGGGGTAGCAGAAGAGGATGCCCCAGTGTAAGCTCTGTTTTTACCACTGGTGCATCTACCCATATGGAGAACATCTATTCCATCAGCACCAGTGCTTCCAACCTGCTAGAGCTGCACCAGTTTCCATGCAGATAACACAGCAGGAGCTCCAGTGCACGGAGCCCTGCCTCAGTCCTGCTGCAACTTTGGGATGACTGACAGGTGAACGGCACCCACGATCCTGCCACTGGTTTGTCAGGCAGCAGGGCTATTTCTTGGGATCCCGCCTGGTGCCGGTGCAGTGAGACCGGGTGGCACACAGCCGTTTTTGTGGGATTTCATCCCTCATTAAGATAAAAGGGGTTTGAATCATTTCCAGCCAAGAGATGAGAGCGAGCAGGAGTCTGAGCAGAACTCAAGTGATCGTCAACAAGAGGTGATTTATAATATCACTTACATGCACTTGGCTTTTTGCCTCTGTTGAAGAATAGCCTGTATCTATAAAAATCTATCTAGCATGCTGGAAATTGCTTGCCGGGGTGGGAGAGGAGGAGAGCTGTGCTGGTCATGGGGAGATGTCAAACCTCCCACCACCCCTTTGTGCCAGGGCTTTGCCCAGCAGGGCCCTTGCATCAGCACTGCCCGATGGGATCGGGTAGAACACTGGCAGAAGGCTCTTTGGGCTCTGTGAACTTGGTGGGACACGCAGGAGCAGCTCCCCTCAAGGCTCCCTGAAGTGAGCAGGGTTATGCTTTGGCTGAGCAAACCGCAGTGCACAGCCTACAAACACCCGCAGCAGTGTTTGGGGACATTGTATTTGTGTGTGTGACCTGACATCCTTTACCTGTCCCTGGCTGGACTGGGCCATGTTCAGAAGCTACTTTGGATCAGGTCATGCATTACCATTGTCCTGCATCTTCAGATGAGGCTTCTGGGCACATCACCAGGTGTGGAGCAGGTCTGAGGATAAGGAGTAGCAGGTGAGAGATGTGGGGATGGTGGGACCAGGGCAATGCCTCTTTATGAAAAAGACCTTGGCTACACCATGACTTAGGCATGGGAAAACATCTCTGGTCTCCGGGTGGTAGCAGCAGGAGAAAGGTCTGATCTAGATGTACGATTACAAGAGAAACATACACAGAGGGCCTGGATGAACTTGCTAGCTGTGAAATTTGTTCCGCTGGGATTCATCTCCTTGGGAAGTGGTTGAAACTCCACTGCTTGAGTCACTTGAGTTAAACTGGAAGAGACTTGAGGATGTGCTCATGCCCTCTTCTGGGTCGGTCTCACAAGAGGAGACCCATGAGGCTGTTCTCGCCTGTCTCTGGGCAGTGAGGAGCACAGGTGGCAGCAAAAGCATGAGAAGGCCATGGAGTAGATGGAGAGTATCACAGCAGACAGTTTGCCAGCAGGGAAGGTGCCCCAAATTGTGGTAATTGTGCATGTAAATGAGGCAGACAGCCACGTGCCCAGCTGCCAGATCGGCTCTCAGCAAACCTGCCCTGGGCAGGGCGAGATACACAGGAGTGAGGGATGGGGACAGGGGCAGGACAGCTCCTCATGCCCAGGGCCAGCAGCGTGGGGAGCCAGTGAGGGCTGGCGCATTCAGAAGGACCCTGTAGTAGCATTTATCAGACTCTTAATGAGACACTTTGGGGAAAGGGAGATGGATAAATCGAGACAAGTGCTGAAAAATGCACAATATTAGGTGCCTGATGAGCTAGATCTAGTCAGTAAGACAGTTTGGGAATTAGCTGGCTTGTCTCAGCCTGCTCCCAACATATCAACATGGGCATGCACAGGATGTCTGCAGCTGCCCTCCTCCAGTTCAGCTGCCGTGGAGAGCCCCCAAAGCTCCCCTCAGCCAGGTCCCCAGCAGAGAGCAAACTGCATAAGGGCTGGCAGCGTGGGCACGGTCACATTATGGGGGCAGGCTGCCCTTCATCAACCTGAGGGACCACCTGGCCACATCTCAGTGGTCTCCTCCTGTATTTCACCTGATGGAGTTCATCTCAGGTCAACTGCCCAGCTCTTGTTTCTTTGGTCCTTGTTCATTTTGTTGGTCTCTGTCAAAGATGATCCCTAAACCATCCTCATCTGCAGTGCCTCAGTGAGCTGTGACCCACAGCAGCATCTTGGCCCTGGTCTTCAAGAGCCGGTGGTGACAGTGAGGCTGGGAGTAAGGTGTTGCATTTTAAGGGTAGGATCCACATTAGGAACAGACGGAGAAGCCAGTGGGGGAAAGACTGAGCTCACCTTTCTTGGTGTGGATCCCCAGAGGTGGTGCAGAGCTGCAGATACGGGGCAGCAGCCATGCCTTACTGGAGAGGTGAAAGCTGTGGGCTGAGACTGCAGCAACCATGGCAGATGGAAGCAAGAGTCCCACTCCAAGCTACCCTTCATCCATACCACTTCCACAGACTTGGAAGTTTCACAAGGAGTTTTTGCAAGCAACCAAAAAAGGCAACTCGAGTCTTCCCACCAGAACCAGAGGGGTAGGCTTTGGGTGCCCTGGGACCCCTGGGCTCTCACCACTCTGCAGCCAGCCTCGCCTTGCCAGGCAGTTGGTGATGTGCAGCCTAGCACCCACTTGGGACTCTCACTTTTCCAGGCTGACTTAATGAAGCCAAGTTTGCAAATGAAACATAATTTCAAAGACAGGCATGTTGTCAGAAGGTCTGGGGATGATGTATGCCTGTTCCTGCTCGTTAGCAGCTGTCTCTTTAATTACCGCAGATGCTAACGAGATGCTAACAGCATATGGTGACAGGGAGAGCAGCCGCACTTTGCACCAAAGTACAATTTATTTGTGAGGCGACTGGGAGGGAGGGATGAGGGCTAGTGGGGTAAAATCTGCTGGGACTTCTTCCCATCCTCTCTGCTCCCATTGTACTCTTTTTTTCTCCCTTAGGGCTAATGGCTGTATCTGGAAGGGCTCATTGGGATGCAGCTCAGGGGAGACGTTTGGGCCCTGGGTGATGAATGAGTGTCCGCTCTGAGCCCTGCTATGCCAAATGCTGGCTCCAGGCTGGTTGGTGCTTCCAACCTTGGCAGGTCCTTTACTGTTCCTGAATCCAGCATCCATCATATTTTAGGGGGAGGTGTCTGGTCCAGTTTCCCTTTCCCTTCCTCACATGTATGAGATAGATGCTGATGTGGCTCTGTCTGGTGGCTAAAGCTGGCTCTGACTACAAGGCTTGGGCAGTGGAAATGCGTAGGTGGCAAATGATTTAACTGCAGGAAACCTCATTGCCTGCTCCCCTCCATCACTTGGAGACTCAGGGTAGGGTTGTCTGTGGGTTGCTCCCTTGCTTTTCCTTCCCAGTGGATCTGTCTGGCTGTGCCCAGCTGTCATTTGGAGAAACCTCCTTTGACCTTCTCTTATGTGAGACTGGGCTCCTGGCAAATGTCAGAACTGCGTCATGATACCTGGGCAAGAGCCCCCAGGATGTCCCACTGCAGTGTGCCCTTTCTAGTCCTCAGGTGCTTCTCTTGTCTGGAGCAGCTCAAAAGACAGGCTGTATCCCATACTCAAGGTCCCTAGACTCAAGCTGCTCTTCAGTAGACCTGAATTTACCCTTCTTAGCTCATCTTTGGCTTGCAGAATGAGCAGAATTCACCCGGAAGTGTCTGGAAGCTCTGGGAATCTGAGCCTACAGGTTGATAGACAAACAACTTCCAGTGAGCTTGGAAGGAGAGAGTGAGTTCCTTCACAGGATGAATTTTACCATGGACCCCCTTCCTTGCAGTATTGAGCAGGGATGCAGACTCTTTATAATGCTGTGTGTGGGGATTGATGCTGCAGGACCACGGGAGACTTCTGACACAATCGTGGTTCTTGAAAGGCAAAGCGGTGCCTGGCACCTTCTAACTCTTCTACCTCCTCTCCTCCATCACCCTGTCCCACAGGAATGTGCTGGGGAACCACTCTTCATGCTCTACTGTGCAATCAAGCAGCAGATGGAGAAGGGACCCATTGATGCCATCACAGGAGAGGCTCGCTACTCCCTCAGTGAGGACAAGCTCATCCGGCAGCAGATTGACTACAAAATGCTGGTTAGTGCAAGCAGAAGCCTCAGTGGTACTGGTGCTTGCCAGGACTTCCAGGTCCAGCTCTTTAACAAGATCTTGGAGACACACAAAATGCTTTTAGAGAGAGTTTTGTCCATTGTTCTCTCCAGCATTCCTGGGGTGCCTCTTGCCTTGTCTGAGTGGGGCCCATCTCAGACAGGGTCAGAAACACGGCCTTTCCTTGGCAAGGTTTGCTTTTGCTATGGGCCCAAGGAAGCCAAACATGAACTGAATCCTGCTCCATACCTCTCCAAGCAAACCCCCTGGCAGTGGCAGGTTTGCGTGAGAGATGCTGTTGAGCTTGTGCTGCATGGAGTAGCCCATAGCTCATGTTGGGTGTGGATTGAAGTTACAGCTTTGAGGTTACTGCAGGAGATGGAGAGATACTTCTCTTCTTCCTTCTGAGCCCTCTCCTCTGTCCAGCTAAATGATAAGCCAGACCCTTCCCCTGGCTGAGCCTGCAGCTGGTTCTTCACCTGCAGTTCAGTCTCCACCGGGATGGTTGAGAGGGGAGTGGAGTGTGCCTGGGTATTGCTCGTTCTCAACAGGCTTTGGTGCATTGGGCATGGTTTGCTGGCCCAGGATTCCTTCACTGACACTCTGCTCCCTGTCTGAGAATTGGAGATTTGAGAGTGGCAGGGAGAGGTGGGGAAAGGGGAAAGGGGAGGAGGAATGTGCCATGTGGCTACAACTCCACAGCAGCCCAGGAGGTGAGAAGACACGGCTGTAGACAGCTGTAGCCTTGTGTCCTCAGACCTGCCTTTGCAGCCAGCGTATCACAGCCTCTCACTCGAGCCTTTCTGACCCTGTGCAGACCCTCAACTGCGTGAACCCTGAGAATGAGAATGCCCCAGAGATCCCTGTCAAGGTGCTGAACTGCGACACCATCACGCAGGTGAAGGAGAAGCTGCTGGATGCTGTCTACAAGGGTGTGCCCTATTCCCAGCGACCCAAAGCCGGAGACATGGACCTGGGTAAGAGAGAGGCCAAGCACTTCCCTGTGGGGAACAGGGATGTGACTAAGAGCAGAAGTGCCAATAAATCTGTGCAAGGCAGGAAAATCATCATACCCTACAGGAGAACATTTGTGCTTGTTCAGTCCACTTTTGCCATGCTAGTGGCACACACTGTGTGTGGGGAGCCCTGGCACGAGAGTGTGGATCCTGCCAGTAGAGGGGATGGGGAGAAGAGCCCCCTTGGCTCTGACTGGGGTCTGAATTGCAGGCTTGAGGTGTCTTGAGATCCAAGGAGGCCAGCAATAGTTGAGAGCAGTGTTAATAGTCCTGTTCTTAAAGGCGGGACAGGGGAATGGAGAGGAGCAAAGGTAACAGTCACCAGAGTCAAATTGATGCTGTCTTTTCTTGAGTATTTGGATTTGCCCAACACAGTGATAGTCATTAGCCCTCAGAAAGGGGCTCAGAAAGGGGTGGGAGGCCTCTTTAGTTGATGCCTGGGTACTGTGCTCCTACCCTTGCCTTAGCTTTGTGCTCCTATTATCCACTAACCATGAGCTCTTCTCCCTCATGGGGACAGAGTGGCGGCAGGGCAGGATGGCGCGGATCATACTGCAGGATGAAGATGTCACCACAAAGATTGACAATGACTGGAAGAGGCTGAACACCCTGGCCCACTATCAGGTAATGCTGTCCGTGATGGAGAACACTGAGCAGTCAGCAGCTGCTTTGACCTTGAGCATCTTTTCTCCCTCCTCAGCTTGGTCAGGGCCTGGGCTCAGCTCTCCAGGGCCATGGCCAGGAGGTCTGCAGTCACTTTTCTGCCTGCACCTCATGTTTATTGTCCTTTTAAACGGGGCATTTCCAGGGTTCATAGAGGCTGTTTCGCACTCTGACCTTACTCTGCCATTTTCATGCCAAGCTTTCTGGTGTGTTCCTGTTCTACCCCTTCCCCCAGCTGTCACAGAGCTATGTCAGGCTTCTTTGCTGGAGATGATGTCCTTGGGGTGGTGGCAGTGTAGCTGGATCCCTCTGGGGCTGGTTTCTGCTGGGGCTGTTCCCCCTGTGCCTCTCTGGTGTGGCAGCCTCTCAGCCCATCTCTGCCCGCAGGTGACGGACGGCTCCTCGGTCGCCCTGGTGCCCAAGCAGAACTCTGCATACAACATCTCCAACTCCTCCACCTTCACCAAGTCCCTCAGCAGATACGGTGAGTGCACTGGGGCATCCTTCTCTGGGCTAGCAGGGGAGGTGGCACTGGGCTGGACATGTGGACCAAGGCACAGGGCAAGTGACTATAACTGTAACTCATGTGAACAAAGTCCTCCAAACTCCCAGCTCTCCTGCACCATGCTATTTGCTCTGGTGTTGGAGAGGGAGCACATGCCCTCAGAGCCATCTTTCTTTGCAGTATGTTGGACTCAGGGGAAAAAGGCAAATGTTAGATGGCTGCTGTTAAGGGATCCTTTCCCTTTTATTCCCCTAAAATCTAATTAAAAGAAGCACAGAGGCACTTAGCACTTAAAAGAGCAAAGTTGAAGACTCCCACGAATGTGCTGGCAGGTGTATTTCTGCCTTGGTTTGGAAGGGAATAGTGTGATCAGCTCAGATTGGCACAGTAAGGATCTGTGATCCTGGCACTTGTGTGCTGAGAGCGGGACAGGCTCTACAGAATTCCTTCCACAATGGTCCTGGTCCCTGTACCTCAGCCAGGCTTGCATGTGGCCCACCCAGCAGGCTGTGAGGACGGTCACAGCAGAACCCCCAATCCGTGGTGGCTGCCGAGGCTGAATCCGAAAGCTCCTGTGGAGAGAAGGGGAATGATGGGGCTGGTGGCGAGGCAGAGGTGGCAGGGTAGGAGCGTCCCCCTGTGCTTGCAGAGAGCATGCTGAGGACAGCCAGCAGCCCCGACAGCCTGCGCTCACGGACCCCCATGATCACCCCTGACCTGGAGAGCGGCACCAAGCTCTGGCACCTGGTGAAAAACCACGACCACATGGACCAGCGGGAAGGCGACCGAGGCAGCAAGATGGTCTCTGAAATCTACCTGACCCGTCTGTTAGCCACCAAGGTATGGCCCAGAGACCCAGAGCTGATGCCTGACTTTTGAAATCTGAGTGGGGAAGGGTTGTGATTTGGGTTGTCCAAAAGTGGTAAGCACTCCTCATTTGGTATCTTTTTTGAGCTGGAGGTGAAGGGTTTGTGTGTTGAAACCCTCAGTGAGCATCCCCTATTTTCCTATTTGCTTTTTGAACCTTTTGGTGTTTTTACTGTTTCCTGTATCCTTGAGCAGCTGCTGGTCTGCAAAGCAGAGATGCCCTGGGATAGGTGCCTCTTTGGTGTTTGGGATAAAGCTGCAGAATTGGTGATGTGGGAAGGGTGATTATGCCAGGCATTTGGCATTGTAGCATGTTCCACTTCCCTCAGCACATACAACACTTCTGTGTTTTGTATGGTGTTTTTCTTTGTATACTTTTAGCATGCCAGATCATACAGCGAAGGAGATACCTCATCACTGCAGTGTCTGTTTCCCAGTATAAACCACTGAGAACCAGTAGGGTTACACAGACTGTATTGTGCTGCTCTTCCAGGTGTAGGAATAGAGGTGAAATTGGTTTAGAGGCTGACCATTAGTTAAAAACTCACCTCTCTGCTGGCACAGGGTGTTGTTGAGCAGCCCTTTTCTCTTTCTCCTCCTCAGGGCACCCTGCAGAAATTTGTCGATGACCTGTTTGAGACCATCTTTAGCACAGCTCACCGTGGGAGTGCACTGCCCCTTGCCATCAAGTACATGTTTGATTTCCTGGATGAACAAGCTGATAAGCATCAGATCAATGATTATGATGTCAGGCACACCTGGAAGAGTAACTGGTAATGGAGAAGGACAGTGGGCTGGGGAGTGGGCTAACATTATCACAGCTTCCAAGCCCTCCCACAGGGAGCAGAAATATGTACCTGGAAATGATCCAGGACAAGAGAGGCCCATATCTCTGTATTTCGGGTGTGGGTAAATCCCTTGCATGCCTTCCTTCACAGAAAAAATCCCAGGAATGCGATGCTCCCTCAGCCCTTCCCCAGATCCCAAGCAGCACGCTCCCCCTGATGGCTGCAGTCACTGAGGGCCACAGCGGCTCCATTCCCATCTCACCTTGGCCTCTCCATCCTCCGGGCTCCTCCAGGGATGCCAGCCCCAATTCTCATCTCTGCTGTCCTGAAGGTGTTTCCACACTCCTGGCTGTCACTCAGCTGTGCCCTAACAAAGCCAGCATAGATCCGTGTGCACACCCTCCCTGCCCTTGCCCGCAGAGGCAGGCCCTGCTCTGCTAATCGCTGGGGCGAGGCGGCTCAGGAGACCTCCTGGGTGCTGTGCTGGGGCCAGGGCTCCAGCAGGTATTGGCTCCTTGGCCCCCTTTGGCATTTTTAATTTCGGGTGCCTCACTGATGCAGTCTCGCTGATGTTGCCGTGACTAGAGACGGGTACGTACGTTCCCCATTCTGGCATTTGTTAAATGGCAGCCAAATTGCTTTTGTGTAGTTCAGTAACTGTTTGCAATTAGCAGGGCAGGAAAAGAAACATTTTTAAATGGAGATATGAGAGCGCAGAAGTGCTTGGAACTGATTTATAACTCAGCTTCCTATATTAGAAGTAGGAGTGAAAGGCAAGGAAGGAAAAAAGCCCCACTCTTCAGGGGCTGGGCATGAACGCTTTTGCATACTAATGCCTGTGCTTATCTCTGGGCGCTAATTCACGTGTGGAGCTAATTTCTCCAGGCCATTCCCTTCACAAATGAAATATGTACATGCACCCAGTACCCTCATTAGGAAAGTCCTGGGGAACGAAGTGTGTTTTGTTTAAGATAAAAGCATTCACTGAGTGTAGGTGCTGGGGAATGACAGAGTGGGGAGGATTTCTGATGGGGGAGGCTCTGAGGCACTCCTGGGAGAGGAGAGGGGCAGCAGGATTGGGAAGTGGAGCCATGGAGGGTGGGCATGTGTGCCAGTGTGCAGCAAACAACCAGTCGATGGCTCGCCAGGAGACCTGCTGTCTCTACAGCTGAGAGCTTTATTTCCAGCATCTGAGGCCGCCTAAATTTTCCTCTGGTGTTAAATGCGCTAATGAGTCCCTTGAGGAGTCCAGTTAACTCCCTCCTCGGACACGGGAGATTTTGAAGGGATTATTGATGTGAGAGAAAGGGACCGTGCCTGGTTTGACTCACGGCTCAGCAAGGTCTCTTTGGTGTGAGTGGATCCTCAGAGAAACCACAGATCTGCACTGCCCTGGTTTGCCTTTGGAAATGTTGGCAGTGCTGAGGAATTTCTCCACGGAGAACTGCGGCCTTGTGGGAGTGGGCAGGGGGGAACGGCCATTTACTCAGGATGTTTGCATTTCTGGAATGCTGGGAAAAGCAACCTACCCAATTCTGGGTCATGGGGAGCTCCTTCTCCACAACTAGAAGTGCATGTATGTGCCAGCTGCCCTGCAGGGTGTGGTTCAGGTGCTGACTCCTATTTTCCTTCATCCCTCAGTCTACCTCTACGTTTTTGGGTGAATGTGATTAAGAACCCCCAGTTTGTGTTCGACATTCACAAGAACAGTATTACTGATGCCTGCCTATCCGTGGTGGCTCAGACATTCATGGACTCCTGCTCAACTTCTGAGCACAAGCTAGGAAAGGACTCTCCCTCCAACAAACTACTGTACGCCAAGGACATCCCCAACTACAAGAGCTGGGTAGAAAGGTGAGTAGACATGGCAATAGCTCCTTGCTTCACCTGGGGGACTTGAAGTGGATGCTCATAGATGTGGGGACTTGGGTTGTTGGGAGGGCTCCTCTTGGCAGCTGACTGAAGCAGGACTCTACTAATGCTTGCAGAAGGTGATCCTCTTGTTTGGGGGATGATGCTTTCTCATGATTGTCTCCTGGAATGAGTTTGAAATGATTGTTTTGAAGAGCCGTTTATGACTTGCTTAAGGGGTGCTAAAAGCAACCTCCACTATTAGGTTGTCTGATATTTTCTGTTGTAAAAACTTGGTCTGTACTAGGGAATTACGAACACCTCCCTTGATTGCTTTTGAAGAGCAGTGAGAACTTAGCCTTGGACTAGAGAAGTGCCTTTGTTGTACTACAACAATACACCCAGGTTTTGCTGAAATGTTTGAAAATTATCATTTCCCATCTCTCATCCTTCTGTACATGTCGCCTGGGATCCTGGTGAGAGTACATGCTCTGAGGCAGTGCTCAGGCTGCTGTCTCTGTGCTGAGGAGCAGGGAGAGGAGCTGGTTCCCTGACACCTTCCAACACCCTCCACCTTCCCTGTTAGCTGAGGAGAGACGTCCCTCTGTCCCGCTGAATTAATGTAGTGTTAAAGTTTCAGGGTTTGAATGAGACTGATTGCAAATTGATGCACTCAGGCATAATGCTGTGTTTAGCTTTATCCTTTTGGGAGAGAAACCTAGGAGATGTCCTCCAAAGCCCTCCAAATAGAGCTACTGTTAAAATGTTACCATCTTGTGAAGTAGAACTTCATAAAACTTAAAAAATGCCAGATTTCAGGTTGCTGATGCAACTTTTCCTTTGTGGTAACGTGCTGGGTTAAAGATGATGCTTTTTCTTAACTGAAGGCCCTTTTTCAGCATCTTGAGCAAATACAGAATGAACTAAATGAAGAATGCCCAGACAACAGTAAATGTAATATTCTCTAGTTTGTAAGGATGGAACTCTGTAGCCTAAATCACCTTGGGTACTCGCTTATGCACAGGTATTTTTGTTGCACCATTGGCATGCCTGGTGTTTTGCAGGCAAGTACAAAGACAAGCTTCTTCCCTCGAGGAAGGTAGGGCTTGGATCAGAAGGAAAGGTGCCCCTGAAATATGATGCCTGAGATGAGAGATGAGCTGCATTGTAATAGGAGGAAGTTCTTTGCATGGGGCTGGATGGGGCTTTGGAGTGGGGTCCCGCAGGAACATCACAAGCTTCACAAGGTGAATTTCTCTGACCTTGCCATCTCTATGACAAAAATATTCAGCTCTGTGTATGTGCCTGGAAGAAAAAAGCTATAAAACCATTTCAGAGTTAAACATTGGTCTAGACATTCTGCGTCCCCGGGGAGGAGGTGGGAGATCTCAGTGGTGACAGATATTCCTGCCATCGCTTACCTCCAGTATGGTCCCAGAGGCAGATGAGCAGGCGGCAGAGATGTTCTGTGCAGAGGGTGACTATGTCTACCACTGTTCCTCTGCTGCAGGGATTTATGGCATAATCAGCATTTCTGGCTTTTGGCACAGTTATAGTCACAAAGCTTTGCAGAGGAGGGATGGGAGTGGTGCAGGAGTGGCTGAGCGGGACTGCCAGTCCCAACAGCAGGTCTGTCTGCTGCTGTGGCTCAGGCACCAGCTGAAAAAAGGGCATCCTGCCAATCTGAGGCAGGAATAGCACAGGGAAGGGCTTAGGAAGTGGGGAACCTGGGGAAACCCAAGGGGACTGCTGCTGGCGTCACATGTTAGGTGTCCTCTGGAAATGGTCGATGTGACTGGAATCTTGGTCCACATGAGCCATGCACATCTTGTATTGAAAAATGATGGTTTCTTCCCATCCTATGTGTCATGATAACACCTGGAATGTGAAACTGCTGCTTTAGGAGATGTCAGTCTGGGGTGATCTTTCTAGGGGTGTAGGAGATGCCTGGTTTAGTCAAGGGTCCTCCACTGCTCTCCCAGCAGCATCCAGGAATTCTCTTGCATCTTTTTCTGGGTGTGAATGAGCCTCTTTGTAAAAACTGCCCAAGTAGTTTATCACTAGCTGAGTTCAGTGCTGTGGGATGGGTGAATCCTCATATTCATCTCCTCAAGTGGTCTTGCTGCCATCTGCTCCTATCCAAGTGCTTCAGCAGTGTTCCATCTCAGCGTTCAGCTGATGACACTAATGATGCTAATCACTGTACCAGAAACTTCACTGAGTGAGGAGTCATGAGGAGCAGAGCAAACCCAGGAGAGGCTGGCACTCTGTATTTCCAGGTGGTAATGCTGGTAATACTGCTCCCTGGGAGCAGCCAGAGCTTGTTTGCTGTGGGCAGGGTTTCTTTTTAAATGAGGCCTGTGGACACAACCCTGGTTTCCAAAAAGTCCTCAGCAGCCAGTCCACTGGTGCATCTGCTTGGTGTAACTCTCCTGCTGTAATGGGATGCTGGAGCTTTGTCCTCCCAGGGTTGTGATGAACATCCTATCGGATATTCTGTTTTTCCACTACCACAGCACGTGTATTGCTGCAGGGGCAGGATGTCACCTTGTTTCGTGTTCACACCCCAAGTATTTAATTGAATGCAAAGGGGCATTGTTGGCTTTAGGGACATGGTGACCTTAGGAGAGCAGTAGCAAAATCTTGTGTGTTGCTGCAGGTGTGGAGGGTCCTGGTGCATGTAGTTTGGTGGCAAAACATGCCAATGGGATGGCAAGGACAAAAAATGTGTAGTTTAGGAGAGGGTGGAAAGTCCCTCAGAGCAGCATCTCTTGGCTTCCCAGCATGGTGAGCAGAATTGGACTGAGCTGGGTGCTGTTCCATCAGGACCATGTTCCTAATGGTGCTGACTGCTCCATGGAGTGCTCAGAGACTTCTTAATACTTCTTAATGAGCAGTGTTATAATGGGTGATTGTATGTCACCGCTCGGAGGCAAGATGCTCTTCACTTGCCTTTCCAGAGGCTATTCTCTGTGAGCATCGTGGCAGGGACCCATCCCTTCCTGCCTGTCCCTCTTTCTGACCCACTCTCCTATTCCTCCCTGGCAGATATTATGCAGATATAGCAAAAATGCCAGCGATCAGTGACCAGGACATGAGCGCGTACCTGGCGGAGCAGTCCCGGTTACACCTCAGCCAGTTCAACAGCATGAGCGCCCTGCACGAGATCTACTCCTACATCACCAAGTACAAGGATGAGGTAAGACGTGGTGAGGCAGAGTCAGGCCTGCGCTGCCACTTGATTCCTGTTGTCCTTGTTTCTGCAGTCCCCTGCTTTCTCCTACAGAAAAACACACCATGAAATGTGGAATAGTAACATATTCCATGTCTGTGCTTGGGCTGGTGGAGAAGGAAAGGTTTGGGAGGCATGAAGCCAGGAGCTGGAAGGAGCAGTGCTCATTCCTCATATTTTCTGCAGTGAGTAATGTGGGAAACACCTATTTTTCTACACATTTGGCACATGAGCTCCACAAGGCTGCAGAGTTCCTGGCATTATCTCAGCGTGCCTCCCCTATCCACTGCCACCAATCCTGCACCATGGTGGTACCAATGTTGTGGAACTGTACAGATGGTGTTTGGTGCCACTCCCCAGGGATGTTAGAGGATGTGGTGGCCTCTCCAGTGCTTGTTTTGTGAATGCCAGTAAGAATGGTTAAGAACTCCTCTGTTGTAATTTATATAAATTAATTTCTCAAAGCTCTGCTAAAATCCACAGCCTACATCTTATTAAAGCAATAAAATATGTAACTACTGTAAAATATGGGTCTATACACAAAGCATGATAGTACAGGCTTTATTGTCCCAATAAAGGGGTTTGATGACTGTGTTTGAATGGTGGCTAATTTAGGTGACAGAGTGCCAGAACATCTTCCCACTCAGAGCCAGGAGAGGAAATGGGGTGCCTGTTATACCATTCAGCAATCCCAAGAGGCTTCTCCCAGTGCCTCTTTGAGGTGTGAATTTAAGGAGTCCATGGGCAGGTTGTAGCAGACCTGGCCCCTGGGTTTAAGGTCAGCACTGGGATCGTGGTGGCCAATATCCTATGGAACTTGGTGCTTTACAGGAGGGATGAGGAGGTCCTGGCTTTTCTGATTCTTGGGAAGATGCTGTGTGGCAGTCACCATGCAGCTGGTGGCCATGTACTGATGACCATGCTGGTGGGACGTTTATGCCACTCCTTAGATTACTTTGGACGGCACATCCCAGAGGCCCCTGTTGCTCTGGGTAATGGGTTGGCTATGAAGGAGTTTTGGGGTTTTACACTTTGTACACAGTTCTGTGGCTACCACGAGAGTGGAAGTGGAGCAGTCTGGAAGATCTAGATTTGCTGTGGTCCAGCTGTCATCCCTCAGCCATCATCCAATGCTTGCTTCCTCCAGGCTAAAAGTCCCACAAGCGTTAAATAAATCCTCCAAGCCCTAGGCGAGAGCATGGAGGGGACCATGTGAGGTGAACCCCTGGCATTAATGAGCTGCTCTTTAGGGGCACAGGTTCTCTTCTTGCCTGCTAACAGCAGCCTGACATCTGTTGAGTGTCTTGCTGTTGCCTGCTCTCTGAGCATCACAAGTGTGTTCACAGCTCTCAGGAACTTCTTTTATTATTTGTAACGGGATTAATAAATCGCAGCTGTTCCCTTTGTTTGTTTTCATTCATTAAGCACAATTATATGCAGCCCGATTGCACCCTCTTTGATGCAAAATGGGAGAGAATAATTTTTCCTGTTGTTCAGTGCAATAATATGCTGTCATTGGCTGTGAATGAAAATCATAATTAATTTTCATTTGGGTACTTGAATCTTGGTAATCAGTGGTCCTGGCTCCTTACAGCAGGTGACAAACCTGGGTCTCTCTACGCTCAGCACAGGTTTCCTTTGACTGCATTGTTTCCATAAGGCTGAGATAAGAGAGAAATAAATAAATACATGGGCAGTTTGGGAATCTTTTGATACCTCAGCATTCCAGCATATATAGCTGTCTGATTGGCATAGGCAGAGGAGGCAGGTGGGTGGAAAAGGCTTCTCTTTCACTTCTCTGACCAATCTCATTTGGTTCCAGCTCAGGCACCTTTCAGGCCTGTGGGGTTTTGATTTCTGTGTGTCACTATAGGTATTTTACTGTGTGTAGCATGAAGGCTGAGAGCATCTGTGGAGATGGATGGGGAGGAGTGTCCCCAGTAGCAGGTTTGTGGCAGAATCCATGAGTTCTTGCCAGTCCAGCTGCCGCCCTGGGTTGTTGCTGCCAGGGGAGGTAAATCAGATGTGTCCAGCTCTTGCAGGTGATTTTTCCCCTCCTCAGGAGCTGACACCAGTGTGCAGATGTAGCTTTCCCTTTTCTTTTGGGAAGAGATTCCCCATCGGGCACCTCTTACTGCTCCAGGAGACAGGGGCCAGCCTGGTCCTGCCCCAAAAAAGCTTGGGGGAGACCCAGTCTCTTGGTGGCCAGAGGCTGGTTGTGGCAGTGTGGTGGATGCTCCTCAGCACGCCCTGCCTGCCTCTCCACAACTCGCCGGCGCTGCAGCAGCTCTAATCAAAGGGAGCTGATTCTCCATTAAGAAGTTACCTGTAGGGCTCCTGATGGACTTTGCCTGCCTCCTAGTAAGTCTATTAATTATACAACAGTTTGTTTCCAATTATGCAGCCAATGAAATGGTTAATCAAGTCCCCTTTGACGGATGCCTTGATATATAATTGCAAAAAATTTGCTCTCTCAACTAGCTCACCCGAGGAGATGAGATTTCTGTCAGGTTTGTTTTTTTAAATCAGCTTTTCTGCTCTGCTGGCATGATGTTAGTGAGATGAGACTCCTGGCTGCTGGGAGAGCAACTGCCCCTTTGTTTTACACTTTGTTACTCCCTTTTCCCCCCTCTGAGCCTCGACCTCTACCTTCCTGCTCCTGCCAGTCCTTCCCCAGCCCTGGGGGCGTGGTCACATCCAGCCCAGGGCAGGGGACTCTCCCTCCAGCCTGCAATCTGTCCTCCTGACCAGCAGCTTGATTAGAAAAAGGATTTCAAGAAAGGAAAGTCATTCTCAGGTGTCTGTGGGTGCACCCCTTGAACAGGACTGGGGGCTCCGAGGCTTTGCTGGTGCGTCTATCTGATGTCCCTTTCCAACACCCCCTTGCTCCCCAGTTGTGATGAAATGAGACAGGTTTTAACACTGGTGGCAGCTGAAGCCTTGCGGATTTGGTGTTTTTGTGCTTGTGGAACCAGTTCATGCTTTGATCGTGGTCTCTGAAACATAACCCCTGCTTCCCTAAGGTGTTACAGCATTGCTGGAGTCACAGGTGTGGTGGGAAGGTGTTGTTGGCTTGGATTTGGGGTTCACCCTCTGTTTGACTGTGTTTTCTTCGTTTCCCCATGAGCAAGTTGGCTTCTTGTTAGTGTCAGGCAGGTCCCTGGTGTAACTGCAGCCCCCTGGGGGTCCCAGTGGGCTTGGTTTGTGGGTGGCACTGCTCAGAGTGGTGTTTTCCACCTTGCACTTCCTTTGGCCCCGCTGGGGGACAAGAAAACTTCCCATGGGGCCACATCCCCATCTCCTGATGCCGTCAAAGAGCCAGCGGGCCACAGGGAGCCGCTTTGGGTAGGAAGGCACCTCCTCACCCTCTCTCCTCGCCTCTCTCCCCAGATTTTAGCTGCGTTGGAGAAGGACGAGCAGGCCCGGAGGCAGCGGCTGCGGAGTAAGCTGGAGCAGGCGATCGACACAATGGCCTTAAGCAGCTGAGAAGGCGGCGGCGGCAGTGTCCAGCAGCGGGGGCGGCAGGACGGACGGACGGATGGACAGATGGAGGGAGGGAGGGAGGAAGGACCGGCCAGCAGCAGCCACGGGTACCAGACTTTGGGGCTGGGAGCGGCCAGGCCCGCGGGAGCCGCCGTGCCTCCGCACACTTCCCACGGACAAACACGGAAACCTCGCCCTTTAGCGGAAAAAATCACAAACCCCGACGACAGCAACAGCGTCGATAGAACTCCCTGACCCACAGACAAACCCTCCAGTCCAACCGGCATGCAGCAGGGACCTTGCAGAGAGACGATGCCGGGCGGAGGAGATGGGGGTTGCTTGCCCTGTGGACTTGCTGGGCATCCCTTGCGTGGGCAGAGCCCCTGAGCCCACAAGGAAGGAGGGTCGGAACCGCGGGGCTTTCTAGGAAGGCGTTTGGATGTTGTTGTTAATTTGGTGAAGGGAGGGTGGGTGGGCTGCTATTTTTA